>OY757905.1:31206371-31324326 GCA_963585895.1 Sepioteuthis lessoniana | reverse complement strand
TTGGTTTGCCTAAACGACTATTGAGTTAAACTTTTTGCTTCTCTTACCAATACACAGACGATGATGAGGACAAAGGTACGAATACGAAATAGATGAAAATTAGTGTTCAACTGATCAAATCCTAATAACATGTTTTAAAAATAAAATTGATGTACGTTAAAACAATGACAAATACAGCACCAAGTGATCGGGGAAAATTGGAGGTAATTCAATGGGCAAAGCTGTTGATATCGATAATCAAGCTTCTTGAGGAAACAAGATGCAGGTTTGTCTCTTCAAAAGCTTATTCTTTATTTCAGTGTAAGCTGTTAACTGATAGTCGGAAAACGATGGTCCAATAGATGTGAGGGGAAAAAAAATAAACTAAAAATGAAGAAAGTACTTGTCGAAACTATAAAGAAACTTATGTTCTACATATTTTGTGATAACAGAATGTTTCCATTTACTGGTGTGCTAAAGAGAGAGAGAGAGAGAGAGAGAGAGAGAGAGAGAGTCTGTGTGTGTGTGTGTGAGAGAGAGAGAGGAGAATGCGAGCACATGTGTGTGAGTATGCATGTGAGTGAGTAAGTGAGTGTGTATGCGTGTGTGAGTGAGTGAGTATGTGCGTGTGTGAGTGTGTGTGTGTGAGAGAGAGAGAGAGAGAGAGAAAGTGTGTGTGTATGTGATAGTATGTGTGAGTGAGTGTGAGTGAGTGAATAAATGAGTGTGTGTGTGTGTGTGTGTATGTGTGTGTGTGTGCGAAAGAGAGAGAGAATGTGAGCACATGTGAGTGAGTGAGTATGCGTGTGTGAGTGAGTGGGTGTCTGTGAGTGTGCATGTGTGTGAGAGTGAAAGTGTGAGTGTATGGGATAGGATATGTGAGTGAGTATGAGTGAGTAAATAAATGAGTGTGTGTGTGTGCGTGTGTGTGTGTGATAGAGAGAGAGAGAGAGAGAGAGAGAGAGAGAGAGAGAGAGAGAGTGAGTGAGCACATGTGTGTGAGTGAGTATGCGTGTGAGTGAGTGAGTGAGTGAGTGTGTATGCGTGTGTGAGTGAGTGAGTTAGTAAGTGAGTGAGTGTGTGTATGTGTGTGTGTGTGTATGAGAGAGAGAGAGAGAGAGAGAGAGAGAGAGAGTGAAAGTGTGTGTGTATGTGATAGTATGTGTGAGTGAGTGTGAGTGAGTGAATAAATGAGTCTCTCTCTCTCTCTCTCTCTCTCTCTCTCTCTCTCTCTCTCTCTCTCTCTCTCTCTCTCTCTCTCTCTCTCTGTGTGTGTGTGTGTGTGTGTGATTGGATTAATGAAAATACCTTATTTGAACATGAGAAGAGTTTTTATTTTCCTTTCACACAAATTCAATTCTGTCAGAAACAACACATAAAAACACTGAATATAAAAACATTCTTGAAAATCAAATCAAGAAGTTTCGCTAGAGATCAGATTGATTATACAAACTATTTTTCATTTTTACTCTGCTGGATTTCATTCCAAGCTTTACTTTATATATATATATATATATATATATATATATATATATATATATATATATATTCCAGTAACGCTTGCATTAACTTTTAACTAACTGCAAACCTTTTTTTCTTGAATTACACGGCATTACTAAGAGATTAATTGCCAAAATTTGCTAAATTCATAAGAATTTCAAAATTCTGAGTTTCATCATGATTTTTCCCATTATAAAAACTATTTTGTATCTTTTTTTTTATTTCAGAAAAGGATTAAAATCAAGTGATGGAGCTATGGTGAGTCCAGTGGTCAGCAATAAGAAAAACCAACACTTTACATATACTGTCATCGACATTAAAATACAACTGCGATTATTGTTCCATTTTCATTTTCTCTATTGCAATAATTTGGTTTGGTTTCTTTTGTTTAGAGGCATATCAACCCTCGTGGGTTATTTAATGTCAAGACTATTTTTGTAGAGGAACCGTAGTGGTACTATTTAATCCATTGCTAGGAGAAGGATAAGAGGGATAATAGAATTCCCAAGTATATTAACCGAAAATTAACGTAATAGCGTGACTGAAGTTCAAACTCTCTTACAACATCACAGTTACATGTCGCTATCCGGCACTTAACTACGGCACTACAGTGATCCTCCCCAGTTTTAATTTGCTGAATATATATATATATATATATATATATATATATATATATATATATATATATATATATATATATATATATATTTACTAATCAAATATCTACCAGTATTCACGGTACCAGAAAAAAACAAAAAAAACCCTGGCCAGGAACAAGAGAAAAAAATATCTCGAATCACGGTCCAGAGGAAAAAGAAAAAATTTTTTTGGTAAAAAAGAAAGAAAAGACCAACCTCGTCCTACTCCTTGAAAAAAATCAAGGGGTACTTAGTCAGTGGCCAAAAGAAAACCAAAAAACCCTCCGCGAATACTGCAATGCTATAATTACTAAAGTGCTCAACATTAAACAATGGAGCCAATTATAGAATTAACTTAAATCGCTAGTCGAAAATCTTCTACCAAAGTCTCACCTTAACGGATCATCAGGAAGTTCGCCTAAACTAAAGTTTAGGCGAAACTTCCTGATGATCCGTTAAGGTGAGACTTTGGTAGAAGATTTTCGACTAGCGATTTAAGTTAATTCTATATATATATATATATATATAATATATATATATATATATACAGTAAAAATATATATATATAGTAAAAAAAAGATATATATACAGTAAAACTTCACTAATTCGAATCATTATATATATATATATATATATATATATATATATATATATATATATATATATATAATGATTCGAATAAGTGAAGTTTTACTGTGTTAATTAAATGAATCTTACCTTGATATCAAGTGTTACATATAGATATATTATTTTAACAAATTTGTTTCGATAAGAAAATATGCATTTCATATAATGTATCATATACTCCTTCAAAACGAATTTAAACCACCTTATTTCCTAACTATTACTTTCACTTTCAGACTAATACCCTTGTGAAATATATGAACCCTCTTATCCTCCGAGCAATCGGTTAAATAGTACCACTATTATTCTTCTACAAGAATGGCTTTGGCATTAAATAACCAACGAAGGGTTGATGTGCCTTTAAAATAAGAAAATTAACCCAAAACGAAATGAAGGCTGAAGAAGTAAAGAAGACAACTGTAGAATCGATCGGCTGAAATATTTTTGCAACAACAAAAGCAGCACAAAGCATACATTCAATAGTACAAGCAAGTTTTATAATGTTTGCGTTGACACAGCCAGATTTGAACCTTTTTATTTTGTCCTCTGTTAAATTACTCTTACAATTAACGCAGTGTGGCACAAGGCCACAAATATGAAGCACTTAGTGAAGACCAAATTCAATATAATAGTAACTGCCTTGGGGATTAAATTGCGAAGATATCCGTGTAAGACTCTGAACACAATATATATATATATATATATACGAGGGTCATTCAAAAAATTCTAAGCCTCACCCAGAAAGATGAGGCGTAGTATTTTTGTAATAGTAACAGACTAACATTTCTCATAAAACTAGAAAAACGAATTCAGATTTCTGTCTAATTTTTCTGCGCGTTAGATCCATACAAAGGTGAAAGGTATACAACAAATCTAAGATCAGGGTGTGGCTTTAAATTTTTTGAACGACCATCATATATATACATATATATATATATACACATACACATATATACACACACACATATACACACAGACATACATATATGTGTGTGTGTGTGTGTGTGTGTGTGTGTGTGTGTGTGTGTGTGTGTGTGTGTGTGTGTGTGTGAATTATAGATATGAAATTAGTTCTTGTATATATAGACAGACAAACAGACAGACAGAGCGAGGGGAGAGGAGAGAAAGAATGATTGATTCAGTAACAGCGATTTTATTTATTTTTGCTAAGATAAATTTCAATTTTGACTTAATGTATTGGAAAAATAGGTGCGTGGTGTATCTAATCAGATTAAAAGTCTGCGAAACAACTCTTGAGGGCAGAGAGCTAGCCACGCGCCAGGACGTCTTTTGATAATAAAAATGAATTTTGATAGATAGATAGATAGATAGATAGATAGATAGATAGATCTTTCCATAAACAACTAAAAGTGTTTAAACATGGAATAAAACTTGCACTGTTACCGACATGTTTAAATTTACTAAAAAGAAATTTACTAAGTCATTCAAAAAAGCGAACAAAGTAATCTAAACAACCAGACAAATGTCCACTGGATTGCTTCAACAAATAATCTACTTATGTAAAAAGGGGGAAAGGCTCTGATTCTTTGAAAATTTTCTTTAATATTTTTCAGAATTGGACAAAATCAAATAATTCTTAATCAATAAACAATATAAGTCAAGTTAAGCAGTGAAATAAAACCGGTTAAACAAGTCCCCCCTTTCTTTTTTGACAGAACCTCATTTTTTTTATTGTTGAATATTCGATCTTCATAAGGTGTATGATTGTAAATTGGCTGACTCCAGAATGGAAAATATTTTTAAAGCAATGTTTAATCTTTTACAGTGTTCTAATTTGTAAATGTCTCTGCATATATTTACCTAGCCCCTCCGCCACAGTACATGATACAAGGTCAACTTTTTAAGTGGAGTAAAGATGGTTTGAATTCAGAGTGTATCTTCTCATAGACTTGTTACCTAACCTTGGCTAAAGAACCCAGGCTGCCCATAGGTGGAAGGAGAATAGATGGATCCATGCTTTTCTGAATTGCATTAGCGGGAAGTGAAACGCAAAAATCTTCGCCAAGGATTTGAACTCAGATTGCTGAATACATTTCATATGACGCTAAGCGTTACGCTAAGCACGCTTCCAAATAAATTCATGTTTTTTTTTTTTTTTTTTGGTGTGAAAGTTATTGTTTATCAGTACGCTCGTTTGAATGTGGAATCACATGCGATATTTATAATCAAACAGAGTGGTTTGAAACTTTCCATAAATATATAGTTATTTAGTAAATTTTGCTTACTCTGAACACAATATATATATATATATATATATATATATATATATATATATATATATAGAGAGAGAGAGAGAGAGAGAGAGAGAGAGAGAGAGAGAGAGAGAGAGTATTATTCGGTCCAGTTAAACCAGAGTTGGGAGTAAGTCCTACAGGACAAGAAAATCATTAAAAAGCTGAACATTTAAATTTTCCTAGTAGCGAACCCAATGTAACTAATATTACAGAGCAATACTTTCTTTAAAGAAAAAAAAAGACCGGTTATTTTAGGATTATAAATTTATTTCCATCCTGTTTTGTGTTTCTGATGTAAACAAAAAAACACGAAGAAAAATATAACAGGACTTCTTCAGATCTTATGGATAAAATAAAACAGAATAGACACGGGGGGGGGAGAGAGGTGAAGAGTTATCTCCTCGTTTTATTAAACTTCCGTCTTTTTATTTACTTATTTATTTTATTTCTTTTTCTAATTTTTTAATTTAACTTTTTTTATTTATTTTATTTATTTTCTTTTTTTGTTAAGTTCTATAATTAACTTTTATGTGTTTTGTTTATATAATAAATTTTTGTAAGGGAAATATTAATACTTATATTAATTTCGAGTCTAGTTCCTCAGTTACCTTTTTTTTTTCATGTACGTATATTGGATACGTTTTTTCTTTTCTTTATTTTAATTTTATTTTATTTTCGTTCATTTGCCTTGTTTCTCAATTTATTTCTATGTTTTTTTTTAATTTATTAGTCTATAGTTTAAATTTAGCCTTATGTCTACATCTTACTATTAATTCACATCTCTTATTTAATAACTTTTCAGACACTGGATACATCATTATTTGTATTTTCTCTTCTTGAATGAACCTTATATATATATATATATATATATATATATATATATGAGGTTCATTCAAAAAATTCTAAGCTTCACTCAGGATTACGGTTTAGAGTACCTGATGTTAATAAATGGTCATATAAGTTCTGAATAGGCTGATCATTGCTTAACTTTGGTGATCTGACATGAACAGTTGCTTTCTGCAAATATGTTAATTTGTTTGGTAAAAACGTTGAAGTAAGCGAGAAGGAAAACAAAAAAGATTTCTCTTGAGTCGGATTGAAATTCGAGAAAAAGTCAAAGAATTAGTCGGAACAGAAACCTATCGAATGAATATTTGTTACTTATCAAAAAATGGAATACGTTTACCTGTAGATTTATTTTATTGATTTATTTTTTTTTTTTTTTTTTTTTACAAAATGATTAAGTATGATAAAAGTTCTATTTAAAATTTATATTAAAATTAGCTGCAAGTGTAAGTGGCTTAATAGTTAAAAGCACAGAAAATACAATCGAAGATACTCATTCCAATACTTACTGTTCGATTACTCTTACCAAAGTTATGAATCGATCTCTTTATTCTCTAAGTTATAGGCGCTCGTGGTGTGATGCCTATCATCGTTGAAAATGGGTACAGCGACCCAAGTTCAAACCCTGGACGAGGCTGTTTGAATTTCACATGGTGGTAATACCCTTGGAAAAGGCAGGCATCCAGCATCTTTCTTGAGCTTTTGTGGATAGTAGGGTAAACTTTAACCTTGGTATGGCAACCGGTCGAGAAGGAAAATGTATTTAAACCTGATAAACTCCACTTAAAAACTGACCTTGTGTTACATTCTGCTTCTGAAGAAGGGTTAGTAAATATATATGGCTAAAGTTGTATGGCACACAGGTCTTTCAAGCTTTGGTTGTCAACCAGTCTAGGATAAAAGCATCTCTAAATTCGAATCATGAGTTGAGTCACTTAAGACAGTAAGCTAACTTTCTATTACGCAGCGATACCAAATATACGCTTATACCACAACAGTTTTCAACGGACGGTTTTAGCGCTATGTCACCGCATAGACGCGTGAACACCGCCGTTCTAAATAGTCTATGAGTGTAGCACTATGCCTAAAGTTCCAGTCGGACCCCCGCTATAACGTCACCGTAAGAAAAGTGACGAATACACACAACACCTTCTGTTGGTTTGCTAATATAAAAGTTTATTTGCTATTCATTAGTCACTAAAGAGAGAAGTAACAGCGTATGAAATGAGTTGACTTCTTTAGATAGAGAGAAACAAACCATCACAGAGCGAGAGAGGCAGTCACAGACCTTGATCTTATCTTTCTCGTTTTCTGTTGTAATTCTCGTATGTGACTGCTCGGAGTCCCGTCTTCACATATTTGCGACAGATGTTCATCCAAAATGGGGGCCATAATTTTCAGCCCGTCTTCACTTTTCTGCGGATAGTCTGCGACTAAATTCCTTTTCCTCTTTTCTATAACGCTTCCATCTTAACGGCTCTGTTAAGTTACTTTCAGCTAACCACAGCTTGTTTTCCGATTTGCTGCTGATATATATCTACTTGAGCCTCTGCTGTTATCCTGATTCGGATTTTGGGAATCTACTGTTCACTTTCTTATTCGTTTCTCCTTTATTATTGTGACCCCCTCCCTCCATCTCTCTCTCTCTCTCTCTCTCTCTCTCTCTCTCTCTCTCTCTCTCTCTCTCTCTCTCATTGGCTTGAATCTATTTCTTATATAGGTCCCTATCTTCTGATAGACCATAAATCTAGCTAAGAAAAAAACTTACTATTAAAACAACCATCCACAGTCTCTAATTATATTACTTTTACTTTCATCAAGAAAGAAGTAATATTTAAAGGCCAAAAATATGAACGATGTTAAAGCATTCATTATATTCGATAAAATGTATTAAATATATGAATTTCGACCCTTAAATTTTGTGAGATAAAATGAAAATCTGATTAAAGGTGAATAGAATTACGTCTCCAGAAAAAAAAAATTGTAATATAAATATTCATTAAGTGAATATCGGTATGGAACAGTCGAAGGTATGCTAGTCTCACAGACTACAGTGATAGTTAACGACTATTATCTTCATCTTGACTATTATGCTTATAACGTTTCGACCGCTTTGTCTTATAGCACTCTTCAGGTATCTTTTGCCTAAGACATAAGCCTTCGGGAAAGATCCCCATGCCCAATGGCTTATGTCCTTGACAGCGACATCATAGTAAGCGATTTTGAATTCCAGTTCGGGTTATTACATTCACTTTCATTCATGCCCTTAGGAAATGTATGAAATTCCTTATTCTCCCAGCTATGCGTTAAATAATACCACTAATGTTGTTCGACAAGGATGGGGTTGGCATTAAATAACCCACAAAGGCTGGTTTTCCATTAACCACAGAAAGTCAACCAAACCATTGACCTACAGGGAATTTCGAACGGAGCCCTTTATCCAATTCATTGACTATTCTTATACCATTGTCTATGCCTCGAAATATCTTGTTTTATTCAATTCACCGGACTTTTGCGAAGGGAGATAACTCACCATTTCCAAGCAGACTCCAACGAGAAGCTCTTAATTAACGCTTTTATCTTTTTGACTATTGCTCAATATGCAAAAAAAAAAAAAAAATGTATATCTTTAATATTGTTTTAAATGGAATGTAAATAAATATGTTGAAGTTATGTTCATTTTTCCTTTTCATTCTAATCTGTCGATTTTTTATTTCTGAAATTCTCTACTTCCATTATCTTTCTCCTTTTTCTTTTTTTGTTCTTTTATTTCCCCCAAATCTAACTATATCATAATTATTACTTAAAATATTATTTGTTTAAATTTCTGCGATGAAGTTTGATGATTATTATTACTTAGAATATTTAGACTACTGCACTCATCTTTATTGTTATAATCACGACGTTTCGGCCGATATGTCCTTCGGCCTTCTTCATGTCTTTCCTGCTGAACTCGGAAGTCCACACAGAATCATGAACTAAACCCTTTATTTGAACCACATGGGTAGATTGTTCCAATTCTGTTAACCATGACTAGGTACAAGTGTTATGTTATAGTAAGTATGCTTTGTTAGTCTTACCGGTTGTTGGGATTGAACCTGTTACCTCCAAATGATTTCACTTCCAAGCAAACGCCTTATCCACTCAGCTACAAATTTAGACATATTATATCATAATTGTATGAACACGTAAAATATTGATGCATTTATATGTACGAGGGTTTGCTTATAGATCAACTAGGGGCATAAATATCTGTATCAGTTATGTTAGTAAATGATCAGATAAATGAGCTCAGACACGCGTAGATAGATAGATAGATAGATAGATAGATTGATAGATAGATAGATATGAATAGACTAAGATAGATAGATAGATAAATATATTACTGTCTTTTTACTTTTTAAGTGCAACAGTAGAAAAACTACGAATGCATATCAAGCAGTCCGTAGCCTAATGTTATAAAAACATTCATTTTACCCCATAGACATTTATTTCAAGACATAATCCTTATCAATGCACGTAAATACAGCAATAAATATTAGTCCTACAGATCGAATATCATGCAGTGATAATTTTATATCAAAGTTCAGTTAATCCTATTTACCCAACCCCCTCCTCTCGGGCAGGATATGACACAAGGTCAATTTTTTAAGCGGAGTTTAACAGGTTTCAATTCAGAGTTTTCCTTCTCCGAGACTAGTTGCCTCACCAAAGCTGAAGAACCCAGTCTATCCTACTATTTACCCATAGCTGGAGGGAGAATAATTGGATTCATACCTTTCCCAAGGGTATTAGTGCTATGTGAAATGCAATCGGTCTCGTCCAGGATTTGAATTCGTGTCGCCGTGTCCATTTCCTACGACGATAACCATTACACCACGGGCACCTCCAAACACCACGGGCACCTCGAAGTTCAGTTAATAACTGTCGGGCAACCGACTTATTGATGGACTCTTGTTTATTGAAATGCAACAGTTACCAATAATCAATATTCTCGATTGATTTTCAGCAAATATACAAGACAAACGTATAGATTAAGTGTAAAAGCTGATAAAATTAAATTTATAGTTTCTTAAAGCATCACCAATTTCGTTATGATTTAAGAAAAAGACAAACAAGATAACCCTGTTTATTTCTCGTTCTTTACCGGGCCATTAATGGGTAGAGAGTTCACCAATGGTCTGGGAGACCGGGGTTCAATTCAATGTCGAGTCATACCAAAGAGACAAAAAATGGTACTTGGTGCTTGCCTTGCTTAACATTCATCATTATAAGGTAAGGATCAAGGGTAAAGTGGAACAATTCAGGGAAAGGAGTTGCTCCCTCCCTACACCTCGGTGTAGTAGCTATTGAAAAAGGAGCCTTTGGATTTCCCCTCGACTAAGATCGCCAACTTTACTTTATTTCTCATTCTTAGCAAAAATAAAAACAATAGATTGAAATCATCGTATTTAAAAGTGAATGAAATACATGAGCTCTTATCTACACTCTCTTTAAATACATGTGAATTTGTAGGAATCCGTTATTTTTTCGTTTCTTATATTGTATTTAGTGTTAGGCTTTAAAATTTTCTATTTATAAACTGGTAATATTGATGAACTGTTGTTAACAGAACTGGATTTTGATCCGCATGCTTATTCCCGCGTATCCAGCGTACATATGTTTTTGTAAACATTGGCCTCCGACTTCCATCCCAGTAAAACGACATGGGTCGTTAACCAATCAGAAGACGCCATGAACTCGCTTTGCAAACATGGGCGCATCTCATATTGGTGATTGTTTCAACATCACATGGCAAAAGGAAATGCCTTAACAAAGTGGTCAGAAGCAAACAAGTATTACACGGAGTTACAAGTGATTTATATACTATATAACAACGGTGATTTATACATCAGCATCAATTGAGAATAACACATCGGGTAAGCAATTCTTAATTAATGATTAGTTTCAAAAGAAGGAATTATCATTTTTAAGGAACAATATATATGTATATATAGGCGTATGTGTGTGTGAGTGTGTGCGTGTGTGTGTGCGTGTGTGCGCGCATGTTGGTATGTGTGCATGTGGTGGGGTATGTGAGTACAGCGAAAACCGTCTCATTTTGTCTATTACTTTGCTTAATGTAACATATATATATATATATATATATGTGTGTGTGTGTGTGTGTGTGTGTGTGTGTGTGTGTGTGTGTGTGTGTGTGTGTGTGGACTGCTACACCGTAATAAGGAAGTTCGAACTCCAGTCGCTCTGTAACGTTCAATTTCGGACAAATACCCTGGGAATATATATTATCTCTCTTATCCTCTCTGCAATGGGTTCAATACTACCACTACTGTCCTTCTTCAAGAATGGCTTTGGCATTAAATCACCCAAAAAGGTTCACATGCCATTAAACAAAGAAACCAAGCTAACTCCTTATGGGTAATTTAATGCCGGTATTTGATCCCTTTGTTATTCTTTGATTGCAATCATAATTATCTTCTCAATGTTTCATTGCATATATTTTTAATTGCTTTCTTTTGGCTGTTTGTCAGTAATCATTTGTTTTCACTTCAAGTATTCCAATCCAACACAAATAATTTGCACACAGTTATATCGCTTAAAGTATTTCTATCTATTTTCTTTTTTTGTTTTTAAGTATTCAAATCTATTACTATTTCCTGTCTATTCCTATCTAATATTGAGAATTTACGTTTGATTTGATTTATTTTACGGTATACGGGAATACTTTATGAGTTATTAATTATTACTTTCATAAGAAGTAATCATTACTTATATATATATATATATATATATATATATATGTGTGTGTGTGTGTGTGTGTGTGTGTGTGTGTGTGTGAATAGGCCAAAGAATAAACGTCTTGCAGCATTCTTCAAGATTTCGAATTAAGTTTCATGAAAAAATAAAAAAAGATACATGTATGTACACCCCCCCACACACACAGAGTCTGTCTCTCTCTGTCTCTCTGTCTCTGTCTCAGTCTATATATATATATATATATATATATTATGAAAGAGTCAAGGATAGATGTGAAAGTAGATATTTGTGAGCACACTGTCGTATTGTTTTATCAATCACACACAACATTTATAAAGGTTAATTAAAAGGAATTAATCAACAATATTAATTACCAATGCATATCCTTATACCTTTTTTCTAAAGCTTTTGGATGAAGGCTTCAGATGAATTGGTTAAATGTAGACTTTTAAGTGTCTTTGATTTTCTTTCTCGTTTTTATATTGGACGTTACAGGAGAATATAATGATCAAAAAATGACTATTGTTGAAATCAAAATCTATCTTTACGAAAAATAACAAATCAATCCCATTAAATATGAAATAACTGATTAAACAGAATAAAGAAAGGAATACCCAATCATAAAGAAATAATCTTAAAATATTATGCCACACAAAATTACCAAAACATGTTTCTATAAAAACGATCAGTCGTCAAAGAAAATGTTGATTTTCATTTGTCATGTTTATGTTAATTTCCTCTCAGTCATTTTCCAATTTTTTCTGATATTGAGCAAATTTTAATTCTTTTAATTTCAATATATATATATATATATATATATATATATATAAAGACTATCTTGACAAATGATAGTCGTCTTTATCCCTTTAATTACAAAACAAACATCCTGATGTATAACTAATTGAACTTGCGAAAAATATTGAAGATGCGTAAGATAATAAGGAAGTAACACATCAATACGTCGTTGGATTATTTTGATATACACGTATAAGGCACTATTGCCACTCTCTGTGTCTACATAGCTAAAGCCTAGTGATAAGCATTGCAAGATAACTGGTGAATATGCAAACTGCGAATTTTATTTCAGAGAACCTTCTCTAAGACGTTTTCCGTCAAAGGATACCCACAAGTCAGCAGAGGTTTGATGCTAGGGCTTCCTTCTCAAGTTTTTAGTAAGATATACATGGTCTATCACCGCTATCAAGCAATCTTTATGCGTAAATATAACAAATTATATTTATATAAAATATAATATAATATTAAATGAATATAATTTTTTTCAATATATATTTAATAGAATGAATGCTTATCTGCGACCACTGGTTTCATGGCGTCTTTACACGGCAATCATCACCCAGAAAAAGAAAGATTATGAATAAATCGAAATTATATAGTCAAGAGAATTTTTACGAATTGTGTATTAGTCTATTGTGTGTGTGTGTGTGTGTGTGTGTGTGTGTGTGTGTGTGTGTGTGTGTGTGTGTGTGTGTGTGTGTGTGTGTGTGTGGATTATAACGGTGTATTGTTGTGTGTGGTAGTATGTGATTGTTAGTGTGTGTATGATTATGTATGTGTGTGTGTGAGAGAGAGAGAGAGGGAGAGAGATTATACATGGCAGATTTGAGTTTGTCTCATGAATGTATATGTAGCGATGTGAAACAAAAGATGGCGGAAGTCGAGCGACGGTTGGGGATTTGGCCGAATAAAAACATTTTATATTGTATCGTAATGATTTTAGCTAAGGGACAACATTATCATAATCTTTCCATTAGGAAGAAAATGAATTTTTGATTTAAAATGTAAATAAACCATTTCTTTTTCTACCTGATGATTGTTGTGTAATGTCGGTATGAAACCAAAGGTCGTACATAAACATCCATGCTATCAAATATATATAAAAACTAACATATATCTATTATTTTCTTATATAACTGCTCTATCACAGATATTGAACACTCTCCAAATTATACTATTTTTATTCCAACCCACAAAGTGAGATAGTGACAACCATAAACTTTTGTAATATATATATGGTCCAATGGCCGAATGAGTAGAGTGTTCGCCGGGGATCAATCCTAGGTCGAAGCGTACCAAAAACTCAAAAAATGGTACTTGATGCTGCCTTGCTTAGCACTTAGCACTATAAGGTAAGAGTAAAGTGGAGCAATCCAGAGAATGGAGTAGCGCCCTCCCCAGCACCTCAGTGTGGTAGTTATTGAAAAAGGAGCCTTCGGGTCACCCTCGACAAAGGTTGCCAACTTATATATATATATATATATATATATATACATGTATGTATAAGTTGGCAACCTTAGTCGAGGGTGACCCGAAAAGGTTGCCAACTTATATATATATATATATATATATATAAGTTGGCAACCTTAGTCGAGGGTGACCCGAAGGCTCTTTTTTTAATAACTGCCACACTGAGGTACTGGGGAGGGCGCTACTCCATTCCCTGGATTGCTATATATATATATGTTATATATATATATAAAAACTAGTATTAATTTGTAAACTACAAAGCATTTCACATCATGTTTTTGTTAGTATTTTAAAATATTCAGCCGTTTATCTTTTGCATAGCCCCAAAATATATCCTTGAAAAATGACCTACTGTATACGTCACTCATCTCCATGTCCACTAGAGTTGTAATAGGAGGAGTCCTCGTAGCCTAATGGCTAAAGTGCTTGACTGGACCCTCAAAGTAAGTGAGTTCAAATTCCAGCTGCGTTATTATGTTAACTTTCTGAGTTATACTCTTGGAAAAGGTATTACCTCTTCCTTATCCCTTCAGCTATAAGTTATATAGCACTTCAAGGATGTCTTTGACGTTAAATGATCTACAAAGTTTGATATGCCCTTAAAAACAAAGTAGACCGGTAATAAAATTTTTAGAAATGACCGCTGATTTCTTTTTCTTAGACTAGAAAGTATTAAAGAGGTAGAATATCTTTTTTGAAAGTTTAATTTTGATTCTCATTCACTTTAGTCTTAACTTTGAAGTTGTCATGGTTTATGTCTGTCGATTAAAAAAGACTGGCCCGGGAGACCTGGGTTCAATCCCAGGTCGAGTCATACCAAAGACTCAAAAAATGGTACTTGATGCCTCCTTGCTTAACACTCAGCATTATAAGGTACGGATCAAGGGTAAAGTGGAGCAATCCAGGGAAAGGAGTCGCGCCCTCCCCTACACCTTGGTGTAGTAAGCTATCGAAAAGGGAGCCGTCGGGTCACCCTCGACTATGGTCTCTTTTTATACTCCGTAAATTATTTTTTTAAAAACCTGCAAAAAACAAACGAACAATCATTGAAAATTAGGATTCGATCAAAATTATTTAATTTGACGGTTACTTAGCTTTTCTGTGATATCGTAGTAAGCGAGTTCGAACTCTAGTCCCGGTAGCCCGGTCGGCAGAGACTTGTAGGGTATGTTGACTGAATCTCTGTTGAGGGGTACAACCCCCAAACAACAAGTGTTCTAGACATGACACAAAAGCATGATGGTGAAGTTCAAGATCAAGAGCTTTGGGGAATGTGGAGTATCCCTTTATTGCCATTACTGCCAGGTCCACTCTGACCTAGTCGACTAGTACCTGTTAGGATCCTAACTATAGGTCAAATTTTCTTAACTTGAAACCATTTGACTGTATGCTAACAAATTACTGATGTTAAATTGAATTATTAGTGTTTATTAGCAAGTCTTGGAACCATTTGACTGTATTCAAGTAAAATTATTGTTAGATAGAAATACTTGAGGCCATTTAACTATGTGCAAACAAATGAGCTATTGCTCGTTTAAAAATAATGTCACCAGCAAACTATTTGTTTACAAATCTAATATATTTAATACATACGTATAAACAGAATTTGGCGTTAAATGGTCTTCAAGGGTTGATATGCCGGAAAACACAACCAACCAATCCAATCTCTATTACTTTCACTTTTGGACTAATCCCCTAAAGGTACTGAGCCCCTTTATCTCCCCCAGCTATGAGTTAAATAGAACCACTAACGTTCTTCTACAAAAATGGACTAGGCGTTAAATAATCCACAATGGTTGATATGCCATTAAAACAAAATAACCTATCCTAACTTATCAATATTTCCTCTTACGTTTTAACCCATAGTTGTGGTGATAAAGAGGTTCATACTTTTCCCAAGGGTATTAGTCCAAAAATGAATGTAATAGCGTGACTGGAGCTCGAACTTGCTTTACTACGATGTCGGAAGGCGGCATGTTATCCATTATGCTACGGAGACTCCCGCAAACAATGAAAGGAAAATCATGGTTTTGTAGCCATTAAGTGAGGGTACCAATCAGCAAGTTCAGCAAGTTCAGCAAGATTCATTACCTTTACACAGGCATAAAATACATAAACTACATTAGGAAAGAGAGGAGCTCTCAAAACAGTTTGAATCACGAGAAGAGAGCCCCTTTTGTTTGAATTCAGAGTTTTCCTTCTAGATCAGTAGCCATACCAAGTATAAAGAACCCAGTCCGACCTGCTATTTAACCATTGCTAGAGGGAGAATAGTTGGATGCATACCTTTCCAAAGTTTATTAGTGCTATGTGAGATACAAACAGCCTTGAACTTGAATCACAGAGTCCATTTACTACGATGATAACTGTGACCTTATGAGCGACTCTAAGCCTCTTGGCAGAACCCGAGGATTATTTTAGCCTGTAATTCTACGTAAGACAATTCAGTTCAGAAAAATTCATGACAATTGTGCAAGAAAGGAATCGAGTGGCAAAAAAAATTTATCAAGTTAAAAGAAAAAATGCAAAAGCCATTGAGATATATGATTTTTATTCACATTTTCAGGTTATATATAATCAAAGGTCAAACTTAACCTGAAATGATGAATAAGTATGAAAAGTTGTTGACCGTAGTCGAGAGTGATCTGAAGGCTTTCTTTTCATTGGCTACCACAACGAGATGTAAGAGAAGACGATACTCCTTTTCCTGAATTGCTCCACCAACCTTTGATCCCTACCTTATAATTATATTTACCCAACCCCTCCGCTCGGGCAGGATATGACACAAGGTCAATGATTTTAAGCGGAGTTTAACAGGTTTGAATTCAGAGTTTTCCTTCTCCTAGACTAGTTGCCTCACCAAGGCTAAAGAACCTAGTCTGCCCTACCTTATAATACTGAGTGTTAAGCGAGGAGGTATCAAGTATCATTTTTGAGTCTTTGGTATGACTGGACCTGAAATTGAACCCCGGTCTCCCGGTACATTGGCGAACACTTTACCCACTTGGTCAATACATCAGAGACAAAGTGGTATTATTCTTGTAAATTTATTTCATATATTGATTTGATCGAACCAGTTTCCTCATTTTGTCACAATGCTTTACTCAATGCAGACTCCAGATTTTTCCTGATGCACAGGGTAATCTTCCAGGAAGGTCACGTTATTTATTTCTGATTTATTTCTGAGTAACGTTATTCCTTTCTGGGTCGACTCAGCTCCATTCAATGGCATCAGAAATAAATAACGTGACTCTCCTGGAAGATTACCCTGTGCATCAGAGAAAGGCTGAACTCAGCTCCATTCAATGGCATCAGAAATAAATAACGTGACTCTCCTGGAAGATTACCCAGTGCATCAGAGAAAGGCTGAACTCAGCTCCATTCAATGGCATCAGAAATAAATAACGTGACTCTCCTGGAAGATTACCCAGTGCATCAGAGAAAGGCTGAACTCAGCTCCATTCAATGGCATCAGAAATAAATAACGTGACTCTCCTGGAAGATTACTCTGTGCATCAGAGAAAGGCTGAACTCAGTTCCATTCAATGGCATCAGAAATAAATAACGTGACTCTCCAGGAAGATTACCCTGTGCATCAGAGAAAGGCTGGAGTCTGCATCGAGTAAAGCATTGAGACAAAATGCAAGATTTTGAATGTTGTTTTTTTAAGATACAAAGTTCTATCTTCATGGATGACGAAATCTTCCTTCTATAATTTCCCTAAATTTAAACTTCCTCAAACAAGGAAAATTTTATTCTAATTAATGTATTAACCTTATAGTTATGAATGAATGCACACACATAAAAACAAGTAAACACACACACATTATATATATATATATATATATATATATATATATATATATATATATAGGTAAGGGCAGATCACTGCAACAAAAACATTGGGTCAAGTACTTTGATAAAGAAAGAGATTATGTTGAAAAATAGATATTTTCTGTGCAGAATAAATTCTTTTCTAATTTTCAGACTACAGTTATATATATATATATATATAAGATCCAAAGAATATGAGTTGGGAACGAATCAATTTGAGCATATATAAGGGGATTCTTACAAATCTACAGGAGTGCTCAATGTGGGATAATTAATATGTGAATCTATTAATTTCATACAGAGAAAATTCAAATAATAGGAAAAAAAAACTCAACTTTCTGTTATTTTGCTATCATAATTTTTTTTTCGGCTGGCCACTCCATATGTGAAACCAACCTCTTCAGATAGCCATCACACAACGGAGAGAAAAAAATTTATAGATATATTTGTTCAATGGATTCTTACTCGTTTGAAAAATATAAATATATAAATATATAAATAATGAGGGGAGGGGACGAAAATGTTGTCGTCTGGTGTCATATATCCTAATGTATTTTTAAAAAATGAACGCGACTTCCAAAACCTTCAGCAACTAAAATCTTGTCAATAAATTAACCTATTTTATTTTAAGAAAAAATCTGGCAATGTATTTATCTAGTTATTTATTTATTAAGGAAAACGTGGTGAAAATTTCTAATCTTAAATGGAAATGAAATAAAACCTATAGATATTTTTAACTAAAGATAAAATTGATATAATTAATAGTGTTTACACCGTAACAGTTATTGTTGTAGGAAATGGAATTAGTGACCCGAGTTCAAATTTTAGGCAAAGCAGTTTACGTTTCCCTTCAAGCAAATATTCTTGGAAAAGCAATGATATCCGCATTTCCTCTCCCCTCCCCTTTATGTATAAATAGTAGGACAGACAAAGTTCTTTAACCTTGGTTAGGTAACCAGTCTAGAAAAAAAAAACTCTAATTCCAAACCAGCTTTACTCCACTAAAAATTGAGCTTGTGTCACATCTTGCTTGTGAAGGAGGAGCAGAGTATATATATATATATATATATATATATATATATATATATATATATATATATATATATCATTAAAATATCTTTACCAGGAAAATTTAAATGTTCATTTTTGAATAGTTTTCTTGTGCCGATGGAATTACTCCCAACTCCGATTTAACTGGACCCAATATATATATATATATATATATATATGTGTGTGTGTGTGTGTGTGTGTGTGTGTGTGTGCATCCCATATGAGGCAACGTGACAATGCCCTCTCCAAGATATCAACAGCGGAGAAACCTAAAGTAATCAATTTAGAATCACACACCTCTGCCAATAGCATAAAATGAGGGAAAACTGCAAATAACCTAATATATCCATAAACCTATCAACAACAAATGAAACTACGAACAGAGATTCAAACAAACATCCAAAAACACAATTACAGACACTATGCCACCTCCATTATATTTCAGAAATATCAGTAATCAATAACAACAACAAGAAAATGAACAGCGGAACCACAGCAAAAAAGAACCAAAGCCCACAGCACGGATTCCAATTAAAAAAAAAAAAAAAACCTACTCAATCCATTAATAAGTAAGTAAAGTTGCCGACCGTAGTCGAGGGCAACCAGAATGCTCTCTTTTCAATAACTTCTACACTGTGTAGGTGTAGGGAAGAGCGCTACTCCTTTTCTTGGATTACTCCACTTGGCCCTTGATACGTTCCTTATTTTTTTGAGTGTTAAGCAAGGAGGTATCAAGAACTATTTTTAAAGTCTTTGGTATGACACAACTGGGGATTGAACCCAGGTCTCCTGGACTATTGGCGAACACTCTACCCGCTAGGCCAACGAGCCGGTTAGGCCTAACAACTAATATTAATAAAAAAAAATTTTTTTTAAATAAAAAAAATCAAACACCGACCAAACATCCAAGAATCACTTAAAGAAACTAAAAACTCATTTACTTTAAACTATATTGATATAACAATCTAAACGTTCGAAACACATGTTTGAAAAGATATTTTTTTAAATAAACTAAAGAAAAGCATAAAAGACACAACGAAATGACAACCAAACAAATAATGAATGTATATTACTTAAAAATAGGGAGTGTCCTCGTAGTGTAATGGTTAAAGCGATGGACTTAATTAATGTATATTACTTTAAAATTGGGAGTGTCCTCGTGGTACTATTTACCAACCCCTCTGCTCGGGCAGGATATGAGACAAGGTCAATTTTTAAGCGGAGTTTAACAGGTTTGAATTCAGAGTTTTCCTTCTCCTAGACTAGTTGCCTCACCAAGGCTGAAGAACCTAGTCCGTCCTACTATTTACCCATAGCTGGAGGGAGAATAAGGGGTTTCATACCTTTCCCAAGCGTTTTTGCCCGAAAGTGAACGTAATAGCGCGACTGGAGTGCGAACTCGCGTACTACGATTCCGCAGTTCATCGCTTTAACCATTACACCACGAGGACATCCTCGTGGTGTAATGTTTAAATAGATAGACTGCGGAATTGTAGTAAGCGGGTTCGTACTCCACTCACGTTATTACGTTTACATTTGGGAAATGTGTGAACAAAGGTTTATATGCCATTAATCAAACTAAACTTAAAAGATCAACTGAATAAGTGAGTTTAACCGCATCTTAACCTGTCTAGGGTTATTTTATGCCTAGAGATTAGGGAATCTCATTCATATTCACGTTTGGATAGTTATTTCTGAAGAGATTTTTTTACATCGGTCCAATCGAATACGAATAATCTTTAAACAGATCTATTTGATCCATAAATGGGACCCTGACAGGTTCTGACACTCCGAGTCAGAGTCCACTGAAAGGGATAGCTTAATCGTTATCAGACCAGATAAAAGTGGAAACATAGTCAATAGGAGTACAGAAGAATACCTTACAGAAACTAATATCCATCTAAACAATTCAACTTTTTCAGGGAAACTCCCAAACGAATCCTCCATAAAATATATAAATGCTATCATCAACTCACTTAAAAAATGCATTTTTAACATCAGTAAAAAAAAAAAACATTAGAAACATTTATCCGATTCAATATTAAACAAGTCTGATTTTATTTGCTCCCTGAAATTCAAAGAAAAATAATCCAATAGAGTTATAATCTTTTCAATCAAGTGCAACAAAACAAAAATATTTGAATACCTCGATTTCTTTATCCAACCTAAGTAGGATATAACTTGCATAGCTAATGCAAGTTAAATCCTACTTACGTGACATTACAGATTTCCTTGATAAAATCATTAACATTAAAACGATTCTACAAAATACTATCATGGTAACTTTGGATATGAACCCCTTATACTCGAACATTAAACATGTGGAAGTAATAACAGTCCTCAAAGAAATCTTAGATAAGAAAACGAAAAAGAACAGTAGACAAAAGTAATAAAAACTCTAATCCCCCATTTAATAACAATAAATATTTTAGTTCAAATGGAAGATTTTGCCTATAATTTAATGGGTTGTGCTACTTGCACAGTTTCTGCACCGTCATGCACTCACATAAGTTTGAAGAAACTACTTCTTTTCTCATATATAGTAAGACCCCCATCAATACATTGATGACATATTTTTTTATTTTTGAATGAGAAGAAAAAACTTCCTCACGAAACATGGTTTTATTCAATCTGACCAAGAAAAATCCCAATATTTCAGACACATTGTTTTTAGACAAACGATATACATTTTGCGGTCGATATACCCCTTACATTTTAAACTGTCACTTATATGGTGCAAATCAACTTAGGCAAATTGTAATGGAAGCTTCATCTCGTAAATGTTATATCATTCCTTTTAGATACGATCAGTTACGATCATTGATAGGACCTGTGCACATAATGCATTTGCGGTTGGAACATTTTTTATGACACAAAAAGACTCTCTTGATAATTTCCTGTTCCATCTGAATAATTCTGTCCCAGATATAGTTTTTAACCCATAGTAACGATTTTCTATCCGGAAGAGCATCAATTAATGATTTATCAGTCCTAAAAATGTTTCAACTGATTTTGCTTGAAAAAAATGATAAGACGTCATGCATCTTTCTTTACAATAAAAAGTTAAAGAGAAAGGTATTGCTTGATGGCCTTGGATTGTTTCAAAATCATGTCATACAATGAGGATACTCTAATTCGAGGTAGCACACATTATATATATGTGTGTATGTGTCTGTGTGTTTCTCTTTGTTTAATGGCATATCAACTTTCGTGGATTATTTAATACTAAAGCCACCCATATAGAGCAACAGTAACGGCACTATTTAACCCATAGTTGAGGTAATAAAAGTTTTCCTTTCCCAAGGGTATTAGTTTGAAAGCGACAAGAGGTCGAACCAGCTTACTACGATGTTGCAATTCAACACGTTTACCACTACGACACGGGTCCCAATATCTCTATCTATATCTCTTTCTATATATATATATATATATATACATGTGTGTGTGTGTGTGTTCCTGCTACCATGTAACATAGTGCTATCTGCTGCATGGCGAAGTAGTCGCAGACTAAACCCACTTCTCCACCAGGTTTACTTGATGAGAAGATTGGCTTAATATCCATCAGGATGTCAAAGAGAAAATGAATCATCTTGTCCCAATATCAAACACACAAACATAAAGGCAACTTCTATTGTTGTTTTTTAAGGAGAGAAGGTGCTGTACGGACCAGAGAGTTTTCTTAAGCATGATTGCCTCATTTTTTGTGCCATTAGGATATCCATCAAAAATCGGTTTTTATGTTGTGCAAGCCCAAGGAATAAATTGATATTCACATGTAACTCTAATTAAGCTTTTCTCTTTTTATTTCTTCCTTTTTTAATGATTTTTTAATATCCAAGTATCTTGACGATGTATTTTGCACATCTGACGCGTTCACTTTTCAAACCCAATGTAGTTGGGACTGAGGGATTTACCATAACATTGATTCTTTTAGTTAGATCCGTTGAAGTTCTGACCAACTAAGAAGCCTTTTCGGGGAAGTACTGATTGCTCCCTTATATGAGACGGGAATTAGAAAATAAATCTCAAATAAATTCGTTGGCAGTATGGCCAGCTACCGCGACCAGCAGACGAATTCAACTCAGTACAGCAATAGTTTTCAGAGAAAGAGAAAAATTGAAATAAGAGCCATAAATAGTAAAATAAGTAAAAATTTTAACATATTGCAAATAGATATTTGGTTTGGTTTGGTTTAATGGCATATCAACCATTGTAGGTTATTCAATGCCAAATCCTCTTTATACATTTTAAATATATATGATTTGTAAACACATTTGTCGATAAAGTTTTTAAAAGAACCTAATTCCATTCTTTTGCACACAGTTAAATGGTTCCAAGTTTTGCTATGTAACACCAACAATTCAATTAAACATCAGTCATTTGTTTACACACAATAAGATTATCAAAACAGTTCTATTTCTAACAATTCAATTTCTCTGAAAATTATTGCTGCATTTGTTTGTCCACAGTTGAAACGTCAAACTGTTCTATTTGACCCATAGATAGGATCCTATCAGATGCAACCACTCCGGGACAGAGTGGACCAGGGAGCAATGAAAGGGTACGCCACATTCCCCGAAGCTACAATATTACTGGAGCATCACCATTAGACTGTTTAGTGTCACATCCAGGAAACTCGTTGTGGGGTGGGGTCTTACCCCTCTGCAGAGATACTGTCGGTTTATTCTACCGCCCCAGCCGACCGGGCTTCCAAATAAATATGATACAATTTAAACTCCTAAATTGAGCCTCCCTGTCGACAGAATTTAGAATACGTTGACAGTATCCCTTGCAGAGGGGTAACACCTCCACGAAAAAAGGGTGCTCTTGATATGATACTAAGCTGTATGTGATGATGAGACTCTAGTTGGGGAGATTGGTAGAGTTTGGAGTAGCCCTTCATTGCTATTACTCTCAGATCCACTCTGACTCGGAGTCGTTATAATTGTTTGATAAACATCTATAGGGTCAAATCGATCTATTTAAAAAAAACTATTCCTATTCGATAAGACTGCGTACAAAAATATCTTAGAGAACAACAACACATAAAATGTAAATATGAAGATAGAATGAACGCGATTCACTAACCTCTGGGCACTAAATAAGCTAAGACAGGTTTACATGCCATTAAATTCAATCAATCAATGCAGCAATCATTTTCAAAGAAAAGTTGTAATAGAAAAAAAGAACCATAAATAATAAAACCATTAGACGTTTCACCAACGCTGTTAGAATGTTGTCCTGCTTATGAAGTGGGGGTCCTCGTGGTGTAATGGTTAAAGCGCTGAACAGCGGAATCGTAGTAAGCGAGTTCGAACTCCAGTCGCGCTATTTCGCACTTTCGGACAAATACCGTTGAGAAAGGTATGAACCCCTCCCTAGCTATGGGTAAAATAGTATGACTACTTTTCTTCTAGAAGGATGGATTTGGCATTAAATAACCCAAGAAAGTTGATATGCCATTAAACAACAAATAAATCTTCCAACGAATAAATAAATTTTCCTGGTAAATGATGTTAAACTATTTGAGGATGAGTCTCCAGTCTTGGAATTTTGAGGAATGCAGAGCATCCCTTCACTGCCATTATTTCCTGGAGCACTCTTTCTCGGAGTGGCAGTACCCGATAGCGTTCCATCTATGGGTTAAATCATCATCATCATCTTGTCGTACCACCTGCACGGATATCCCTGACCCTCTCTCGCCACCCCTCCATATCGTTCATCGCTTCTGGCAGGTCGTCAGGGCTACATCCCGTATCCTTACAGAGCTGCTGTATGTAGGTTCGAGCTGGTCGCCCGGCTTTTGCTCGGCCATGTGAGGGGGTCCATAGGAGAACATTACTTATGAGCTCATTTCTGTTTTGAACTTGGAAAAAAATGCCACAGAAACGTATGGAATGCTTCAGACTGCTTTTCGACCATCTTGCATGAATCGAGCATCAGTTTTTGACTGGCATAAGAGATTCAAGGAATGCAGGGAGTCTGTGAGGGATGATGAGAGGTATGAGAGGAGTATGGAAGTCAATACACCAGAGTTGATCAGCCAAAGGGTTAGGGTTAGGGTTACTATGTTGAGGTTTTAAGGGAGTTCAGGAAGAGATTCCATCGGAAGAGACCAGTACTCTTCAAATCGGGTCAGTGGCATTTCCAGCAGGACAATACACCAGTCCACAACTTGTCCACAACTTGTCACAGACTATTTGATCAAGATTGGCCCCAAGACAGTTCCTCAGCCTCCCTACAATCCAGACCTTGCTCCCTATGACTTTTGGTTATTCCCTAAGCTCACAGGCTGTCGTTATGAGACAATTGAGGAGATGAAAGAGGCTGTGACGAAGGTCATTGACACGCTCACACAAGAGGACTTCCACGAGGCCTTCCTGAAGTTGTTGGAACGGTACAACAAGTGCATTGCAGCCGGAGGAGATTACTTCAAAAGGGACTAGAGTTTCATGTGTGTACTATCAATAAAAGTGCCCATACGAAAAAAGTCTGGAAATTAATTTAATGATCCTCTTACCTGTAAATTGTCACACTCTGACATTGATATCGCAGATTACTCAGAAACTCATGAAAGCTACCCAAACTTCTATAAAGGAAATTCATAGGATAAATGTAGTTAACTTGATGCATACTTCACTATCAAAACACCGATTGTTAAGAATCTTCAGAAACTTTCCTTGGATAAGTCTAAGTGGCTCATATATCTGCGTCTTTCAACACAAAACAAACGTTTTTCTCACCTTCATTAGTGTTTATGTGACTTTCATGGACCACGCCGATGTTAAAATACTTTCCTTCTATTTGGGCCAAAAACAATTGATTTCCCGCTGTCTTTAGCAGAGCTTGTATTCATCCAAACCCTCGTCACGTGCAGGATGTGACATAAGGTCATTTTTAAGTGGATTACAGCTAGATTGGTTTGGTCTCTTTTGGTTTCTTTGTTTAACGACATATCAACCTAATGCTGAAATCATTCTTGTAGAACAACAGTGGTGGTACTATTTAACCTATAGGTGTGGATATTAGACCAAAAGTGAACGTAATAACCCGACCGGAGTTTGAACTCGCTTACTACGATATCGCAGTCCAGTATGTTTGCCACTACTCCACTTAAACTCTCCCATAGCTATATAATGTTAGGTTTCTGAAAAGTGCTGATTGTTGGAACTACCATCGTTTTGTCTTTATTGGGAATCCTCTTGAGATGAGGCTTCTTAATCAGAGAATTAATTTTTTATTTATTGCGGACTTTTTGTCCTCATCTTTGTTTGTTTCTTCTCTCAACGTTTCGGCCAAATTTCACCTCTGGCCTTCTTCAGGTGATTAACCGCGACCTCGGATAGGAATGCTGAGTCTTTGTAACTGTATTCCCAGTAATTACTGCCTTCCATAGTTGTTGTCTATTGCATCACGTTTTTGACCAAGTAAACCTCTGGCCGGCTTGAGTAGGAATTGAAACCGCTATCTTCTGACAATGCTCACCTGGAACCGTAGAGACTCAACGCCTCTATCCGCTGCGCCACGGGCCCTGTTTTGTCAGGGCATAAATCGCTCTTAGAATTCGTCCCAAAGCTAAATACAGAACTGATTCATTCTCTAATAGTTTGGACATCTTAAAAATAAACATTCTTTTTAAATTCTTCATCAATCCAATAAATGAACTCGAACCTCTTGATGATGTTCATACATGTAGGGATTTTAAAACTAAAGTGTTTACAAGGCTGCAAGGCTGCTTTGGGTGAGCACAAAAGAATATCCGAATAATCATTTAAAAATTATCATGAAGAAACCGATACTTTTCTTCAAAAGAAATTGTGCCGCAACCAAAACAAAATCAACTATTCGTATACGATTGGGCTGTTTGAAAAAATACTCTTAACAAACAACTATACAAAAAATATAAATATAAACATACATTAAACGCGATTCCATAGCCTAGAGGCATAAAGTAACCTACGACGGGTTGACGTGCCGTAAAAACCAATCAAGGCATTATCAATATTGATCCCTTTAAAAAAGACTGAAAAAAGAAGAGACCATCCAAGCTGATAAGAAATTCCAGTCTTTTGTCGCACTTACGAGAGATTCAAATCCTGTGGGGACAAGACCGAGTTCATTAAGCGCAAGTTACAGCTAAACCAAATGACATAGAGGCTTTCGAAAGCCTTATTAAGAAAATCTACCATTCAAAGAAAGATTATTTTATTTCTCTGAAGTCAGGGGATGTTAAAACCACCTTTATTCAGACTGAAGTGATCTATGAAACGTTACAAAGAATTGTTTAATCGTGGATTAGTCTAGCCTTGATCTCATTGGGCAAGGTGAATGTATTTACCCAAACCTTCCGACCCGGGCAGAACACAACATACGGTTAATTTTTATGCAGATTTTATCAGGTTTGAATTCAAAGTTTTCCTTCTCCTTGACTTGTTACCATACTAAAGTTTTAGGAAGAACACAATCTGCCCAACTATTTACCTGTAGGTGGAGGGAGATAGTTGTATGCATACTTTTCCTGGAGGAATAAGCGCTATGTAAAATGCAAACAGCTACGTCCTGAATTTGAACTCTGGTCACCATGTCCATTTCATACAATGATAAGCGTTACACTACGAGCGCCTCCTGAACTTTTAACGAGATGAAACTTAATTCATTAAATGATGTTCCATCTCAAGGTGAAGTTAAAGTTGTTGTTTAATAGATTAACTACAAAACGACGAGTATGAATGGCATACTAGATGAGGTTCTCCAGTGTGAAGGTCAGAGAATGGCTGACCTCTGACATAAGGTCAAAGTCGACTTATGAGACACGGAGGTCTCCCAAAATTGGGAAGATACTGTATTGATTTCTCTTCATAATCAAATTAAGTAAAAGTAAAGTTGGTGACCTTAGTCGAGGGTGACCCGAAGGCCCCTTTTAATAGCTTTCATACCGAGATGTAGGGGAGGGCGCTACTCCATTCCACTTTACCCTTGATCCTTACCTAATAATACGGAGTGTTAAGCAAGGTGACATCAAGTACGATTTTTAAGTCTTTGGTATGACTCGACCTGGGATTGAACCCCGGTCTTCCAGACCATTGGCGAACACTCTACTCTAAGTAGTAGATAGATTTATAGCAACTTCAGAGGTATTTCTTTACTTCTTGTTGTTGTAAATATCTTTTACAAAGTTTTTTCCGAAAGGAATGACAAATATTGTGATCACCAATAATCTTCCTGAAATACTGGGCATATTTTGTGCCAACCGCAGCAAAACAAACCTTGATCTTCTGCGATAGGCAGGTAGGATTATTTATGATATCTGGAAGTCATATGTCATTCTCGTGAACTGCTTGGATCTGGATTACATGCCTATTTAGAGCCAATGTATAATTTTCACAAGGTACTAAAAATTGAGACAAATCACGAACAAATATTGTTGATTCTCCCCTCTATCGGGATACTAAACACTTGCGTGCATTAGATTCGCTTCAATAAGGTACGTTTTGTCTATCAAACATTTGGTCTCATTATGTCAAACAATAGAACAGATCAAGACAAATAATTTTCATATCTTTGAGCTTCTCGGGAAATTAAAAAAAACTCTCACGAGGCTGTTGAGAGATCATGTTGTATGTAGCACATCTGAAAGAACTAGTTCCCAGTTTTGATCGTATAAATTGAGCATCTTTAACATATGGCGAATAGATTTCTACATAATTCTATTATATCTTTCGACTTGGGTATTATCTGTAAAATAGCAAGTTGTTCTATTTTATTCAATTCCAGAAAAGATTTTCTCTGTATATATATATATATTTTTTTTTTTTTGCTCCGAGCAATTTTCTCTGAATGAATTAAGCAAGTCATACCAGAGAAAGGGGGTGGGTGAGTAGAATATTATTTTGAGACACGTTAAAATAGTCCTGGAGAAGCAGGGACGAACTCATAAGAGATGTACTCTTATGGACCCCCACACATGGCCGTGCAAAAGCAGGACGACCAGCACGAACATACATTCAGCAGCTATGTGAGGATACGGGATGTTGTCCTGAAGACCTGCCTCGGGCGATGAACGATAGGGAGGAGTGGCGAGAGAGGGTCAGGGATATCCGTGCTACCAGCGCGACATGATGATGATGATGCATGTTCAGGTTGGCAAAGATAAACGGGAATCGTGAGTATTCATCAACGACTGTCAGCGTGTAAGGATTTTGATATGACAACAAAGACCACTAAAAATTTCAATGCTTCATATTGTACGACAATCGGCATATTTTCATTGATCGCTCATTGAGTTGAAACAAACTGATTGTCTTTTAACAACGCAAATGCAACCATAGCTTCTTTGTTTATGAACATGTTTGCATTTTATCAAACGTCGTATTATAATCGAAAAACTCGGTATTCACTTCGCGTAATACGCAAACGTTCTTTAAGTTCTTTTCAATTATCTGAATTTAGTCGGAAGAGGTAATTCTTCTAGTGGGTGCATTTTCTCAAGCTTGGTGTCATTTTTTTCCATCCTCGACCCAGTAGTCAATAACACTAATAGAAGATGGTGATTTTACAGAATTAACGTCATGTGCTGTAGACCTCCGAACCCAGTGTACATAGTTAAAAGTTGGCGACCATAGTCGATGGCGACCCGAAGGCTCCCTTTTCAAAAGCTACGACACTGAGGTGTAGGGGAGGACGCTACTCCTTTCTCCGGATTGCTCCACTTTACCTTTGATACATATCTTATAATGCTGAGTGTTAAGCAAGGAGGTATCAAGTACCATTTTTGAGTCTTTGGTATGGCTCAACCTGGGATTGAACTCTGGTCACTCAGGACATTGGTGAACACTCTACCCACTACTCAGTTTGAATATGACCAGAAATTGTGATATTATCCAAAATAGAATTTTTTGGCAAATATTATGTCTTGGCCTGGCTAGTCTCTGATTCTTCATCTTCGAAACATTAGTTTATCCAATATCGTCTCTATTCCATGTGTACCTGTTATTCTGGACATGACCCTAACCTTCATGTTTAATAGCTTTACCAGTTCCCAGATGAGGTCCTAGCAATATGCTAATTATTTATTTTTATTTATTTCCATCTCATAAATCGCTGGTAGAGCTATATCTATGATCTGGTTAATAACACCCCTCTCTCCCCCTTCTCTCTTTATCTATCAATCTATCTATCTATCTATCTATCGATAGTCAGGTTCGGTTTGGATTTTCCACGAGTTTTCTATTAGGTTATTCCCATAGTGCTTTATTCTTTTTACCTTTTTAGAGACCTTGTTTCTGCTAATATCGAGTTTCTGCTACATGATCGAAGATAAGCCGTTTGCACGGTTCCTAGTGTATTACTGTCCCTACTCTTTCATGCTTATTTTCATTTTCCTCGTTGAATCAGCTTGTTGCATTCACTTATAATGTGGTTAACATTTTAATTTTTTTCTCTACAAAATCTCAAACCTGTAAACATAATTAGAGCTAATCTAAAACTATAAGATCAGAAACAGAACTATTAGTGTGTATCTAAGATCTCTTTGTTTTCTTTCGTTTTTTTTTTTTCATTTGTTTACGTTTTCTTCTTTTTTGTGTGGGGTAGTATTTTTTCTTTTAATCAACTGTGAATTGATGTGTAACCTTTCGATAGTTACTGTATATTGTTAAGCTTACAGATATGCTATACTCGTAGCATCGTTTGATGATCCTAGACCTTATGAAAGTTTTCGAATGCTGGGGATTGGGTTCTCCTCTAACTTTCATTTTAAATCATCATAATCGATAAATGTTGATCGTTTACACCCGGATTTTATTTTAATGGATAATTCAATACCATTAAAACGTTTGAATAAGTTTCGGGAAATGGAGTTTTCTTCCATTTTAAAAAATTCCGCAAGCAGCTTTAGTGGTTTTGAACCCCTGTTTAAAATGATGTTTAGAATTATGCTTTAAAATTGTCACAATCTCAAAATCCATGATTATGATATCAGAAATAAAAAGCACAGCAGACTAATACTGGAAGTAGATAGATAGATAGATAGATACAAAGTAGTAATGTACATACAAAAGTTACATCACTTTTTTAATACATCCTCCCCGGATGATGGCCTAAAGTCGGGCAGAAAGTACTTGGGAAATAAACAATTATGGAAGATATTTCAATCAATTCCCGCCGAATACTCTAAGATCAATACGGCAATATGAATGGATCAACAAGAAAATATGTTGACAGAAAATGTCTATTATATTCAACGAAATTTGTATTAATGAAGAAATGCTGCCAATATATATATATATATATATATATATATATATATATAATGTCAGTATCATCACTATCATATATATATATATATATATATATATATATATGTATATATAACCCTTCCGCACGTGTAGGATGCGATTGCGATAAAAGGTCAATTTTAAGCGGAGTTCATGTTCAGAGTTTTACTTCTCCTAGGCAGGTTGTCATACGACAGTTAGAGTCAGCCTGCCCTACTATTTACCCATAGCAAGAGGGAGAATAATTGAATTCACACTTTTCCCAAAGGTATTAGCTCAATCTGAAATGTAAACAGCCGCGTCCAGGTTTTGAACTCAGGTCACCGTACCCATTTCCTACGAACACTCCTAATATATATATATTAACTTAGACACACATACGTACAAATAACCCCCACTTTTCGAATGAAAAATTAACCGTATTAATTGATTTTTTTTAATATTTACTCTGTCTGATGATTGCTGAATACATGAAATTCAGGGTTCATGTAATATGATATATATATATATATATATATATATATTGGCAGCATTTCTTCATTAATACAAATTTTGTTGAACATAATAGACATTTTCTGTCTACATATTTTCTTGCTGATCCTTTCATATTGCCGTATTGATTTTATAGTTTTCGGCGGGAATTGATTGATGTATTTTCCATAATTGTTTATTTCCCAAGTACTTCCTGTCCGACTTTGGGCCATCGTCAGGGGAGGATGTATTACAAAAGTGGTGTAACTTTTGTATGTACATTACTACTTTGTAAGAAGAAGAGCATCTGGGCCGTTGCAGTGTGTGGCATTTACTTTTAAAATTGTTGTATAAATAGTGTTAGTACCTAAAGACATTTAAGTACATTAGCACTGGTTTGAAAATTAATTCTGTTAAGTTTGGGTTGCATATTTCTAATATGTAGTGCTTCGAGAATCTGAAGTTTTTGTTTGTAATTTTGATGTTCTAATATTGTTGTTGTTTTCGGTGAGAATTTTCCGTAATTCTGTTGTTGGGCAGAAAGTATTTGGGAAATAAACAATTATGGAAAATATATCAATCGATTCCCGCCGAATACTATAAAATCAATACGGCAATATGAAAGGATCAACAAGAAAATATGTAGACAGAAAATGTCTATTATGTTCAACGAAATTTATATTAATATGTGAATTTTGTTATACCCTAGAGAATAAATAGGGAACTAACAATATCCATACATTGAGCACTCTCATAGATTTATATGATTACCCTCATATATTCTATGTAAAGAATAATCCACACCTACTGTCCTTGGACTCTGACTGGATAATTTATATATATATATATATATATATATATATATATATATATTGACATGGTTTATGGTTATCACTAGCTCACTTGGTGAGTAAATAGTAGACCAAATTTTGCGGTATCATTAATAGTGATCAATATCAATGATAGAGCTTTTACACACACACACACACACACCTATATATATATACATATATATATATATATATATATATATATATGTGTGTGTGTGTGTGTGTGTGTGTGTGTGTGTGTGTGTGTGTGTGTGTGTGTTCTTAATAATAGAGTTATAGAGATAGTGTTTAGATATGAATGCGAAATACGCTGTGAATTCAAAGGCCATAAAAAATGAATATATTTTTGATACACTCAGAAAAATAAAATAAGTCATTAAGACTATGAAGAAATATGAAACTAAGACTTCATTTTGCAGATTTTGTTTGACGTTTCTTGTTTATTAAATTTTAAAGGAGAAACATAAAAGTAAATAAGAAATAAATAATGAAATACAAACAAATGCCTTCCGAAAACAGTTTTTAACCTTTGTACAAGACGGCATCTAATATTCATGATCTCACCCATTCTCATCTCATACACTGTTTTTGGCAACCTGATTATTGTAAGTCAACCCTCAAAAATATTCCTCTCACCTGCAAAGCCATATCAAATCAAAATGATTGAATGTTAGTCTATAAGGTTCATTTAACTTCTGGGCGGAACCAAATATGTATTTCTAATGATTCGATGAATGCTGAATTTGCTATGTTGACATTGTATGTGGATGGTGAGCGCAAATCTTTTCATTGTGAATGAGACTCTGTGCCGCTGTCTGAATGTTGTCAGACTTTGTCAATAAAATTACTTACTGGTAATGGACAGGACTAACAAGTCGTGTAAGGTCAATGGGTTTTTCTTTTTCCTTTTTTTTTCTTTTTGTTATCGTTAATATATAGAACTGTAGGTGCGTGTTTCTGTGTGACATTACCATGCAAAGGAAAGAGTGTGTGTGTGTGTGTGTGTGTGTGTGTGTGTGTGTGTGTGTGTGTGTGTGTGTGTGTGTGTGTGTGTGTGTGTGTGTGTGATTATTCGTTTATGTCAATCGTTGCAGGTGTTCCGATATACAGATGTACATGAATAATCAGGGTTTCTTTAGTATGTATGGATGTTGTAAAAAGATGTTGCCACTCAGTCACACAAAAAAAAAAAATATGTGTATATACTTGTGAATCTGTGTGTGCACTGCCAGGTTTTCTTTTTATACAGAGTAAATGAGTGAAAGTTCACAAGATGTTTTTAAAACTATATCTGTATTGGATTCGAGTTTACTAAGAGATTCGTTTATTAGCTCTTGTTTATAGATGTGTTTGTAGATGTTCATATGTGTCTATCTTAACTGTTTGAATATAAAACAAAGCAATGCTGTTGCTAAGTGCTGAGTGGGTAGCAATACTCTATGGGATAGAATCTTCATATAAGATTAAATTTCTTACAGACTATCGAAAGTCGATGGACTGTCAAAAAGAAAATTATGTGATGTACAATCGCATGTAAATAGTCATCTGTGTTTGTTTTTACTGGATGTATAGATACGTCGCTAAAATAAGCAAAATATGCTTATCTTAGAAAAATAGTCCATTTTATTGTTGTATGTACTCGACTATCAGTAAACATGAAAAAATTCACCTTTCTATTAAAAGTCAGTTGAATAAATGTTGAGATTTTTCCTGTAATTTATCATTCCAAGGGTTGGCAGACTATTGAACATGTTCTTTTATTCGTCTATTTATATTGTACTCCTAAATAATCAACCGAATAAATGAATGGGTTCAGTAGTTTAAACAATACTTGGGTATGCACACAACACACACACATACACACACACACACATATATATATATATATATATATATATATATATATATATATATTAAATTGAATACTGTAAACTATTCTTAATTTCAATTTACCCGAAAGTCACAAGTCGTCTTTCTACGGTCATTATTAAAATAAAAACTACCGGTAAGACTCCCTCTTTTCGGGAACCCTTTGCATTTGCACAGTAGCTGCCTTAACGGTTCAGCTACCGGAAATCCCAGTCACATTCATTCACATATATTCGAACAGCTATTCTTTATTTCCTTCTCTCAGCATACTTTTTCCATCACTTTTTCCTTCACTTTTTAAATATTTCTTTTCCAATACTTTTGATCCGCGTAATTTACCTAAGTTCGTTGAATGACAGTCTGATTGGTTTGATTTGGTATAATTTATGGCATACAACTATTGTTGGTTATTTAATGCCAAATCCTGTTTTTACATACATATTAGATATAAAGGATTTGGTTTGGTTGGGCTTTATGGCATATCAACTATTGTTGGTTATTTAATGCCAAATTCAGTTTTTACATACATATTAGATATATAGGATTTGGTTTGGTTGGGTTTTATGGCATATCAACTATTGTTGGTTATTTAATGTCGAATTCTGTTTTTACAGCCGGAGGAGATTACTTCGAAGGGGACTAGAGTTTCATGTGTGTACTATCAATAAAAGTGCCCATCCGAAAAAAGTCAGGAAACTTATTTAATGATCCTCTTATATTAAATAAATAGGATTTGGTTTGGTTTGGTTGAGCTTTATCAACTATTGTTGGTTATTTAATGCCAAATCCTGTTTTTACATCTATATTAAGTATATGATTTGTTATCACGTTTTGTTGAATTATAGTTAAATGATCAAACAGTTCTATTTTTAATAATTCAATCTAGCATAAGTCAAAGTTGAATTGTTCCAAGTATTGCTACAGTAGGTTATTCAATACCGAATCCTGTTTGTACATATACATTAAATATATATGATTTGTAAACACATTTCCTGATCACGTTTACAAGCCCAATCTTTTTCACCCAGTAAGATGGTTCCAAGTATTGTTATGTATCACAAACAATTCAATTAAACATCTATTATTTGTTCACTCACAGTTAAGCGATCGATCAGTTTTATTGCAAACAATTAGATTTAGCATAAATCATTTGTTTGCACTCACTTTAAACGTCAAACACTTCTATTTGACCCATAGAGAAGACCCTATCTGGTGCTACCACTTGGAACCTAGGAGCAATGACAATAATGGGGTACTCCTCATTCCCTAAAGCTCCAGTATTACAGTAGCTTCACCATAGATAGATAGATAGATAGATAGAAACCTGGAGGGTAAAACAAATTTATGACTTTAACAACCAACAAGACATTTTTTGAGATCTGGTGTGTTAAAAATGAATCTATAAAGACCCCTTTAAAGCCTCCATTTTCGAGCCGTAAGAGCCTACCCCCCTACAGCATTAATAACATGCAATGCTAACTTTTTAACTGATATGCAACTTTTAGACGGGCAAAGAATAATATTAGCAGTTAAAAAGCAATTTTTAAAGGTTTTCTTTAATGTGGAAGTATATATATATATATATATATATATATATATATATATATATATATAGTAAATGGTAGATTTTGGTGAATCTGACAAGATGGTAAAAATAAGTGGAAAAGTGAATAAATCAAATGCTTACAACGGGTTTGCTGGTAATATTTCATTGTTCTTCTGACAAAAAATTTTAGAATTTTTTCTACATTAGAGTTTTAGCAATTGAGGAAATATATAAAATGAAGGTATAAAAAGAGGGAAATATATATATATATATATATATATATATATATATATATATATATACTCTGTGACCCGAGTTCAAGTCTTGGAGTCGACTGTTTGCATTTTGCATAGCGTTAATACACTTGGAAAACGTTAGTATCCAACTATTCTCCCTCAACCTATGAGTAAATAGTAGGGTGGACTGGGCTTTTTAACCTTGGCATGGCAACCGGTCTATAAGAAGTAAAACTTTTAATTCAAACCAGTTAAACTCAGCTTTAAAATTGACCTTGTATCACATCTTGCTCGTGGCGGAGGAGGTGATAGATAGATAGATAGATACTAAACAGTCAACTCAAACTGAACGACCCCAAGTGATAACCAAAAGTATGGTCGAAAGCGCTTGGGCAGAAGATATGGGACAATTTCTTTACCACCTGGATCCCGACACAAGAAAAATAACAAGACTTGAAAAATTACGATCAATAATAATAAACAGTGTTCCATTGTCTTTAATAAACAGAACATAAAACAAAAATGCTCCAAATAATCAAAACAATATATATATATATATATATATATATATATATATATATATATATATATATATAATTTCTGGCCTGTTACTTAAATATTTCATGTTCTAATTCTAGTTCCGTAGCCTATGAGATCGTTTGGGTACTATGTTACGGAATTTTTCTTCGTGCTCCTTCTCAAGACAATGTGTGTTATATCTCCAGGTCATATGAGAAATGCTACGTTGGATTACATGGTACAAGCTGCAAAATCTCAAGCCTGGGCATTTTTATTCCTTGACCATAACTGAAGGAAGTATTGATTCATGTCCTTTCCAACGGCATAAGTTGGAACAGAGCAATGGTCTAGGCTGAAATGTACATTCGGATCTCCATTTCTATTTTCGGTTCTGTTTATTGATTGGTCAACTCTACATCTTCTTTATTCAAACCATGATCTCCATTTATGGAGGGAGTCTTCGTGGTGTAGTAGGTAACGTATTGGACTGTGACATCGTAATTCTTCATTTATGTCTGGTGAGTAGATTTCGTTTTGTATTAGAAAAGATTATGTAGTTGTTTAATGGCACTTACATTTGCATTTACAGGGTGCATCAGAAATACCCTCCACTTTTTAAAATTTCTCTTTTGTGTTACAAGTAAACTTGGGCAATTGGCAATGGTAGCTCTATCCACATAATGCCGTGTCATTTTTTTTTCGGATACGATCAGTTACGATCATTGTTTGGACCGATTCATACCGTGTGTTCGCAGTTTTAACGTTTTTTTAAGACTGGCGAATCAGTAATTACTGCTCAGAGAGTTTTACGAACTCTTTTCATGTTACCAAGAAATGATGCTGTTCCGGATAGAAATTTCAACCTATAGCAGTATTGATTTCCTATCTAGAACCTCAAATCTCTCTGTGTAGCTGGGTTTTTTTTTCAAAAGCAAACGTACGCTATGCACAGATCCAAACCATGATCGAGACTGATCGTGTCTGAAAAAGAATGTTAAGACATTAGCAAGATAAAGCTATCATTGCTTCATGCCAAAATTCTCTAGCATCACAAAGGTGATTGTGTTAAAATGTGAGATGTATTTCTGTCGCATCTTGTATCTATGAGTTGACGTTTGTACATAAACGCCTGTCAAGTGACCAAAATAAAGTTCCTGCAGATTTCGAAGCTCTCTTTTTTTTAGCCTAAAAAAGATAAATTCTTCGAGTGACAACAATCTGTAAGCAATTTCAGCGACATGAAATCAACTGTCATCATTGATTAGTCTTCAAAATTGTATATCTACAAAAGTCATGAGTGAAATCATCTTGGACTAGAAGCATGGCTGATGATACTATTTACCAACCCCTCCGCTCGGGCAGGATATGACACAAGGTCAATTTTTAAGCGGAGTTTAACAGGTTTGAATTTTGAGTTTTCCTTCTCCTAGACTAGTTGCCTAACCAAGGCTGAAGAACCTAGTCTGTCCTACTATTTACCCATAGCTGGAGGGAGAATAATTGGATTCATACCTTTCCCAAGGGTATTAGTGCTATGTGAAATGCAATCAGTATCGTCCTGATGATGAACCGAAGAAGAATCTAAAGAGCATTGAGATGCCCCCCCCCACAACGAGTGTCCTGAATATGACACTAAACAATTTGATGGTGAGGTTCCAGTAATACTGTAGCTTTACGGAATGTGGAATACCCCTTTATTGCCATTGCTACCAGGTCCACTTCAGCCCGGAGTGGTAGCACCTGATAGGGTCCTATCTATGGGTCCAATAGAACTATTTAACATTTAAACTGAGTGCAAACAAAGGACTTATGCTAAATTGAATTGTTTGATATAGAACTGTTTAATCATTTAATTGTGAGGAAACAAATTAATATGTTTAACGGAATTGATTGCGATATATAGCAATACTTTGAAGAACTTACCTTTGTGCAAACGAATGTTGAGTTAAGGGATTAGTGTTACATAGCAGTACTTGAAACTCTTTAACTGTGTCCCAAAATTGAATTATTGGTATTATAGATAGCTATATTTGTAAGCACTTCACTGTGTGCAAACAAATGGTTAGTGCTAGATAGCAATAATGGAAATCATTCAATTGTCTAGAAACATTATCAATAATAGTGTGCAAACAAATTAAACCTAACTCATTTAAAAATGAATTGCTTATATGTGATAAGAAATTACTAATGTTAAGTTATGAATTTTATATAACAATACTTGAAAACATTTAGCAGAGAAAAAATGTACTCAAGATCATTTAAAAATGTTTTCAACAAAATGTTTACAAGTCATATATATTTAATATACACGGTGTCTCAAAATAGATGCATTGCCCGGTCAACTGGGGCTGTAGAATACAATGACTGCACCTCTGCAGAGGGATAAGACCCCCCACCCCGAACGAGTGCGCTGGATATGACACTAAACAATCTGGTGGTGAGGTTCCAGCAGGGCTGGAGCTTTGGGGAGTGCGGAGTACCCCTTCATTGCCATCGCTCCCAGGTTCACTCTGGCCCCGGAGTGGTAGCACCTGATAGGGCCCTATCTATTGGTTAAATAGAACTAACAGCATACTTATGCTAAAATCAATTGTTTGAATAAACTGAATAGCTTGAAATAGAAATGTTTTTGACAAACCGTACTTACATTTAAACTGCGTTCTTATGCTTAACTGAATTATTTCAAATAGAACTGTTTTTCGACATTAAAACTGTATTTACACTTAACTGGATTGTTACATATAACTGCTTGAATAGCTTGAAATGGAAATGTTTTTGACAATTAAACTGTACTTATGCTAAACTGAATTGTTTTCAAATAGAACTGATTATTTACATAAAAATGGATTTGGCGTTAAATAACCTACAAAGGTTGATATGCCATAAAACCCAACTAACCAAACCAAACCAAACCAAACCAAAATAGATGCAACTCATTAATATAATAATAATGATTTATTGCTGAGACAAGCGCAATCGCAGTCATTTGGAACACGTCCTGTAAAAAATGTATCCTTTGAGCAAGAGAATCAAGTCAATGTTTGTTTTTTTTGTTATCATATCAGCTTCCTTTTTTTTAGTTTATTGACTCAGTAATAAATCATTATTATATTAATGAGTTGCATCTATTTTTAGACAGTTTTGAATGATTTTTGTCTCTAAATAAGTTGTGACGCAAAATATTTTTCCTCTCTTGTCCAAAGCATTGTGATCAAGGATTACTTGTTGTTTTAGTATACTATTTTCAAATCTGAAACAAAAAAGTACACAACATTATTATTAGTAGAGTTATAAGCAATCATATGAGTCCCGTTTATATTAGGACATCCTGTTTATGTACAAACAGGATTTGGTATGAATTAACCAACAAAGGTTGATATGCCATAAAATCCAAACAACCAACCTATATTAACGATGAAAGTTGATTCATTTACATTGAAAATAAGTGCCAATTACGGAAATAACAAAATTTAATAAATATATTAACAATTCTAGTGACTTACTACAACATACGAGGGTCATTCAATAAACAAAGGGAAAATTTTTGAAAAAAAAATCTTTTTCTTTTTTTTTAGAATTTTTTAAAAATAAATTGTCTGTATTATGTAGAAGAATATGCCGATACAGATTGGTGTGGTCGAACACGGATCTCCAGCCAACAAACACAACTGTTGAATTGGATTGTGCTACTGGGGTCACGTGACTAGAACAGGTGGATACATTAATGGGTCAGACAGATGTCTGAGAGAGAGAGAGAGAGGCATGCAAATATATGTGAAATGTAGTAATTTTCTAAGATTTTTTTTTGCTTAGATGTGACACAAAGCCGAAAGAATGGGGCACCCAATGAGAATCGAACTCACTCTTGCAGATTTGCTAGTCAAGCTTGCTAACTTTTACACTACCTGAGGCACCCAAGAAATGTGAAATGTAACATTTCAAGTTAGTATTGCGTTAGTATTCCAGACTCAGTATTCGCCATTCTACGAGAGTGAAGAGATTTTAAGTATCGACCAAAATTACCCCCCTTCACGGAACATCACAAAAGTGGCGACGAAGAATTGTTTCAAACATTATAAAATTGAACATAGCATAAAATTTATGATAATAAGCATTTGAAGTTAAAGCAAGAGATTATAAGTATCGCCAAAATTATCCTCCTCATAGAACATTACAAAAGTGTGAAATTGTTTTATTGTTAAAATTATTTTGGTTTTGCAAAAATATTTGTTTTGAGACTTCAAAACGGCAGCAAATCAAACAGAGTACTTTACGCTTGAACAGAGGTCTGTCATCAAATTTCTAATTGTTGGGAAGTGCAAACCGTGTGAAATTTATAGACGAATGTGTTATATGTACGGAGAAGCATGTTTAGAAATGTTTACAAATGGACTAAGCATGGGTTTACCACTTTGACATTTAGTCGAAAAGAGAGTGTAAACGTACTGACTCTCCGGTAAATAAAAAGTTCTGTGTTCAGCAACCAGTAAACAAAGTCATGCTGATAGTGTTCTTGAGACATCAAACGACCCATCACTATTGATTTCCTTTGAATAGGTGCAACTGTAAACAGTGCTTCCTATTGCCATCTCCATAGGTTAAAATTCGCGTAATTTATTGAATGATCCTCGTATTTTTGTATAATCTGTATAAAGTTAGAAAAATTTCCAAATATTTTTGTTAAGATAATTGCTTTTATGCAAACAATTGTAATTTTAAATCCTACGATCACTTTGTTTATAACCGATTTATTTTACATTCCTTTCAATTCTTGATTTTGTACTATATGGGATATTATTCCCTCCACCCAGATAATGTCAGCTATCCCTTCTAATTATATATAAATATATATATATATATATATATATATATATATATATATATATATATATATATATTCCATTCATGTTCGTATACATTTGCGTATATATTCCTGATCAATAAGTTTAAAAAGGCCATTTCAAAATTTCCTGAATTTTGAAATTTTAACTATGATTTCATCTACAGAAGATTTTTTGTGTATCGGATGGGATATGAGAGAAATTGTCCATTTTAGAGTCATTGGATCCTAAAGGGACCATCACAAGAAATCTTTATTTCAGCAATTTGTTAATAATGACTTACACAAGAAATGCGCTGATTTGGTATCCGAAAAGACTATAATCCTCCGTCAAATCAATGCAAGGTTTTAATTAATAAATCGAATCTCGGAAAAAAATAGTCATTAGGCTGAAAAGTTTTACTATATCCTTCACACTCACCAAACAATAACACAATCAGATTATCACTTATTTTCATCACTCGATAGATATTTTTTTATAGAGGCAGGAGATTCAGGAATAAGAAAAACTATAATTTAAGTTTTCCGAACTTTTTTAAGATTAAAAGCCTCATTGAACTCAATTGGTGGTTATTAGAAAAACCGTTTTTACATTGGGTTTGGTCTAATTTTGTTTTATGGCATATCAACCATTTATGGTTATTTAATGCCAAATTATGTTTTTACAAATATATAAATTATATGATTTGTAAACACATTTTGTACATACACGCAGTTAAATGATCAAACAGTTGTATTTCTAACAATTCAATTTAGCATAAGTCAACGAAGTTAAATGGTTCCAAGTATTGCTATGTATCTCTAACAATTCAATTAAACATCAATCATTTGTTTAAACACAGTTAAGCGATCAAACAGTTCTATTTCAAACAATTCAATTAAGCATAAGTCATTTATTTGGACTCAGTTTAAATGTCAAACAGTTCTATTTGACTCATAGATAGGACCCTATCAGGTGCTACCACTCCGGGCTGGAGTGCACCTAGGAGCCATGGCAATAAAGGTGTATTACGCATTTCCTAAATCTCCAGCAATACTGAACCCTCACCATCAGATTGTTTAGTGTCATAAACAGGACACTCGTTGAAGGGGGGGTCTTACCTGTCTGTAGAGATGCAAAGCCCCAGACGATTGGGACATTTTACATTGGGCTATTGTATTTGTTATTGACGGTGATTATGTCATTGATATATTGAACAAGTCCTAGAGGCAACACCCCAGAAAACAACAGCTGTACGGTTATCTACCACTAATCATGAAAACTATCCAAGTTAGACGATCCCGGCATGCGGGACACTACAGGAAAAGTGGGGACGAACTCATAAGCAACATACTCCTGTGGACCCCTTCACATGGACGAGAAAAGGCAGGACAACCAGCTAAAACCTATATACAACAGCTCTCTGCCGATACAGGATGTAGCCTTGAAGCCTTCCCGGAAGTGATGGACGATAGAGACGAGTGTCGGGAGAGGGTCAGCGAGATCTGTGCTGGCGGCGCGACGTGATGATAATTATGTCATTGATTAACCTTTTAATGAATTTATCTCGTATTTTGATATCATTATCATTTTACTTATTTTGATATTATTATCATTTTACTCTTGGTGAGTTTTTACACTTATATTAGCTGATGGCCTTTACTGCAGTCTCATGGATAGCTAGTTTTCTCAGTTGTCCAGAACTCTACTCAGTAGCCCATCTCAACAGTGCTATGTTCTAGACGGTTTCAGTCCTTTCATGGATCAGTAGTCCCGTCAGTCTTGTTTCTGAGTTCGCCAGGATTGTTCCATATCTTTTGAATGTCACTGGAATCACCGTCACCAAGTTCCATAGCTTTTTTTTTCAGTTCTTTAAGTCTCGGTATTTTTCCAGTTTTTGGAATATGATCTTTTGCACAATTCCCAGTAGATCAGTTTATTCCTATTCAGTCGTGCCAGCTCTTGTAACCCTTCTCTGCCAGTTTGCTGCATTCACTAATTATGTGACTGATTCTCTCTCTCTCTCTCTCTCTCTCTCTCTCTCTCTCTCTCTCTCTCTCTCTCTCTCTCTCTCTCTCTCTCTCAGCAAAGCCTGCTTTTACTATCTTGAGTCTTATCTATTTCAGCTTTTATATAATTGGTTTTGATGGTGTTAGTCTGGTTGGGTTGCTATTTGAACTGACTAGGTTTCTCTCTTCAGGTTTCCTCTGGGTCATTTTATACAGGATGTATTTAATTTGTCTTCTGAAGAGTCCATGGTGCTGTTTTTCTTTCTATTTTTGTTTTCTCGATTTTTATAATATCCGCTTTTCTATTTGTCCTTGTGTTATACATTTCTTGCAGGTTTGGGCTATTGTAAATGGTCTCTCATAACTTTGTGTACTCTTTTTTTGTACTCTTTTTGTGTACATTTCAAGTACCTTAATTGCCTCTTCCGCAGTATCTTCTGTGTTGTTGAGTATGCTTCCTTCCTTCTTTTTTTCTTTTTTACATGCATTGACTGTCGGTATCATTTCTGGAGTATAAGCCCTGTGTATAGTCATCAGCTTTCTCGCTCACTGGCCCAGGTTTTTTTAGTATATCTCTAGTACAGATTAAGAAGGATACAGAGTATATTAAAAGGTAGATTACCTTGCTATATATTCTTTTGATTAAACTTCTACTGCAGAGCCTAGTTTCTAGACGTCTCCTGGTCATTCGGAAGTATCCATTGCTTAATTTTTCTTTCAGGTCTGTATTTTTTATGGTGTCTACTTCAAAGATATGAAAATATTTATACCTTTCTTTTTCTCTTATTCTGCCTTGATTGGGTAGTTTATTTCCTTCTGTGGTTTCTCTTTTTACTTTATTCGTTATAACTATTGCTCACTTGTCAATGCTAAATTCCATTTCTATACCTTGACTAAAAGCGCTCATGGTGTAATAGTTATCGTAGTAGGAAATGGAACCGGTGATCCGAGTTCAAATCCTGGACGAAACTGTTTACAGGTCACGTAGCGCTGATACTCTTGGGAAAGGTGTGCATCTAACTATCCTCTCACCGGCTACGGGTAAATAGTAGGGTAGTTTGGGTTCTTTAACCTTGGTATGGCAACCAGTCTTGGCGAAGGAAAACTCTGAATTCAAACGTGTTAAACTACGCTTAAAAATTGACCTTTTATCATATCTTGCTCGTGCAGAGGGACTGGGTAAATGCAATATCTTGACTGAATATTCTAGCCAATCTTTTACAGTCAGGTAACTGGATGAAGTTCAGGATTTACTGTGATGCCTCTTCTCTTCAGATTGCATTTGTGAAAGGCCATCGGGTTTATGCAATAATTTGTTGTTTTTTTTTTCTAGATAGGGAGTGTTGTGCTTATTATCTCTTTCACCTACAAGGCCAAAATAGTTTAATTGCATTTGTTCCGACGATTCTTTAAGGGTCTTTGAATCCTAGATTTTCTGCTGGATATTCTTTTTACCAAACAGATGGTCGAGTGAGTTAAAGAGATATACAGCTCTTTAAAGGTTTAACTGGAAATAAAACTGACTGAAAGAAATACTACTGTTTGGTATTTTCTCAAAGTTCAGTTCGTATGCCATAAGGTCTTAGCAGATAGTCTACTTTGATTCTGAGGACCACTCTTGAGGTCTTATATACTTATTCTCCTCTTAATACGCGATATTTAGAAACAATGTTACAAAGGTGCATTATTTTGCTTCATTCCAACAGAAATCATCGTGATATATAGAACAGTGGTGATATTTTTAACCCATAGCGATGAGGATAAGGGGTTCATAATTTTCCTGGGGATATTTGCCTGAAAGTGAACACAGTGGCATGACTGGAGTTCGAACTCACTTACTACGATGTTGCAGTCCAGCACATTAGCCACTATACTATAGGAACCACCTATCCTTTACAGAGGTTAGGTGCTGTATCGAATCAAGTTGAATTCGAGACACTCTTTCTTTGATTTTCCGAATTAAGCTAAGGAGCAGGTATTTGACAATTCCTTTCAAGTGTCTCTTTTATTCTTTTATCTATAAAGTCCCGTGATTAACTTGTCATGTAGATATCAGTTAAGACCCTTATGCTTGGCAAAATTCTTCTTTCTTAAATTGCGAGATTAGGACGGTAATCCATGGATCAGCAATGACGACTGTAAATTTACTAGGACTTTAGCTTTTTCTGTGGGGTCCCTTTTTTAATGACCCCGGATCGAGAGAATCCTATAATAGCATTCAAATGATGCCAGAAAGTAGTCTGAACACGAACTACAAACAAAATGGGAGTTCCTCATTTCTCATGAATGGAAAGTATTTACCTACTGAAATCATACGATGTAATCTTGATATACCGGGTACAAGTGAAACGCTTAACAAGTTTTATTACATCGGCAAATACTTGGGTAGAAATTGAGAAAGGGGAAGTGAACGCATCACCTCTCCCCGCAAAAAATATGGGAATATTATTTATTTTCGATTAGTTGCAACAACAAAATAAATACTTTTCTGAATATGGGGAACTATTTATTTCTTAATTTAATCAAACTGATCAAAATTGTCTTCTCGGCATATCAACCTTTGTAGGTTATTTAATGCCAAAGCTATTCTCCAAGAAGAACTATTGTTGTACCATATAACCCATAGCTGGTAGGATAAGGGGGTTCATACCTTTCCCAAGGGTATTTGCCCGAAAGTGAATGTAATAGTGCGACTGGAGTACGAACTCGCGTTCTACGATACCGCAGTCCATCGCTTTAACCATTACACCACGAGGACACCCACTGTTTTCTCTTGATGTAATGCTCTCGATTTTCGATATCTATTAAGTTTAATATGGCAGCGTGTCAAAAAAGATTTTATAATAAGAAAACTGTGTTACATCAGTATTCCAAATGAGAAGAGATTGTCTACTTGCCTTGAAGATTTAGATTCGAAAACTCGATTTCTACCAAGAGTCAAATCCTGGCCAATGGAACCAGTGAAAAATATCTTGTGGTAATATCTAACTCATTGTTGGTGGATAAGGTTTGGTTTGGTTTGATTTGTTGGATTTTATGGCATATCAACCTTTGTAGGTTATTTAACGCCAAATCCATTTTTATGTAAATAATCAGTTCTATTTAAAACAATTCAGTTTAGCATGAGTACACAGTTTAATTGTCAAAAACATTTCCATTCCAAACTATTCAAGCAGTTATATGTAACAATTCAGTTTAGTGTAAGTACTGTTTCAATGTCAAAAATAGTTCTTTTTAAAACAATTCAGTTTAGCAAAAGCACGAAGTTTAAATGTAAGTACAGTTTAATTGTAAAAAACATTTCTATTTCGAGCTATTCAGTTTAGTCAAGCAATTCTAATTCAGCTAATTCAGTTTAGTAAAAGTACAGATTTTGTTTACACACAGTTACATGTCAGAACAGTTCTATGTTAAACAATTTAGTTTAGTGTAAATACAGTTTCAATGTCAAAAAACAGTTCTATTTGAAATAATTCAGTTTAGCACAAGCACGCCGTTCAAATGTAAGCACGGTTCAATTGTCAAAAAAGATTTCTATTTCAAGATATTCACTTTAGCATAAGTATGCCGTTAGTTCTATTTAACCCATAGATTGGGCCTTATCAGGTGCTACCACGCCGGGCCAGAGTGGACCTGGGAGCAATGGCAATGAAGGGGTGCTCCGTATTCGGATAAGGAGGTACATATCTTTCCCAAGGGAAAATAAACGTTATAGCGTGACTGAAGTTCGAACTAGCAAAGATTTCTTAGGCCAGCACGTTAACCAATACGCTTCGGGGACTCCCTCTTCTATTGTTTCAAGTATTCCTATCTAATAATAATAATTATAAGGTTTCAAGTAATTATATCTATTTGATAAAATTCATTCGTTTGTACACAGTTATATGGCTTCAAGCAATTAGTTATAATCCTAAGAAAACAATAATAATATCAACTCATAATTGTAAATACCAGCCCATTGGCCTAGTGAGTAGAATGTTCGCAAATGGCCCGGGAGACGGTGTTCAATATCAGGTCGAGTCTATACCGAGGACTACAAAATGCTACGTTATGCGACCTTAATTAACACTCATATCAAGGATAGTGGAGCAATCTAGTGAAAGGAGTGGTGCCCGCCAACACCTTGTGGTAGCAGCTCTTAAAAAGAAGAGCCTTCGGTTCGCCCTCGACTATAATCGCCAACTTTATTTAATTACTTAGTGGGCACCTCAGGTGGTGTAATGGCTAGCAAACTAGACCAGTAAATCTTCACGAGTGAGTTCGAGTCTTATTAGGTGCCCCATTCATGCGGCCTTGTGCCATATCTAAGCCGAAAGGCTTAGTAAATTACTACTTATTCTGAATATAACTAATTTACATTCATATGGTATTAAGTATTCCTAACGAATTCGACTAATTTTTAAATAGATTTATTTGACCGATAAATAGGACCCTAACAGATACTACCGCTCCGGTTCATATTGGGCCAGGGAGTAATGGCACTGAAGGGGCACGTCACATACCCCTGATCTCAAAAAGTGGAGCCTCAATACTAGATACAGTTTAGAGGAGGGAGTCTTGCCCCTCGGCAAGGGATTTAGTCAACATATCCTAAAAGAGTTTAAAAAGTATCATCCACCTTTTTTTTCACTGTATTGTTCTCCTCAACAGGTGTCTATAGCCCAACATATGCGTTGCTTCTTTTAGACGTCTATTCTTTCTCCACTGTTCTTCCTCATCAATTTTTTTAACTTCATCCCACAAGGGCAGATCGTTACCATTTTTCTTTCCATATATAATGTAGAGTAGAGCAGTGCTATACTTCTCTTACCTACATGGATTTTTTATTTTGGATTCGTCCAATGCATATAAGAGTAGCTTACGCACTGAACCCTGTTCTCTATTTTTACCTCTTCTTAGATAGATTTCAACGTGTGTAGATTCTATGTGTGAATAATATATATATATATATATATATATATATATATATATATATATATATATATATATATATATATATATATATAAATTCTAAATGCCATCTCCAGTTTTCTTTTTCCTGTGACGATACGAAATTACGCTTCTATAACTGTTTTTTGAATGATCATAGAGAACATTATCCAGGGAACATTCTTGATGAAAATTTCGCTTATAAATGGGTCAGAAACGCTCATAGTGTAATGGTTATAATCATTGGGAATGGGGATAGAGACCCGAGTTCAAATCCTGGACGAAGTTGAATACATTTCACGTAACACCAATACCCTTGGAAAGGTATGCATTCAAGTAATTTCCCTTAAAGTGTGGGTGAATAGTAGGGCAGGCTGGACTCTTTAACCTTGGTATGGCAATCACGAAGGAAAATTGAATTCAAACCTGTTAAACCCCGCTTAAAAATAAACCTTACGTCACATCCTGCTTGTTCGGAGGGGTTCGTAAATATATAAATGTGTCATTGATCCATTTCATGTATTTCTTGATTTCTACATATCAACGCATTAGGCCTTGCCAATGAAGTACATTATAAGAAACAATCAAACAGACAAAGGATTTCCCTATCTTAGGCAGATATTATATGATGAGCCCGCACGTAAGTGGCTGCCATTGTGATGATTAACGAGGCAAATAAATAGACATGTGACAGAACCAGATTTTTCTTGGCGTCACACCCATTCCTCAAACAAAATTTTAAGAGTAACCTGAATATACATAAAGCATTGAAATCATTTTAAATAAAATGTAATTTTAAAAAAAAATGATATTATAAACTATATCATCCGATCTTTGCAAATTGAAATTTAAATGACTGTCCACAGAACAAAAGACGGTTTTATTTCTCGCATCTCCATTGAAAAGAAAAACAGAAAACTTGTCATGGTGTAGTGGTTAGCAGTTTGTTTTTATTTGTGAGTTTTATTTTTACTAAATTCTCGTGAGATCTGATTATTTTGTATGACACTGAACAAAGTAAAAGACAAACAATGTATTTGAAAATCTTTAAAGCTTAAAAAATATAAAACTCAAACATGTTGATTCTTTTAAGATAAATATTTTTAAAAAATCAATGTAATCAGAAATAGAAATTCAAAAGGAATTTCAACCTAAAATTTATTAACCAATAAAACAGTTACGAGTTAAGCTTTCAGGGAAATTATTCCAAGTCTAAACAATCAAAATCACAGTTCAAATGACATACCACTTGAACTTTCTGCTTCTGATAAAGTTTTATTGAATAATTATTTGAGGAAGTATTGAAGACTGAATTGTACTAGCCAATTCAGTTGCTTTATATCGCAATAACTTCGAATGTCAAACTACGACCTTTAATAAACGACACCGATTTAAAATAAAGAATTAGCCCCTGACGAGACTTGATCTCGCCTCCTGTTCGCCTTGGTGGAGTAAGTTTTTCAGTAACAGCCATTTCATTAGCTAAGTGCCCTGCATATAATACTAAACTGAATCAGGTGGTGAGGCTCCAGTTCTGAAGTTCTGAGAAATATGAAATCATCACTTCGTATCTATTACTTCCAGGCCCACGGTGACTAGGATTGGTAGTACGTTTCGGGCTCTCGTCAACGGATCAAATATATCTAAGATAATGTTTCAAAATCATTGCGAACTACATCAATATATTGGCTCTTAATATATTAATATTAATATTATAATATCCATAGTCTCTACGGTTCCAGGTGAGCATTGTATGAAGATAGCAGTTTCAATTCCTACCCAAGCTGGCCAGAGGTTTACTTGGCCAAAAACGTGGTGCGAGAGACAACAACTATGGAAGGCAGTAATTACTGGGGATACGGTTACAAGACTCAGCATTCGTATCCGAGGTCGCAGTTAATCACCAAAAGAAGCCCAGAGGTGAAATTTGGCCGAAACGTAGTGAAGAAGAAACAACACAAAAACTACCAAGATGAGGACAAAAAATCCGCAATAAATAAAAAATTAATTCTCAATCTTTGGGTATTATCAATTTTCGTTTTGATGTGTACTTATGAATAAAAATTACTATTATTATTTACTCTTTTAGAGTTTTTCACATCATCGTCAGCTGATGGTTTTTCACTGGAGTTTGAGAGACAGCAAGTCTTCTCAAGTCTCCAGGACTCTCCTCAGTATTCTAGCCGTCTTTAATAATGCTGTCGTTTGGATGGTTTCCACTTGTCAGCCAATTTTCAAATCTTCCAGGCCCTTTAAAAATCCTTCAGTTACTGTACCAAAAGCACAAATCACAATTGGTTCAATCGTCACTTTCATGTTCCATAGTTTTTTTCAATTCTCTGGCAAGGTCGAGGTATTTGTCCTTCTTTTCACATTCTTTCAGTTTTATTCTGTGGTCAGCTGGGACAGCAAAGTCAACAATTTTGCAAATTCTCTTTTTTTGTTTGTTGTTGAAAATTATCATTTTCTAAGACAGGTGCTGGGTTGTACATATATCATTTGTTGGTATGGTCAAATTTAAATTTCTTGCACATTTTCCAGTGGATCACTTTGCCCACCCAGTTGTGTCTAATCTTATACTCTTTCTGTGCTAATTTGCTGCATTCGCTTATTATGTGATCGATCGTTTCGTCTCTGTCACCACATAACCTATATTTGCTATTTTATTGAGTCTTATTTATCCTCGCTTTGATATGGTTGGTTCTTATGGCGTTGTTTTGTGCTGCTGTTAGGAGAGATTCTGCTTCTCTCTTAAAGTTTCCTTTTCTATGCAACGTCCTGGTTTTGTTTTATGAGATGTTGTTTATTAGTCATTTAAAACGCCCATAGAATTGTTTTTCTTCCCATTTTTGTTTCCTAGTTATTGTCATTCCTTTATCTATCGCGTTGTCAGTATTGTTGTAATCAGTCCTCGTTCGTGTTTTTCTGTAGTCTTCGAGTCGTATCGATGCGTCAACGCTGTCTTCGATGCTCACAAGTCCTCTTCCTCCCTCTTTTCTTGATACATATAATCAGTCAACGTCGTCTCTGGGATGCAATGCCTTGAGCTTGGTCATTAGTTTTCTAGTTCTTTGGTCCATTTGCTTAAGTTCATCTGTGGTCAACATGAGAAAGGGTCCCGTGTATCTAACGAGGGATACAGCCCAGGTATTTATTCCTTTAATATGATTTCTGCTTGAGAGTTTTGTCTCGAGTAGCTTTCTAGTTCTCCTGAGATATTCTTACTTAATTTTTTTCCTTTCATCTCCACTTGTTTGATGGTTTCAGCCTCCAAGATGCCCAAGTATTTGTACGTTTCCTTTTCTCCGAGCGTTCTAATCTTGTCTTGATTTACTAGTTCCATTCCGTCAGTTAGATGTCGTTTGCCACTTTTCATTACTAGCATGGCTCATTTTCCAGGGCTAAATTCCATTCCTATATCCAGACTGTATATTCTAACTGTGTGTTTCCATTTTTTTTTCATTTTTTGCAATAGTTTGATGTCATTCATGTACATTAGGCGATTTATCTTTTCTTGCGTTCGACTAAGTTTGTATTCAGCTGTGCATTTTTTGAGTATTTAGTTAAGTGGCATCATGGCAATTATGAATATTAACGGTGATAGTGTTTTCCTGGAAAATACCTCTTTGGATCTTTGCTTCCGCTTAGTTTCTTCCTTCTGCAGTCAATTCCACTCTCCAGGTTTTCGTTGTTTTCTCGATGAAGTTTTATGACTTTTGTACATTTTGAGGCAGTCTATTATCCCGCTTTGCAGGATCATATCATATCATATGCCTTTTTGTAGTCATTCTAGGCCACAGCTAAATTTTTCAGTCTGGTCTTGCTCCAGTTTAAGATGTGTAGATCTAAGTAAAGTAACTCTGCTGTGCCTCTGGATCCTTTGCGGCATCCTTTCTGTCCTTCAGGGAACAATCCACGACTTGTTAGCGTGTAGTAGATCTCTTCCCTTTTTTGTGCTGTTGATATTTTCCACATCATCGGTAGGCAGGTTATGTGTCTGTAGTTGTTTGGGGCAGTTCCTTTGCTTGAGTCTTTTTGGATTAATGTGGTCATTACTTTGGTTATCCATTCGAGTACGTGTGTTCCTTGTAGGCATCTGTTCATTTCTAGTGCTAGTCTGTCGTGAATGGAGGTGAATTTCTTGAACCAGAAACCATGTATTCCATCAGGGCAGGACGTTTTCCAGTTTGATATCTTTTTTGTGTCGTTTTGAGTAAAATGATATGTATTTCTGCTTTCAGGCTTTCTTCGAGTCCTTCTAATTCTTTTGTCATATTGTTTATCCATTTAGCTTTTTCGTTATGCTTTCTAGGTTGCCATATTATAGTCCAAAATCGTTCGGTTTATTTTGCATCCGGTTGTTGGTATGTTTTTGGGTCATCTCCTCCCACTTGTTGGTAAAATTTTCTTTCGTTGCTTTGTAATATACTGTTTTTTCTGTATTGCTTTACCCTTTGTCAATATCTCTTTAATCTTCCTTCTTTCGATAGTACTTTCTAGTTTACTTCCTCAAGTTGTATGGTTATTTTTTCTTGTCTTGTCTTTTGCTTTTTGTTCCGAAATGTTTCAGCGTCTTTCCTTTGTTTTATTATTTTGACCTGTTTTCGTAGATTTCTTATTTGCATTTCCTGGCGAATTTCTCATCCTGGTTTTGATTTTTTCTTCGTGCTTTTTGAGGAGATCCCAATTTTCTCATAAACTAAATTCACTCCTGCATAGTTTAGTTCATTTAATTCAGTTATATTATTCGTTGATATATAAGGTAGTACTTGATTTATTTTATTCGTTTTCTAGATTTTCCTTTTGTTCTTGTGATAGCGTTTGCTCTGGGTTGTTTGGTTGTGCGTTGTTTGGTTATGTAGCGTTTCTATTTTCCAAACTTGGCAGTTCATTTCGGTTGGGCTGTTTTTGTTTGTTAATACTTGATGTGTCTGGTACTATATTACTATCTTGTTTATTATTTATTTTCTGGTGTATTTATAGTATTTCAGTGTCAGAAAACTAACCTTTCTTTATCATTGTCCTGACTTAGTCGGCAAGTCTTTGACTTTTAGTCTGAAAACTAGCACATTCTAGCCAGATCTCTGTCATTCTTTTCGCATATCCTCTTTGTGTAGGGTTGCTCCTAAAATAAGTGTAGTGCAAGTTGGTTGTCTTCCCTCATCCATGTTTTGTATTTACGTCTCCAGTTGGTGTGATTCCTTAAATCGTTATTCATGTACTGGAAAAAAAGAACAGCCAGCATTCGCAGGATGACGACTGGGTCTTCCATGTAGGCTATCAGGAGAGCACCTACCGATCATGACACCCAAACCTGTTGCCTGGGTCACACGTTGTGTCATATTTTTATTCAACATTTTTATCATGGGTGGTGTATTGTGACAATACCAGACCCAGGGGTTGTTTATAATCAGCGCGCCTGACACAGATGTGACCGAGAACAGTTGCAGCGACTGTTCATGAACAACGGGTCGCAGTAAAAACAATTATGTTTTAACTTAGGTAAAGTCCATTATCCTGTTATTTTTATGTCTTATTTCTCGACTGAGTACCTGAACTAACTTCAGGTGTTTCTGTATTACCTTTATGGTTTATATTTACTGCCCTATTTTGAAACTTTATTTCTGTTAATAAATTCAAGGCTATTGATGTTTTCCCAGTTGTATTGAGGACGGTAACTGTTTTTACTTAATGCTTTCAGACAACACAAGGTAAAAGTATTTTCATAGATTGAGAGTAGTCATGAGTCATATAGCATTTAGTGCAATAAATTTAAACAAATCTATTTCGTGATTTCAAAATTGTTTAGCTGAAAATAATTTTGGAAAATAAAAAGTTTCACCAAAAGATTTTACAAGTAACGTAAATGAATTTTTTTTTTTAAATTAAAGTCAGATTGCACTGACCCAAATTTCTTCGAAAACCAGACAGCAATAATTCGTTCGGCTATCGTGGTTCGATTCCTGCTTTCTAATTTTTTTTTTGGGGGGGGGGGTTCTTTATATATATATATATATATATGTGTGTGTGTGTGTGTGTGTGTATATATATATATATATATTTTAATTTTTATTTCCCTCCACTCTACATAGATTCTCACACTCCCACCCCTCAAAACTAGTAACACGTAAGACGTATAGAATTTAGCGCAGTAAATTTAAACAAATGTATTTAGTGATTTTGAAATAGTTTAGCTGAAAATAAATTTGAGAATTAAAAAGTCTTCATTTAATATACAACTGTTTTACTCATTTGAGAGTTTTTCACTCCAGCAATCGCTGGAGTCTGAGTGACTGCAAGTCTCCTCAAGTCCTCAGGACTCTTCTCAACATTCTGACTGATCTTAATCATGCTGTACTTTGGATGGTCTCCACTCGCCCCCTTATTTCCAAGTCTTCATGTCCCTTTACCAATCCTTTGGTGTGTCTACCGAGCGCAACAATTACAATTGGTATCACCGTCATTTTCATGTTCCATAGTTTTTTTCTATTCTCTAGCAAGGACTAGGTTCTCATCTTTCTTTTTTGCTTTTTTTTTTTTTTCAGTTTTACTCTGTAGTCAGCCGGAACAGCAAAATCCACTATTTGGCTGGCTCTCTTTTTCTTTTTTCTTTTCTTTTCTTTTTTTCTTGTTGACTGTCCCTAGACCTGGTCGTCTGGCCTAGATTAGATGATCCATTTGTATCTCAAAATCCCAGAGAATTTTGTTTGTCTCCTTTTCCAGGACGGATTCTGGATTCTGCATGCACCATTTGTTCGTATAGTCAAAATATTATCCTTATTATTATTACTACTTCACTCATTTGAGAATTTTTCCCACTAGCATTAGCCGGCGGTTTTCCACTGGAGGCTGAGTGACAACAAATCTCTTTAAGGTCTTTTTATTTATCTCTCCTTTCGCCTTTATTCAGTTTTATCCTGTGGTCAGCCGAACAGCAAAGTCCACTATTCAGCATGTTCTCTTTTTTTGTTGACTATTTCTATGTCTGGTTGTCTGGCCGAGGTTAGATGATTCGTTTGTATCTCAAAATCACAGAGAATTTTATGCGTCTCATTTTCCAGGATGGACTCTGGGTTGTTCATATAACATTTGTTCGTATGGTCAAATTTAAACTTCTTGTACAGTTCCCAGTGGATCCCTTCGCGCACCTAGTCGTGTCTGGTTTTTTACTATCTTTACGTTTATATACTGCATTCGCTTATTATGAGATTGATCATTTCGTCTCTCATCACATAGTCGAAATCTGCTATTTTGTTGCGTTTTTTTTAATTCTTTCTTTGACATTGTCCTAATTGAGTTGTTTTGTGCTGCTATCAGAATGTAATCTACTAGCTTAGCTGGCGACGATGAACTTAGCAGATTCAACGCAGTCCCAAGATAACATCAACAAATTGGTTTCTCAAGATAGAGAAAAATAAAAGATGATGGCGATAATATAATTTATTGCCTATGGATAGAGTGACAGATATTTCCGTTCGCAGATAAGATCAACAAATTACCGGAAAAAAAAAACGAAGTATGTAAGTTCCAATAACCAGCCATAAACAGTAAAATACGTGGGCGAAGAAGATATTCATATTTCCGCATGGGATTTGAAAAGACAATATAAGGTCTGTAATTTTGGACTGAAGGCAGTGATCCGCTGGTCGCCCAAGCGAAGGAGAGAGATCCGCTGGTCTCTCAAGCGAAGGGAGAGACCCACTGGTCACCCAAGCAGACCTGTCAGCTCCCCATGTGTGATCACCAGCCGTGGCACTACTTCACAAAAAGGGTCCCCGCCACAGAAGAAAGATATGAGCGAACTCTCTCTGACTGTATTCCTACTTCAAACAAACGTCGCAGTCGAAGAATAGAAATATAAATTATATTTTTATATATCTACGAATCCTTCGTTGTTTGTCTAGCGGTTCAATATACGACAAGAAGAGATTCGGTTTCTCTCTTAAGGTTTCCCTTTCTCAACCATATTCAAGTCTTCTCGAGTGAGATTTCGCTTGAAATGTCCATAGAGTTGTTTTTCTTTCCATTTTGGTTTCCTGATTATTTCTGTTCTGTTGATGCTTGCATTGTCTGTATTTGTTTCTGGTGGCTGTAATCAGTTTTCCAACGCGCTTTTTTGTAGTCTTCTCGTCGTTTTATCGATGCATCGACGCTTTCTTGAATGCTAGTAAGTCTTCTTCCTCCTTCTTTCCATGGCAACTAGTCTGTCTACGTCATCTTTGGTATGTAAGGCTATATAAATCGTCTATTATTATTATTATTATAGTAGTAGTAGTAGTAGTTGTTGTTGTTGTTGTTATTGTTGTTGTATCTTGAATTATTATTTGATTAAGTATTTTTTACTAAGATTACTTCTTGATTAGTATTCCTTTCATCTTAATTTTACTTGTTTGATTTAGAAGTTTCACTAACTTACAGCTGTAATTTTGAAAAAGGTCTTGACCAGATTCCAAATTGCGATAATAAAAATACTGTCCAGAACAAAAAAATTTATTTGACTCAATTTTGTATGATAAAATCAATGAATCTTTTAGGTCTTTTTATTTGTCTCTTGCATCGTTTGAAAAAACTCAGTTGTTTGAGATTTACAATACTGTCAAATTGAGCCAAGCTTCTGTTCTCAATAATGACTTGATGAAGTTTGTTCATACACTTTTTCGAAAAATCAAACCGATTAGAAATTACTATCAACTACAATAAACCGGTAAGATAGCTTTCAAGAGATTTCTTCATTTACTTTTAAAATGAGTTTCATTTTAAATCCTAAATTAGGGCATTTAGTAAATAATTTCATGCGTATGAAAAAATTTCAATACAGAATTGTACACCAAGTCTCTAATGTTTCTTTTCTAATTTAAGAAAAGATCACGATTTTCTTTTCCCATTTTTTTGTTTGTTTTTTAGTATGCATTAAGCTTAGCCTTGTATAAAACAAGGCTCTTCTTGGGTTTTTTCTTAAATGATACAAAACCCTTTTTTTTCAACTAACCAAGCTGCATGAAATACAAGATACTTTGAGATAATAGAAATGTTGGTACTGGGAACTTTGTCGTCGCTATGAATAAAACAGACGCGAAATATGCTGTAGCTTCATTTGCTTTTTCTCAGACCCACTCTCAACGATTCCACCAGTCGGCAGGAGCTATAGAACACACCGATTCAATCTCTGAATAGGCCTAAGATCCCCCGCTCTACAACAAGTGTCCTAGATATGACACTAAAACGTCTGATGATAAGGCTCCAGTTTTGGAGTTTAGAAAAATGTTGAGTACCTCTTCATTGCCAGTACTCTCAGATCCACTCTTTCACGAAGTGGTACAACCTGTTAGGGTACCATCACATAGAAATATCTAATCATTTTCTATACTTGAGACCATTTAAGTGTGTGCACACAAATCACTGATGTTAAATTGAATTATTGGTTTTTGCGTGGCAATACTTAGAACCATTGAACTGCATACAAACAAATAAATAATCCTGAATGGAATTATTTGTGTTAAATAGCAATATTTAAAACAATTTAAATATGTCCAAATATAACTATTAGTGTTCGATTGCAGTTCTTGAAACCGTTTAACTGTGTTCAAATAAAACTTTTAGTGTTAGATAGCAATATTTAAAACCACTTATGGCCCAGTTGACAGGAGCCGTAGAATACACCGAGTGTATCTCTTCTAAGGAGTAAGACTCCCCTAGGTATGACACATAACAATCTGATGGTGAGGCTCCAGTAATGCTGGAGCTTTGGGTAATGCGGAGAACCCTTTCATTGCCATCACTCCTAAGTCCAATCTGGATCGGAGTGGTAGCACCTGATTGGGTCCTATATATGGGTCAAATAGAACTGTTTGATATTTAAACTGTATGCAACAAATGACTTATGCTTAATTGAATTGTTAGAAATTGAACTGTTTGATCATTTAACTTTGTGTAAACAAATGAATGTTGTTTAATTGAACTGTTGGTGATACATAGCAATGCTCAGAACCATTTAACTTTGTTGAGTTATACTAAATTGAATTTTTAGAAAAAGGATCATTTAACTGTGTGTATCAACAAAATGTGTTTACAAGTCATATATATTTATATATAGTTACAAAAATTATTTCGTGAGTCAGGAACTAACCTACGACGGTTTCGCCAAAGCGTTAGTTCCTGACTCATGAAATAATTGTAGCTTAGCAGCAATTTACGGTGTTTTTTCTTTTGACCAATCGATTGTGTATATGTTGATTTTTTTCAATTGATGTGACAAGGTTGGCCTTTTCTTTTTTTTTCCCCAATATATATATATTTTCCCCTACACAGTGATTCGTTGTATATTTTTATCTTCAAATTACTGGCGGTTTTTATTTCCCTTACCGTAAGTGCTTTTATTCAGTAAGTTATTTAATATATATATATATATGTAAAAACAGGATTTAGCATTAAATAACTAACAATGGTCGATATGCCATAAACCAAACCAAAGTAAGCCTGAAACCATTTAACTGTGTGAACACGAATAAATAATGCTAAATAGAATTAATTGTTAAATAGTAATGCTTGAAACTATTTAACCATGTGCCAATAAAACTATTCTTACCCATTTAAATATGTTCTAATAAAACTATAAATGTTAAAAAGCAATACTTAAAATTATTAAACTGTATAAAAACAAAAGAGCCCTGGTTTGTTTAAAAATAATATTACTTACAAACTATTCGTTTACATATGATATATATATTTTAATAAATATATGTATAAAAAGGTTTTTGCATTAAATAACCTATAATTTTACATTAGATAAACTATATGCCGGGAAAAAGAATCAACCAATCGTCTTCGATTCCATGAAACTTTAGTCGTTTCCGTGTTGTACTTTAGTGCCAATTGGAATTGTTCTACGAAGCCTTCTTTATTCAGAAATCATTTTTTGCTGAGTCTTCGTCAACCGAGTGTTTAAACATATTTCAATTTCATCGTATAAAATGTCATCAGCGTGAAAAGTCACCCAAATGTCAACTTCACAAGGAAATGAAAGAATTTCAACGTGGTCAAAAAGATGGACCTTGGAAAAATCGAATCTAATAATAGCAAATTTTCACTTGACTTTTACGTGCCAACAAATTTAATCGGAATAAGACTTTTTATAAGATTTTTCTTTCTAAGGAGGACTAGGTCCGTTGATCGCATAGGCGAGAAACTGACAGTCACAAAGTACCGTTGATTCTATGACTACGCTAACCCAACTGCGATATATATGGTCTACCACTGATACTGGGAACTTATTATTTATAATTATAGCAAAATATATAATCAATCTTAATAAGGAGAATAAGGTAAACTTAATCTGATTTCTATTACAATAAGTGTCGTGAGACCGAAACTTACCTGCATCGTGGACTTTTCCAGCACTATATTACTCGCGTAGTAATATCCTAATACGGGCAGTAGTATCGTAAAAAGGCCTTGTGCCACACTTGCCGGTTGGGTGGGGCGGTCAACAAATACCGCAGTAGTATCGTAACACAGTAGTAGCAGTACAAGAGTACAAGTAGTACGACTACCAATATTAGACACTATCCTTTGTAGCTTTTGTTAATATATCTTTCTTACCTCTAAACCGTGTTCCGTGTTTTCCTTCTGAGTACCGACTTTGGGTCCACATCAATAAGTAAGAGATATTAATATTTTTTTAGTCTGTCTTTTTTCAACCCAGTCGGCTGAAGTTGTAGAATACGCTGACTTCATCTCCGCAGATGAGTAAACTCCCGCCTCCAACGAGTGTCCTTGATGTGACACTAAACTGCATCTGATGGTGAGGCTCTAGTTCTCGAGCTTTAGGGAATAGAGAGTACCCCTTCATTGCCATAACTCCTGGGTCTACTCTCATCCAGAGTGGTAGTACCTGTTAAGGTTCCATTTACTATACCTGAAACCATTTAACTTTGTGCAAATTATATTGAATTATTTGTATTAGGTAGCAATACTTGAAACCATTTAACTGTGTGCAAATAGAACTATTATGTGTTAGATAGCAATACTTTTAATCATTTAACTGTGTGCAAACAATAAATAGCAATATTGAAACCATTTTTATGTGTACAAACAAATGAATTCTGGCACGTTTGAAAATGTTACCTACAAACTATTCATTTAGAAATAATATATATATATATATATATATATATATATATATATATATATATATATATATATATATATATATATAAACAGAATTTAGCATTAAATAACAACCAGGGACTGATATGCCATTAAAACAAATAAGCTAACTAAACCTTTCTTTTTTTTTAACTTTTCTATTCGTTAGACAAGGAAAAGGTATGTCTTTCACAATTTTTAGACAAATTTTAAAGATCTTAAAATAAAGAGCTGATAGCAAATCCCATAACTTGGTATTTATTTCGCAATAATACCTCATGCAAGTTTTGATTTAATAAATTTATCAAAAAATACAATAGATAAAAAGCAAACTACAAAACATAAAGATCAAAAATTAAATTAAAGTCGTTGGTGTCTTAGTTTTTTGTGGGTTTTTGTTTAATTGATTTAGTTTTATTTAGTTTTCTAAAACATCGCTAAATGATATAACATTATCCTTAGTTACTTGGTAGATTGCTAAGAGTTACTAGATAAACCCAAAGGAACGGAGGTTTTATCCAATTTCTCTTTAAGTCAGACTTATGAAGTCATTTTATTGTGGATTGACAAATACGAATTTAGACTTATGCCTATCTGTCATAAAATGGTTGATTTCCTCGGCTTTCACCTTTTAAGGCGTCAAGAGATAAACTTAGCCCAGCTAAGTAAGTATTACCAAGGTGTATGGCTCCCTGAGCCCCCAAAAAGGAGAAATTTGTTAATTAATTGCATTAATGATCAGAGAAAACATTTCATGTTTACATAACCGGTTGAGAGAGAACACTAAAACAGTTGGGTTTGTCAGGATATTGCATCAACCCCAAAATTTTGGTAATATTTCTGAGGATTGAGAATTAGATGCTTCAGAATTTGCGTTGATTTTATAAGGCAGGGGATTTTCTCTGTTTTCGATCCTTAAATGTGTGGAAATAGAAAAAGATTGAAAAAAAAGATCAAAAATTAAATTAAAGTCGTTGGTGTCTTAGTTTTTTGCTGTTTTTTTTTTTGTTTTGTTTTTTGGGGGGGTAGGTTTTTATTTAATTGATTTAATTTTATTTAGTTTTCTAAAACAACGCTAAATGATATTGCATTATCCTTAATTACTAGATGGATTGTAAAAGGTTACAAGATAAACCCAAAGGAACGGAGGTTTTTTTTATTCTTTATAGCACTTTAAAAAAGTTATCTCAGAGTAAGTAAAACGTTTGACGAACGTATACCGTTGGACCACTACTACACCTTTTTCTCTCTCTCACCTTTTTTTTTTTTTTTTTTTTTTTGTTGTTATGATTTAGGAATGATTTGTTTCGGAATATCATCCGTTAAGAGCCAAACTTTTAGATCATAAACAAAGTTTTAGAGAAAAGTCATCATCATCATATCGTGCTGGCAGCACGGATATCCCTGACCCGCTCTCGCCACTCCTCCCTATCGTTCATCGCCCTAGGCAGGTCTTCAGGACAACAACCTGTATCCTCACATAGCTGCTGAATGTACGTTCGTGCTGGTCGTCCTGCTTTTGCGCGGCCATGTGTGGGGATCCATAAGAGTACATCTCTTATGAGTTCATCTCTGCTTCTCCAGCAATGTCCTGCATGTCTGGTTCGCCTAACTTGAATAGTTTTCGTGATAGGGGGCAGGTGGCCGTACAGTTGGTGTCTTGTGGGGTGTTGCTGCCAGGACTTGTTCAGGATTGCACGCAGCATTCTTGTGTAATTGCCATCTAGTTTCTTCTCCAGCCGTTTTGTTAGCGTCCATGTAGTGCATCCATATAGCAGTATCGATGTGACCGCTGCCTGGAAGAAACTGCGTTTCATTTTATCGGTTAGGTCTGATTTCCATATAGTCGATAGCCTATTGATAGCTGTCCATGCTTTCGTTAACCTCGTTTCGATGTCCTTTTCGGTTGATTCGACGCTGCTTCCTAGGTACGTGAATTTGTCTACTAGTTTAAGAGGGGTTCCTTTTAGAGTGGAGATGTCCCCCGTTTGGTTATAGCACACATATTCCGTTTTGTGTGCATTAACATGGAGGCCTATGCTTGCTGCTGCTCGTTCCAAACTATGCAGAAGTGTTTCGGCTTGGTCAGGTGTATTTGCCAGTATCGCTATGTCATCGGCGTTGTCGGCGTCGGTAATTGTGGTTGCGGGGTATCTTCTGCTTCTTTTCTTCGTCAGTTCGAAGCCATTCTCTTTGATTTTGTCAATCGATGTTCTAAGTACGTAGTCTAGACAAATGATAAAGAGATACGGAGTCAGCGTGTCCCCTTGTAGTACTCCTGCTACAATGTCGAAGTATTCTGTGTCTCCATCTGGTGATCGTACTTTTACTTTAGTGTTTCTATAGAGAATCGTTATTGCCGCTACGGTTTCTTTAGGTATGCCGTACGCTAGTAGGATTTGTTCCATCTTTCCTCTGTGAATGGAGTCGAAAGCCTTGGTAAAGTCGACAAATATTAATGTCGCTTGTAGGTTCTTTGCCCGTACACCTTCAAGGATTCTGCGGATGGTTAATATTTGTGAGGTCGTGGATCTATTTCTTCGGAAGCCATTTTGGTTTTTTCTAAGTATGTTGTCGATTTTGGGTTCTATTCGGTTTCGTAGTAGGGCATTGTAGATTTTGGCAGCTATGGATGTAAGTGTTATGCCTCGGTAGTTTTTGGCTAATCCGAGGTCCCCCTTTTTAGAGAAGGGGAGTATGCATCCCTTCGTCCATCTATCTATCGGATTTTGATTGTATACTGCGTTGCAGTGTCGGAGCAGTATGTCGTCGAATTGTCTGGTCTTCCATACTTCCGGGGGAATTTCGTCCAGCCCTGCAGCTTTCCTATTTTTAATTTTTCTGAGAACCGAGTCGAGTTCTTCTTGTGTGAACGGTCCAAGTTTAATGTCTAATTGTTTGCTAATTATTCTGGTGATTGGTTCATGCATTATTTTTGGTGGGTTTCCAAGTAAGTTTTCGAAGTGCTGTTTCCACAGTTTTATTCTTTCTTGTTGGTTTGCTGCTTTAAGTTTTGCTTTGGCTGTGTTCTTTCTTCTGCTCACTTCGTTTATTGTTTGCCAGGCAATTCTAGATTGTCTATCTTCCACCGAGTCTCTAATCTTATCTATCTGATTTTGAATGTATTCTGTCTGTTCCTTTATATATATGCCTGCTAATTGATATTGTGCCGTTTTTAGTTTTAAGGCATTTGTGTTTGTTGGGTTTTTTCGATAGTTTTTGGAGGCTGTTTTCACGAGTGCACGTTTTTCTCTCACCGCTAAAGTTTCCCATGGGACTCTATATTTAGTTTTAATTTTTGTTGGAATGTATTTTGCTGCTGCCTCGAGGTGTGCATTGACGAAATTTTCGTATTCGTCGTTTCCGTCTTTTCTTGTAGTGTTTCGAATCTGTTTCTTAATTCTAATACGTATTTATCTCTTACATCTTTGTTGTTTAATAGGGCCCAGTCATAGTGTTTGGTGGTCGCTGTTCGTTTGTCGTTTTTTCGTAGGCTTAACCATATTTTCGCTGTGACTATTCGGTGATCGGTGGACACATCCTCAAAAGAGGAGTATGCCTCGCAATTCAATGCACTATTCTTCCATTTCTTGTTTATAAGGACGTAGTCTATCTGAGCTTTAGCATTGTTTGCGTACGTGTATGTCCATAGTTTGCCCTCTCTTTTTTGGTAGTTTGTATTGAGGCATGCTAATCTATTTTCTATCATGAAATCTGTTAGATGTTGCCCATTTCTATTTGACGTGTTGTGGAGGCTGTATTTGTTGTTTCCGTTTTTCCCGATTTGTGCATTCATGTCTCCGCCAATGACTAACATGTTGTGTTTCGGGATGCTACGCACTAATGAGGATAACTCATCGTAGAAGGTGACTATTTCATTTTCTTCACTAACATTGGTGGGGCTGTAGCATGAGATGATTGTTGCTCTGGGGTTTCCGTTAAATGTAGCTGCCATCATTCTAGGTTGTATTTTCTCAACGCTATTAAGCGTTTTTAGTGCTCTAGGTCCTATAAGCAATCCTACCCCTCCTACTGCGGCGTTGACAGAGTTTTTCCATGCGGATACAGTGGCGAGCGACCATCCATTGCCAGTTTCGTGATATTTGATATCTTCTGTGTGCGTGTATCTGTGTTCTTGTATGCATATTATGTCTATTTTATGTTCTTCGACCGATGCGATTAGCTCTGGGAGTTGTCCTATTCTATTTAAGGTTCTTACGTTAAATGTGGCTATTTGTAGTGTTTGCTTGCATTTTAGTAGTTTTGATTGTTTGAGCTCTGTAGCTGATTTTTCGAACACCGAGGCCAGGGCTTCAACCTCAGCAGGACGCGCCCCTTTTTTACCCGCGCGAAGAGCGATGCGGTTTGTGTAAGTGGTTTGAGTGTGGGTCATGGTTATCTTTCGATGGCTGTTTTATTCTCTTCTATAGAAGCCACTCTTATAGAGGAGCAGCTGTAGTTCCCCGATCGAACTGGCGATCCTGAGCGAAAAGTCGTCAAACTCACGTCCAGGACCCATTTGGGTATTGAGTTTGGTCGTCCATGGGTTTATTCAAATACCTTTACGTACATCATGCTGCTTCCCATGTGTACATAATAATAAAAAAAAGGGGGGGGGGAATTTGTTTTAAGTTTTAACTTAGTTAAAGTCCAACATTAAGGTACTTTCGTATGACTTTCACTAGTACTGACTTATACTTTTTTTGCTGTATTGGGACTTTTCCTGGGTTTTTCATTTTTTTTTTTTTTTTTTTTTTTCTTCCTACAGTTGGGGACCTAGCAGGCTTCAGGAATTATAGAGCTTTTTTTTTCCTTTTTCTCCTAGGGGGGGGCTGTGGTAGCATTAGGCGTTCTAGGCTTTTTCTTCTAAACTACTGTTAGGGCTTTCTTTACGAATTTTTAAATTATTCGATAGAAGATATTCAAAAACATTCTGCCTTGTTCGCTGAAATGTGGATAGGCTAATATCAAATTGGCTTTATAGTAGAGTAAGCGTGCCTTTACATTTAAAACGCATAGTTTAAGCATTATTTCACAAACAAAATACAGCATAACATTTTGTAAAATTCAGCATTTTAAATTGGACTTAAAGACATACTGACCAATATTGACATATTTCTTCCACTTGGCTCCTGAGTTCAAATGCTTCTTCTTCGTTTGAACTTTTAGTAGTAAATAGAGAAAAGTAGCCTGTTAAAATTTTAGAGGTACTATGTACTATTTACCAACCCCTCCACTCGGGCAGGATATGACACAAGGTCAATTTTTAAGCGGATTCTAAGAAGTTTTGAATTCAGAGTTTTCCTTCTCCTAGACTAGTTGCCTCACCAAGGTGAGGTTCAGCTTGTTACGTTACTTTTATCTGTTTTCGGTCTTTCTGCATTTTAGCTGTACAAATATCTGTACAATACTCATACCACTGTACATTTGTTTTGTTCGTAATACTAACCAACTCTTTAAGGTATTATAAAATATTCTCGTAGTTAAACTTTTTCACAATTTCTTCTCTTGGAGAGTCTGTAGTAGCGGTCGTCATTTTGAAAGTAAATTGTTTGGTTTAACACCGTCCACAAAAATTGAACAAAGAAACTGCAAAAAAAAAAAAAAAACTTTTCTGTTGGTGTAATAATTGATACGTAGAGTTAGCAAATAATTGAAGAAGTCAGATAAGCTTGAAGAAAAGCTTTATTCAACTAAGAACTGGTATTAAGGGTAGCCACGTTTCACCAGTCAACTAAACAAAAGGGGAACAATTCGTTCCCAGTAAGTAAGGGAGATTATAGTTCCTTCCTTTATCACTACAGTTGGTGCTCGAAATGAATTCATGGATTTGGTATTTTTTGTCAAAATATTTTTTTCCATTTATTGCGGCATATATTTTACTATTTGCAACCATTTTTCATTCACCAAGTTGTTAAATTGTAAAGCGCGAAAAGGTTGTAAATAATAAAGCAAGTGATTAACACTCAACATTATAAGGTATGGATCACAGGCAAAATGGAGCAATCCAGGGAAAGGAGTAGCGCCCTCCCCTACACTTCAATGTAGTAGCTATTGAAAAGGGAGCCTTCTGGTCGCTCTCGACTACGGTCGCCAACTTTACTTACTTTTATTTAATTCTGTTCACTTTCATTTCTTTTTCTTCTTATCTATTTATCAATCTATCTATCTATCTATCCTGCAAACTTGCAAGCTATTTTACTGAACGTACTTTTTTTTGTTTCATCTTTATCACCTTGCCGCGCATTTTCTTTATTTGAAGTTTTACCACAAAACAAAAATAATATTTGTTTAAAGATGGCGTCTTTTGCACACAAAGTATTACATCCTTTTCACTGAACTCACACTGATTTGGGTCTCCCAGGGTCATGTTAAAAAACAAAAAAAAGTTATCGAACATTCCGACGGCTCAAGGCCAATTGCAATCTCTCTCGCAAATATCTCCGGCTTGGATTCGTAACTCTGACCTGTGATTCCGGGTCAGAAGAACCTTAGAAGTGTTTATATAAAGTCTGACAGTTTTGTGCATATTTGCTAGGGAAAAGTCTGTATATTATAAAAGTATCTTCAACTAATAATGATACCGTTATTAAACAAAAATGTAGAGTAATGAATTTATTGTTTCACGTACATTGTTAATCGCTATCTTATTATTCAAGTTCACTTTCTTCATTCCTTCAATTGTTTTTTCATTACATCATGAAAAACATCGCTCTTTTCTAGGCTGAAATCAAATAAATAAATTTCTTCGTTTAAACCTATATATACATATAAGAAAAAGATAATTTTTTTGTTTGGTCCAAAGAAAGAAAAAAGCAAATATTTCAAAATAAATAGGTCCACTTAGAGATTTGAATTTTTTAAAGAATTATTTATTTCCTTCTTATATACGTGTATGTTTCTAGTTTGTTGCTTTCGTTAGAGAACATTTAGTAATTCACTAATTTTTTGCTTGGATGTGGCACAATGAAAAGAACAGACTAATTACAGCGACCAATAACATGAGAGACAATATAAGGAAAAACGGAACAACACTAACTAACAAAACAAAAATGGGAAGAAAAACAATTGCTTTGGTATTTCAAACGACAAACTGACGAAATCTCATTGGAGAAGATCATGACATGACAACAAAAGGAAAATCTTAAGAGAGAAACTGAATCTTTTCTTATAGCAGCACCAAGCAATACCATAAGAACCAATTATATTAAAGACAAAATCGATAATACGCAACAAAATCGCAAATATAGGTTATTTGGTGATAGAGACGAAATGATAAATAAGATAAGTGAAATTAGCAAACTAGCAAAAAGTGAATTCAGTTCTAGAAACGACTGGGTGGGAAAGTTGATCCACAAAAAATTGTACAAGAAATTGAAATTTGACCAGACAAACAAATGGTATATGCACAAATCAGAATCTCTCCGATAGATACATAAAATTCTTTGGGGTTTTGAGATACAAAAATCACCCCACCCCGGTCAGAAAACCAGGCCAAGTGATAATTAACAAAAAAAAAAGACAACTTGCCGTCTCATAGATTTTTCCGCACCAGAAGACCACCAAGGGAAAACCAAAGAAAGTGAAAAAAGAAACAAGTACTTGGACCTTGTCGGAGAACTAAAATAGCAGTAGAATATGAGCAAACAGGTGATACCAATTGTAAATATTGCGTTTGTAACGGTCCCCAAAGCTTAGAAAGGGTGCTGGAAGCGTTGGAAATCAAAGGACGAATCGAGATCACCAAAACTAAAGCATTACTAAAATCGTCCCGAATACTGAGAAGAGTCCTAGAGATTTTCGGGGGCTTGCTGTTACTCATATTCCAGTGATGAAATGCCATCAGCTATCGCTGGCATGAAGTACCCACCTGGTAAGAAATAATAATGAGGATAATGGTAATAAACAAGACATTGTTAGAGAAAAAACGTATTTTCTGGGTAGAGAAATCGGTGATTTTGCTATGGGACAACGTCCATCTACAGCGATGAAGCTAATTTGGAAAAATTTTCAACATACATCGTACTTTCCTGACTTTTCACCTTCAGACTTGTTTAACTTATGCAACGCTCTTTGATTAGCGAATTCATCAAATCAAAATAAGAATCTCTTATGACAGAATTTCAAAGAAATTTTATAGTTCATAGAAATAAAAATAAAAGTACTTTGATGGTCGAATAATGACATTTTGAATTTATCTAAATAGAATAACAAAATCTTTGGATACTTTTGAATCGAATTAAGAATGGTGTGAATTTGTTTGCTGTCGATTAAAATGTTTCCTTTTCTTATCCTTTCTGTTTTTATTCGCCCTTTATTGCTTCTCAATAGCCTCAAAAAAACGTACAAGGCAAACCAGATTCAAATTCTTCACGAGGCTGATTATGTTTCATTTCACACTAATGTCCTTAAGAAATTTGGGCTGATTAGGCTCTCATTTTTCTTCTTTTTTGCAATGGTTACCGGTCTAGAAAGAAAACTTTAAGTTCATCCCCACCAGTCTAAAAAAGGTAACTTGCCGTGATACAGTGATAAAGTCAGAAGGTGGCATTCCAAGGAGAAATCCAATATTCTCTTCAACTACGTTCTGGAAACTCCTGTAGTGATGCTGATGATGACCTTGTATCTCAGCCTTTCATTGGTTAACATCAGCGTCGTGAAAAGAAGAGACTTGGGTATTAGCAAATGCTGGTTTTCCATAATACCTTGCCCTAACATGCACAGAGATCTAAGCACAGATCTTTAGGTCTTATCAAAAAATTTCAAAGAGCACCTCTAGTGGTGTAACGGTTAGCAAGCTAGACAAGCAAACCTACACGAACTGAGTTCGAGTCTCATTGGGCGCCCCATTCATTCGGCCTTGTGCCACATCGAAGCAAAGAACTTTGTAAATTACTATATTTTACATGAGAATCTTTACTGATCATTCCAGGTGACCACCATCGTAAATCGGGGGCAGAAGTGACAGGACTACGATGGACAAAGAAGTAGATGACCTGTCCAATTTACCGATTTTGAAAGAAGACATTATTCTTGACCACTTAAAAACCAGATATTTCAAAGGGAAATATTATGTGAGTATAATTTCTTTATTTCACAAGATGTTTGTAAACCAGTGTATTAAGCAGATCCTTAGCTACATAAACATTTGTTTTAACAGCTGCAAAGTAAAATATCGTACTTCCATTGGCGCATTGGTGACATATTTGCTTTTAGCGGCAGAATTAATGTCCGATAAAGGTCAAGTCTTGAATAACAAGTTTGAAATGATACGCATGAACACAGAAATTTCCTTATATATATATATATATATATATATAAGATGGCGTAGACAGCGTCATTGGCGTTTGCTGTGAGTCAGTTTCTCTCCCACGCAATCATCATACCAAGTCGATTCTTCGTGGTGGGTATCCCTTGATATAATGTTGAGTATGATGGGTGGGGTGATCTAGATTGTTAGTGATTTTGGTTACAGCAGTCTTGTTTATACTACATAGTTATTCACGTGGCTATATCATATTAATTTTGTGATTCGCTATTTATCTGTTATGTGTAATTCATTTTTAATTTTTTCTCGTGCTTTTTGTAAATTAATTAATTATTATTATTATTATTATTATGGTGTCTTTAGTTTTCTGGTGGCTAAGTGTGAATTTATTTTCATGCCTGCATTTGGGTATAAGTTCTGATACTTATATCTGATGGTAAATAAAACAAGACCGCCTTTCCCAGAAGGCCCTACAAACTAGATCACACCACAAAAGAGTATATAAAGAAATACCCACCACGAGCGAACCACTTATTCTTATGATCGCATTGTCAAAAAAACAGACAGTCTCTAAAAGCTATTGACTCTGTGTCTATGCTACCCAAACTCAGATACTGATGATCTATCAACGATACTGAACACTTTATAGATATAGCAAACTAAATCATTAATACACACACACTCTCTCACACACACACACACTTATATATATATATACATAAGAATTTGGCGTTCGTCTATTTTTTCTTATTTATTTTTATGTCCATGAACAACTGTCTCATACCTACGGTCTCTTTGCAAGCTACATAAAATTTTAGCAATTTGCATCGATTCTTACATTAATACAGTCAACCATGTTCTGTACATCAGCTGTTAATTCTATCGGTAACGCTGATGTTCTTTTTTGTTTTTTCGTTGACATGTGTGTAACAAAAATAGAAAATGGTTGGTTGGTTGGTTTTATGGCATATCAAACCTTGTAGTTTTTTTGATACCAAATACTGTTTATATTGGACGCTAACTAAACGGCTGAAGAAGAAGCAAGACGGCAATTACACAAGAATGTTGAGAGCAATATTGAACAAGTCCTGGCGCCAACACCCCACAACACACGGCTAACGAAGGCATGGACAGCTATCGATAGGCTCTCGATCATATGGAAATCAGACCTGACCGATAAAATGAAACGCAGTTTCTTCCAGGCAGCGGTTGTATCGATACTGCTATATGGATGCACTACTTGGACGCTAACTAAACGGCTGAAGAAGAAGCTAGACGGCAATTACACAAGAATGTTGAGAGCAATATTGAACAAGTCCTGGCGCCAACACCCCACAAGACACCAACTGTACGGCCACCTGCCTCCCATCACGAAAACTATACTAGTTAGACGAACCAGACACGCAGGACACTGCTGGAGAAGCAAGGACGAACTCATCAGTGATGTACTCCTATGGACCCCCGCATATGGCCAAGCAAAAGCAGGACGACCAGCTCAAACATACATACAGCAGCTATGTGAGGATACGGGATGTATCCCTGAAGACCTGCCAGAAGCGATGAATGATAGGGAGAAATGGCGAGAGAGGGTCAGGGATATCCGTGCTGGCGACACGATGATGATGATGATGATGATGATGATGATGACTATATATATATATATAATCGAGTAGTTTGTAGGTAACATTTTTAACGAACCATAGCTTATTTGTTGGTGCACAGTTTAATGATTTCAAGCAAAGTAAATCATCAAGCAGTTATGCTTCATCTATAGATGGGACTTTAGCAGGTACTACCACTCAGGTTTAGAGTGGACCTGGATGTAATGGTAATGAAGAGGCACTTCACATACACTAGAGCTCCAGGACTGGAGCCTTACCATCTGACGTTTTAGCGTCATATGCAGGACACTCGTTGGGTGGGGGAGTCTTACTCCTCTACAGAGATATAGTCGGCGTATTTTACAGCCTCAGCCTACTGGACCAGAAAAATTGTGATTCGCCAAGAGGACTAAATATGACGTCACGGGATCATAAATGTTGTATTTCCCACACACAAAGCCACTTGTTGTTTCCTTAGATACGAAAAGTTTATTACTATTACTGTTTTTCTTGCAGTCAGACGCGAAACGAGAAAGAAAGATGAGTAGGAATATTTACAGTTGTTATATGAAAACACTAAGAGTCTCGTGCAGGCGAGACGGACAGACGAACAAAAACCCGACTTCAATTTCATCGCGCCTCTCGCTCCAGAGTGTCTTCAACCAACCCGCGTCTGCCTCTGAGCTCTCAATTATAAACTGCCCAAACTGACTCGAATTCAATTAAAATACCTTTGCTTATATAATATATCTTAATTATTCTAAACTCTAATGATACAAGGACACGTGTCTTTAACTTTTATGCAAGACGTCATCACCCAAGCTTGCCGACATTCCCTCGATTTCTTTACTTTTCAATATCCGACCTGCAATCTACGATTTCAAAACAAACTGTCAACTTAGTATTGGAATATTGGTAAAAAGAAAATCCTAAAATAGAATCGTTCCCACCATCGGTTGACTTGGCTGAGGATAAATATAAGAATATATATATGTGTGTGTGTGTGTGTATGCACGCGCACGCACGCACGCGTACGCTTATGCATATGTGTAAAACTTTTAAATTCTATTCCTTTTACCTTACATATGTAACGGAATCTTTTGATAAAGTAGTGGGGGTAGAATTTTATGTTAGATAAAAAAGCAGTTCACTCAGCATTGGGCAGAGTATTTTTCTTATGACGAAATAATTAATTTTTTCTCCATTTTAATTTTAAATTATCTTAAATTTAAACTCAAAAAATGCTGAATTTTAACCTGGGTACTTCGAGTCGTGTAATGATTTGCAAGCTCGACTAACAAACCGTTACTAATGAGTTTGTGTCTCGCTGATTGCACCATGCATCCGACCTTGTGCCACAACTTAGCAAAACTTTGTGAATAACGATTGAGTGCCATCTCGCTTTATTACCACAACGCGTTTATATTTTTAAACAATTGTTTAAGGAGCTCTTAATTTCTACTTGCTCTGTAGATACTTTTTAAGTAATATAAGCTTTACACACGTTTATCTTTCTTAAAATATATTTCATTTATCCTAATTGTCTTTCTTTATGACAAAGAGACAGGATCGAATTGTTATCTTTATTTTATTATACCTTAGGCTTAATATTCGGGAAAAGTTGAATCGAAACAAGAAAATACAGAGTTATACAAGGTATTTAATATTTTACAGGTATAATGTAAATGCAAAATTACTTGACTATTTCCCTCATTTTTACGACCCAAGTAGACGAGATGGCAATAAAGTTTTAAGTTATTTGCTCTCAGATGAGAGCATAGTAATTTCTTTTCTTATTCATCTAAAATAAAGCAAGCTTCTCTTCACCCATTACTTTAAAACAACATGGGTGACACCATGTTTGCTTTCGTCAGAATAATCCATTCATAAACAAAAAAACATTTTTTTTAAAATGCCGAGTTTTCAAATACGGTTTACTTTAAAAGAAATTTTTATTTGTATTCCAGGAATTCAGTGGAAGGTTAGTCAGGATTTTTCCCTTGTTAAATATATCGTTACCTGATTATTTGAATCAAAGTGGTATATCCAGTATGTCAAGATATGCACTGAAAAATAATTCCTCATGACGACCACATAACAACATAATTACACAGCCCTTTCAACATAAGGGTTTAGGAAAAACTTGTGTAGAACACCTTCTTTTTTACCGGTGGGTCTATTGTGACGTCACTTTACACACAGGTGCCAACGACAGACTTACTTGTGGCAATGGGTGACTTAATTGATATTAGTCAACGAAAAAGAAACAAACATAACCTCGGTCACAATCTTTACATACAACTTTTGAAGAAAAATTGCTGATATCTTTAAACTCTTATATTTTATGGTATGAAAAAAGCAAATGTCAATAAAACGGCTTTTCAGCCTGAAAACTTTCGACCTGATCTTTGAGTTCAGAATAATAATAAACGGTTAATAGGCGGAGATATCGATTTTGAAATAATTGGAAAATAAAGTTGACTGATACAAATAATTTCAATGCAGACACTTCAGTTACAGGCAGCTTATTTCTTTATATAACTTTTTCTCACAGAATTTGAACAATTATTGCTCGTACCGTAGTGTAAAGATTAGTTTGTACTATTGTAGATCCTACCGCAAAGTGAAGGTTAATTTGTGCAAGTATAGCAACTGTTCATTTTTTAATAGCAACTACACCAAGGTGTAGGGGAGGGAGCTTCTCCTTTCCCTGGATTGCTCTACTTTACCCTTGATACGTACCTTATAATGCTGAGTGTTACGCAAGGAGATATCAAGTACCATTTTTAAAGTCTTTGGTATGACGCGACCTGGGATTGAACTCCGGTCTCCGAACCATTGGTGAACACTCTACTCACTAGATCGCCAATGGTCCGGGATATCTGGGTTCAATCCTAGGACGCGTCATACCAAAGAATTTATTTATGGGGTGTCTCAATATACATGGGACCCATGTGACTGCTAATAACTCTACTAATAATAATGTGTTCTTTTTGTTTCAGATTTGAAAAAGTATACTATAACAACTATTAATCCTCGATCACAATGTCTTGGACAAGAGAGGAAAAAATATTTTGACTCGCTACTTATTTGGAGACAGAATCATTGAAAACTGTCTCAAAATAGATGCAAAACATTAATATTATAATGAGTTATTACTGAAACAAGAATCTCAAATAAATATTGTATATTCTGGAAGCTGATACAGTAACAATTCAAAAAATATTTGATATCTCTAGCTCAAAGGATACATTTTTTTACAGGACGTGTTCCAAATGACCGCTACAGCGCTTGTCTCAGTAATAAATCAATGTCATATTAATAGACTGCATATATTGAGATATCCTGAGTATATATATATATATATATATATATATATATATATAGTGTTAAGAAAGAAGGCATCAATCATCATTTTTTTTAGTCTTTGGTATGACTCGACCTCCTTGATGCCTCCTTTCTTATCAGCATAATAATGTAACAAGTATTAGTGGAGCAATCCAGGGAAAGGAGTAGTACTCTCCCGTACACCTCAGTGTAGTAGCTATTTAAAAGCGAGCCTTCGAGTTGCCCTCGACTACTGTCGACAAACTTACTTATTACTATATATATACTTATTTACTCTCTCTCTCTCTCTATATATATATATATATATATATATATATAAGTTTAATTTGTTTTCCTTTAGAATGAGTAAGCTTTTATCACAGATCCGTGATGACTGTATATTAATTTCGAAGCTCACTAAATGCTCCATAACCCTGGCTTTGTTTCACAATTAAGCTTAACTTAGTAATAACTAAGTGAATTACATGTAATTTTTCATTAACATTTATCAAATGATTATATATCAAACATGGAAATGTAATCAACAAAATCAACATTTTCTTTTTGCTAATTGATGTAAAAAGGAATTACGGAAGTAGTCTCATAGTTTAATCATTTGGAAAAGAGTTTTACTCAGCCTCTCATGTATCAACAAACTCTAAGTGATACGATAATCTTTAAATGTTAATATGCTCTAATAACCTTTTGTATTTTCACTTTCTGGCAGACATATGTTGGAGAAGTTTTGATTGCCGTCAACCCATTCAAAACAGTCAACATTTATGGAAGTAAAGTAAGTTTCATTTGATTTCCGATTATTATTTATTGGTTATACTTCCTTGGGCATTTCTTCTTTTTACTCTCTTCTCAAATTAACCTTTAAAAAGATAATCTTTGCACGGAACATATACAATATTTATAGAGGAATCAAATTTTGTTAAGTAATTCATCCGTTAGTTCTTAAAAAATGCCCTCTTAAGTGCTTTTATTTACCATTTATTTCTAAAAACACCCAATTCAATATTAAAATCTTTCACATTATTATTATAGGCAAAAATTAACGCTGAGTTTAGATGAAACCTAGGTCGATTAGCTTTTGGCCATATAGGAATTATCTTCAAAATATTGAGCACTTTATTACGTTTTAGCTTAGGTAATTCTGTCAGTGTTTTTTCTTTTGACAAGACATACATGCTACTTAATTATTTTCGAGTGGCACATGTGTTTTTCGAGGTTTGGGGGGTATTTTTTTATTTCGTTTACGGAATTGTTTTTCCAGGTACTAGATTTGTAGGATTTGCAAATTGTACAGTCTGGGTTTTTCCCAACAACAAAATTATAGATTAGATATAAAGAATTATATATATATATATATATATATATATATATATATATATATATATATATATATATATATATATATATATATAAGTGATTATATATATATATATATATATATATATATATATATATAAGTGATTATATATAAATGTTTATATATATATGATTTGTAAGGTCGGTTGATTGAATGTTATGGGATATTAGAAATTGTAGGTTATTTAATGCCAAATCCTGTATTTATATATATATATATATATATATATATATATATATATATATATATATATATATATATATAAATATAAACAGGATTTAGCATTAAATAAACTACAATGTCTAATATCCCATAAAATTCAATCAACCAACCTTACAAATCATTTATGTATTAAATGTGAGCAAACAAATGACTGATGTCAAATTAAATTATTCGTGTTACATAGCAATACTTGAGACCATTTAACTGTGCAAACAAATAAGCTCTGCCATATTTAAACATGTTATCGACAAACAATTCCTTTACAAATCATATATATCTATGATATTTATATGTATAAAAAGGAGTTGGCCTCAAATTACCTCCAAGTCTTTCAAATAATCAAGACTGTTTCAAATGTGTCAGTCTTGATAAATAATTGTAATCTTTATGTTCCTCAATATTTTTTTTCTTTCTTTTTTTTTTTTTTTTTTTTTTTTTTTTTGCAAGGCCCAAATATTTTCCCTTTCCTCTCTTTTAATTTTACTCTACCATCAACAGAGACACTGATACCCATTAACCGACATTTCTTCTTGTTTCGAAAAGCCAGATATGATATTTTGTTTTGAATTGGTTGATCTGTTTGAATTACAAAATTATCATAAAAGTGACCGATTCTAGAACAGCTTCTATTTCGTGCACATAGTGTTGACCTACATATTCAAATCCCAGAATTGCCAGAAAATTGTTTTCCCCATCCACTGATGTTTAGTTTCCTAATTCTTCTAAGAACAATTTGCGCATTTACCTTTGAGTAGTATGTTCAAAATTTAATTTCCCAGTGGATCACCTTTCCCACCCATTCATACTTAGTCTTGTACTCTTTGTTGTGTTAGTTTGAAGCATTCGCTTATTATATAATAAATGGTTCACTCTGTCCCCATTCAACCAGCAATTACTCTTCTCTTGGGTATTATCAATTTTCGTTTTGATATAATGGGTACTTATGAATAATAATAATTATTATTATTTACTCTTTTAGAGTTTTTCACATCAGTATTAGCTGATGGTTTTTCGCTGGGTTCTGAGTAACAGCAAGTCTCCTCAAGTCTCTAGGACTCTTCTCAGTATTCTGGCCGTTCTCAGTAATGCTTTCATTTGGATAGTCACTACCCGTCCGCCAACTTCCAAGTCCTCCAGGCCTTTAATAATCCTTTAGCTATTGTGTCAAAAGCACCAATCATAATTGGTTCGATCGTCACTTTCATGTTCCACAGCTTTTTCAATTCTCTAGCAAGGTCGAGGTACTTATCCTTCTTTTCACATTCTTTCAGTTTTATTCTGTGATCAGCCGGGACAGCAAAGTCGACAATTTTGCAAATTCTTTTTTGTTGTTGTTGTTGTTGTTGTTGATGATTATTATAAGGTCTGGTCTTCTGGCCGAGATTAGGTGATCCGTTTGTATGTCAAAGTCCCATAGGAGTTTATGCGTGTCATTTTCCAGAACAGGTGCTGGGTTGTGCATATACCATTTGTTAGTATGGTCAAATTTAAATTTCTTGCACATTTCCCAGTGGATCACCTTGCCCACCCAGTCGTGTCTAGTCTTGTACTCTTTCTGTGCTAATTTGCTGCATTCGCTTATTATGTGATTGGTGGTTTCATCTCTGTCACCGCATAGTCTACATTTGCTATTTTGTTGTCTTACTATCATTATTTTACTGCTGGCGAGATTTTCACACCAGCGTTAGCTGATGGTTTTCTCTGGAGGCCGAGTAACAACAAGTCTCTTCAACTCTTCCGGACTCTTCTCAGTATTCTATGTAGTAGTATGCAGTAGTTTTGTGGTCTTAACTTGTCCTTCGATTTCCAACTCTTCCAGCACCCTTACCAAGCCTTTGGGGACCGTTTTGAGCTCACCAATTACAATTAGTATAACTGTAACTTTCATGTTCCAAAGCCTTTTTAGTCCTCTGGCAAGGTCCACGTACTTGTCTCTCTTTTCGTTTTCTTTGATTTTTTTTTATTTTCACTCTGTGGTCTACCGGGATAGGGCAAAGTCCACTATTTGACTGGTTCTTTTTCTTTCTTGTTTTCTTGGGGTTGGGGGATAATTATCAAAAGTTCTGTTTTTTCGGGCCCTAGATTAGGTGATCTGATTGTATCTCAAAATCCCAAAGAATTTTTAAAATCTCATTTTCTACGACGGATTTTGGGTAATACATTTACTATTTGTTTGTATGGTTATATTTAAACTTCTTGCACAATTTCTAGTAGATCACTTTCCCCTCCCAATCATATCTAGTCTTATAGTCCTTTTACGCTAGTGTGTTACATTCGATTATTATTAATCATTTCGTCTCTATCATTACATAAACTACACTTGCTAGGTTGTTGCGTATTTTCTATTTTCACTATAACACAATTGGTCCTCATGGGGTTGTTTTTGTTGTGTCCCCGGAAAGTGTCACTAATGAAAACACAAACACGGATATTAGATAACAGATTATATTACACAAGAAAGATCGAGTTGCATAGAAAAGGTAAGAAGTCTCGCACTGTTCAGATAACACTGATATTGATCTGCGGTATTTGATGACCGCCCCACCCAACGGGCATGTGTGACACAAGGCCTTTTTTATGGTGGGTCCGAGCGCAGGACCGTATCCCACACGCGCCTGGCATTTCCAAAATGCCTACGGCCCCGTCGGCATTCCCTTTATTAGGGGCGCCTCAAGCGCCGGGCGATAAACCTAACCACCCGAAAGGGGTAAAAGCCTGGGGGGAAGGCCCCCTGAGGCCGAAGGAAATCTCCAGGTACCGAGACACATTCGGCCAGATCCGTGCCGCAGATGACACGGCCGGCCGAAGTGCTACTCGGCAACTGGAGAGGTTCAGACCGAGATTGATCTTCCCCCTAGCAGCGAAATCTCTAGTACTAATAACGGTGAGAAGAGTCCATTATGGTAAGATGGGTAAGGCTCCCACAACAGTTTTATACTGCTATTAGAAGCGAATCAGTTTTTCTCTAAAGTTTTCCCTTTTGTAGTCGTATCTTGGTCCTCTCTTGTGAGATTTCGCCAATTTGTCGTTTGAAATAACCATACAGTGCTTTTTCTTCCCTTTTTTGTTTCCTAGTTATTACTGTTCTGTTTATCATAATTATCATTATTTTACTCCTTTAGAGTTTTTTGGTATCAGCCTTAGCTGATGGTTTTCCACTGGGGTTTGAGAGACAGCAAGTCTCCTCAAATCTCCAGGACTCTTCTCAGTATGCTGTAGTTTTGATGGTCTCAACTTGTCCTCTTTTTTCAAGTCCTCTAGTCCTTTTACCAATGCTTTAGTGAATGTACCCAGAGTACTAATTACAACTGGCATAACCGTCACTTTCATGTTCCTCAGTTTCTTCAATTCCTAGCAAGGTCCAGGTACTTATCCTTCTTTTCACTTTCTTTAAACTTTACTTTGGGTTCAGCTGGGACAGATGAGTTCACAATTCAGCAAGTTCTCTCTTTTTTTTCTTTTTTGATTATTACAAGGTCAGGTCGTCTGACCGAGATTTGGTGATCCGTTTGTGTCTTAAAATCCCAGAGGAGTTTGTGCTTTTCATTTTCCAAAACAAATTCTGGGTTGTGCATATACCATTTGTTCGTATGGTCAAATTTCAATTTTTTACACAGTTCCCTGTAGATGACCTTGCCCACCAAGTCGTGTCTAGTCTTATACTCTTTCTTTTGCTTATTATGTGTTTGATGGTTTCGTCTCTATCACCACATAACCTACATTTGCTGTTTTGTTTCGTCTTATCTATTCTTGCTTTGTATGATTGGCCCTTATGGCGCTGTTTTGTGCTGCGATTAGATGAGATTTTATTATTATATTATTATTATATTTGAGAGTTTTTCACATCAGCGTTATCTGGTGGTCTGAGTAACAGCTTGTCTCCTCAGGTTTCCAGGACTCTTCTCCGTATTATCACCGATCTCAACAATGCTGTAGTTTGGATGGTCTCCACTCTGTTATCAATCTTTTTGTGACTTAACCGAGCGCACCAATTACAATTGGTATCAAAATAACTTTCATGTTCTATAGTTTGTTTTGTTTGGGGGTTGTTTTTGTTTTGGTTTTTTTTTTTTTTTTTTTGTGGTGGGGGGTCAGCTCTTTAGCAAGGTCTGCTTACTTATCTCTCTTTTCACTTTCTTTCAGTTTTACCCTGTAGTTTGCTGTAACGGCAAAGGCCATTATTCAGCAGATTATTATTATTATTATCATTATTATTATTGTTTTCATCTCAGCGTTAGCAGATGGTCATTTATTTGAGTCTAACAGCCAGTCTCCTCATGTCTCCAGGACTCTTCTCAGTATTCTCACTGGTCTTAATAATGCGTTGGTTTGGATTCGTAGTTATCATTATTATTATTATTATTGGACTTCTATAGTTTGAGATTATTAACGCTTATTTTCCACAAGGAGACTAAATTCTTTATAATATATTCGTTGTATTTAACTGTATTCTATACTTTCTGTAATCTTTTGGAGACTTATTTATTTTGTTTTTCCCCGAATATTCTTGGAATCATCTTCGGAACCAATAGGATTATTTTGCTTACAAGATCTTTCTCGTTATCGTCCTTTTATTTTCCCCTAGTTTTAATCCACTCCAAGTTCAAACTCTCTCGTCTTAAAACCTAAAATTTTACTATTTCTTGTCTCCTATCAAAAACTTCTTTTGATAACGTTAATTTTAATGAGATTCTCCATTGCCACTCACAGTGTCCAAATGTTAATCAAAACATTGTCTAAAATTAGTTATTCAACTGTCGTATTGTTAACAATCATAAACATAATTAGTCATATATACTTTTAAACATAATTTTAGGAATATATATATATATATATATATATATATATATATATATATATACTTTTACAGTTGATTTTCGCTATTTTTTACTTCAAGTGACAAGACATGCCTTTAAAATGGTCGAATTTTTCTGTGTTCTATCAAGTAGGATAATAATATTTTACTTCCGTTTTTCATTTCAATTCTTGTATTATTTTTTGTACTCTTTTGAGAGTTTTTTTACACCAGCGTTAGCTGATGGTTTCTCATTGGAGTTTGAGTGACATCAAGTCACTTCAAGTCTCCAAGACTCTTCTCAATATTCTGACCGATCTCAATAATACAGTAATTAGGATGGTCTCCACTCGTCCTGTTATTTTCAAGTCCTCCAGTCTTTGTACTAATCCTCTGGTGACTGTGCCAAGAGCACCAATTACAACTGGTATCACCGTCACTTTCATGTTCCACAGCTTTTTCAATTCTTCAGCTAAGTCGAGGTACTAATCCATCCTTCCCATTCTTTCAATTTCATTCTGTGGTCCACAATTCTGCAAGTTCTCTCTTTTTTTTCTTTTTTTTTTTTTTTTCTTGTTGATCATTATAAGATCTGGCCCGCTGGCCGAGATTTGGTGATCCGTTTGTCTCTCAAAATCCCAGAGGAGTCTGTGCTTTTCATTCTCTAGGACAGATTCTGGGTTGTGCATATACCATTTCTTTGTATGGTCAAATTTCAACTTCTTGCACAATTCCCAGTAGATCACCTTGGACAACCTGTCATGCCTAGTCTTATATTCTTTCTGTGCTAATTTGCTGCATTTATTATTATTATTATTATTATTATTATTATTATTATTATTATTATTCGTCTCATTGGTGCCGTTTTGTCCTATAGGAACATGAACTCTACAGCAATATCCAGATTCGAGGAAATTCGGACGCCCATATTTTTTGGATGGCAGACAATGCGTATCAGCGCATGCGTCAGACTGGACGTATGCAATGCATACTGGTTAGTGGTGTATCAGGATCGGGTAAAACAGAAAGCACCAAACATATGGTCAGGCATATTGCACATCAGGGTGCATCAAAAATGCATCCTTATCTCGACACCAAAATTAAAGAGGTAAGTTGATTTATTAAAAATATTTACTTAGTCTAGCATAAGGTTACCAATATAAGAGTATCCAGTAAAGTTTTAAAATCCTAAAGAATAGAGTTAGTTTGCAAGACTAGCGCGTTAACCATTATCTGACGATGAAAAAAAAAGTATCTAGTGAGCTTAACTCAGAAAAAGAGTTTATGAAGAGGCTACTCCTTTTGATTGAATCAATTGTCTTTTAGCCCTCTTCCTTGATCATTACCCCACAGCAAACGCCTAATATATCAGCACATTTTAACTGATGCATTATACAGCCTTCTTCAAGTAGGACCCAGGAAATAGAGGGGTTGTTTCTTTAGAATTTAGTGGCGAACAAAAAATAAATAATCGCAAATATACCAACTGGCTCGGCTCATTCCCAGTGATATGAACTGAACGAACGCTTCACAGCAACCAATGTTAATCAAGTGATTCCATATTTATACATGGAATACTCTCTAATACTCTCCAAGTTCCGCAAAAAAATCCATACTGACATCCACAGGAATCAGTATTGGATAACTATCCGATAGGTTACTAGATGATGTCCGATCGGAAAGCATTCAACCACTTTGTGTATCACACGATTAAAGATATCTCAGTTTAAAAAATGTCCGAAGTCTCTTGAGACTTCAGACATTTCTTAACTGCCCTCAACCGTAGTTGTGACATTTTATTCTCAAACAAAAAAAGGGGGCCAATAAAAAGCCAAAAACCAAGTTCTTGTCTGCCATTTTCATTACCCACATATGGATGAGTTAAACAGTACCACTACTGTTCTTCTACAATTACGGATTTGGCATTAAATAACCCCAGAAGTTTGATATGCTATTAAACTAAGAAACCAAACCAAACAAAACACAATTTTCAACAAAATACCTCTGCAAGAGAATCTGCTGCCTAAATTCACAAATACACACGCATACTCACATATATACACACGCATTCACTCACACACACACACACACACACATATATATATATTAGTTATTATAATTTTAAAAAGCTTATGTACATATTCCCAAATTGGTATTTAAATAGGTTACGCCCCAACCTTCAATCGTACACGTTAAAGCACACACACACGCGCACACACATTCGCCCGTGCATTACTTCTACACTTGTTTTATAAAGAGTTTAATCACATACAATATTTATTTTGACATACTGATGATAGCTCATAGACTTAAATTTTTTTATTTTCTTTTCTTAATTTCTTAGATAAATCCCTTGCTAGAAGCTTTTGGAAACGCTCAGACAATTATGAATAGCAATTCGAGCAGATTTGGTAAATATTTGGAATTGAAGTTCACTGGAAAAGGAGAACTAGTTGGAGGTAAGACATAAAAAAGATTTTCCGAGAAAAATTTTATCATTTTAAACTCCTTGTAAATTCAAATAGCACACAACTCAAATCGATGGTACACGATTATTTGCATATACGAGGGAATTTTAAAGACCTCTGTTATAAACGATGTATAACTTTAAATGGAAAGGTTTTCATTACCATTACTTGTTCCTTCAATTGATACGTAATCACAATCAAATGGGGCTGTAGAATACACCAAGTGCATCTCTGCAGAGGAGTAAGACCCCACCTAACAAGTGTGCTGGATATGACACTAAACAGTCCGATGCTGAGGCTTCAGTATTGCTGGAGCTTTGGGGAATGCGGAGTACCCCTTCATTGCCATTGCTCCTCGGTCCATTCTGGCCTGGAGTGGTTGTACCTAATAGGGTCCTATCTATGGGTCAAATAGAACTGTTTGACATTCAAACTGAGTGCAAACAAATGACTTCTGTTAAATTGAATTAGAAATAGAACTGTTTGATCATTTAACTGAGTGCAAACAAATGATTGATGTTTAATTGAATTGTTAGTAATACATGAAAATACTTGGCACCATTTACGAGGATCATTAAGTAAGTTTCCAGACTTTTTTCGTATGGGCACTTCTATTGATAGTACACACATGAAACTCTAGTCCCCTTCGATGTAATCTCCTCCGGCTGCAATGCTCTTGTTGTACCGTTCTAACAACTTCTGGAAGGCCCCATAGAAGTCCTCTTGTGTGAGTGTGTCAATGACCTTCGTTACAGCCTCTTTCATCTCCTCAATTGTCTCAAACGACAGTCTGTGAGCTTAGGGAATAAGCAAAAGACACAGGGAGCAAGGTCTGGACTACAGGAAGGGAGAGGAACTGTCTTGATGTCCATCTTGGTCAAATAGTCTGTGACAAGGATAGAGTTGTGGACTGGTGTGTGGTCCTAGTGGAAATGCCACTGACCCGATTTGAAGAGTGCTGGCCTCTTCCCTAGGAATCTCTTCCTGAACTCCCTTAAACCCTCAACAAAGTAACACTAGCCATTTGGCCAATCAACTCTGGTGTATTGACTTTCTTACTCTTCCCACACCTCTCATCATCCCTCACAGACTCCCTGCCTTTCTTAAATCTCTTATGCCACTCAAAAACTGATGCTCGATTCATGCAAGATGGTCGAAAAGCATTCTGAAGCATTCCATACGTTTCTGTGGCATTTTTTCCAGGTTTAAAACAGAATTTTATTGCATATCGTTCTTCTAAAGTGTCTTGACGTCCAGATTGCATTTTTGAAATTCACCAGCTGTGACAATCAGGCTTTAGTAGGGTGTATTCGAATTGCTTCTGTAGCTGTTCATTTGAAGCTGAAATCATAAAAATTGGTCAGTCATCTCATAAGATATATAGCAATAACATACTGAATTTTCAAGAGTCTACAACAATTTTAAATGCCTGTACAAAAAAAGTCTGGAAACTTATCGCATGCACCTCGTATCTGTGCGCAAACGAATCAGTAATGTTGAATACAATGATTAGTGTTAAGTAACAGTACCAGTAACCACTTCATCGATTGCAAACAAATGATTTATATTGAATAAAATTGTAAGTTTTAGATAGCAATAATTGAAACCATTTATCTGTGTAGAAACAACAGCCGTGCTAGTGTGCTAACAAATAATTCTAACTTGTTTAAAAATGTAATTATCAACAAACTAATCTCTTCCAAAACATATATATATATATATAATTTAAATGTGAGCAAACAAATGATCCATGTTAAATTTTTACTGTAACATTGCAATACTTGAAATCATTCAACTGGGTGCAAAAAAAAATGGGTTTAGGCTCGATTACAAATATTATCAACAAAATATGTTTATATATTTGATATATATGTATAAACAGGATTTGGCGTTGAATAACCTACAATGGTTGTTATACCAAAAACCCAAACCAAACCAAACCAAACCAATCAATTAATATAAATTTAACAGTCGCTAAAAATATCCTATGATTTCATGGCGTGTCTGGTAAATTCATCTGTGTAACTTCAAAGCGGTGTATTCATCGTGATATATTCATCGTGTGGTAATTTCATCATCGGTAAATTTATTGTATGGTAAATCTATCCCCAGTTAATTCATCGTATGGTAAATTTATCTCAGCTAAATCATTTGAAGCTAAATTCAGAATTTTATTATTGCCTTTAAGAATTTGATAAAAAGTGCGATAAACTTGGGATTAGGGAACTCCTGTAAACCCCTTCACATGGACGAGCAAAGGCAAGACGACTAGCTAGAACCTAAATATAGCAGCTCGGTGACGATACGGGATGAAGCCCTGAAAACCTCCACGAAGCGATGGACGATAGAGAAGGGTGGCGAGAAAGGGTCAGGGATATCCGTGCTGATGGCGCGACATGATGATGATGATGATATTATAAGAGCGATAATAATAATCTGATACGGTAAATTTACGATGAATTTACTGCGATGAATTTACCAAGAATCGTTCCATGGTTACCAATAATTGATTTGGAATTTATAAGTTTAAATTTGATATGTAAGCAAGTAAAACATTTTAAAAACTGAATTGAATTAAATTATTTCACTTTTTGTTCGTTTTTTTTTTTTTTTTGTTTTTTTTTTTTTCTCAGCTCAATTAAAAGACTTTTTACTTGAAAAGACGCGTGTTGTCCAACAAGGGCCAGGAGAACGAAACTTTCATATTTTCTATTATATGTTTGCCGGAATGACTAAACAAGAACTGAAAAGTTATTTCTTGATGTCACCCGAAGAATTCAGGTCTGTTATTTACAAGTTATTACATGAGAAGAATCATGGATTTATTTGTATTTCTATGTTATTTATTTATTCATTTATTTATTTATTCATTTATTTATTTATTTATTTATTCATTTATTTATTTATTTATTCATTTATTTATTCTTTGATTTTTAAAAATGAAACTAAAGATATAACTTCAAAGTAGTATTATCTGTTTTCTAATGTTAAAAGTTGTTAAATATCAAAATGTAACTCATCGGATCAATGAGTTAGATCAAAGTGTAGAATTTGTTTTCTTTCTGAAAAGTATTAAGGACAAAGAAAGAAAGAAATAAAAAGTTACATTATTCATTTTGTAGATTTTGTTTATTTATACAAATAGAATTTAAAAGAAATTCATCAGGTATTTTTTTGATCCTTCTGGACTTATGCGTGTAAGTTTTATACACATATGTATATTTAGAAAATGAGTATATATATATATATATATATATATATATATATATATATATATATATATACTCATATTTTTTTTAATAATATCTATTTCAGGAGACCCAATATTTTTTAAATGTTAGATCTACATCTTCAGACAAAGAAATAATGAGAAATTTCAAATAAAGATTTAGAAAAACCCACAAAATTCCAGTCACCCTACCTCCCTACCCCAACTTTAATTTGCTTTTTTGATTTTATATTTTTATTGTTGTTTTTTTTTTAATTATAATCATAAATATCAATAACATCAATGCTCACAAAAACAAAAACAATAACTGACGTGTGTGTGTGGGTGTATGTGTTCAGTGTTTTTACCGGAATCAACCACGCCTTCAAGAGAGACATAAATAAAAAAAGTTGGCAATCGTAGTCGAGGGCGACCAGAAGGCTCCCTTTTCAATATCTACAACACCGAGGTGTAGGGGAGGGTGCTACTTCATTCCCAAGATTGCTCCACTTTACCTTTGATACGTACCTCATATTGCTGAGTGTTAAGCAAGGAAGTATCAAGTACCATTTTTAAAGTCTTTGGTATGACGCGGCCTAGGATTGAACCCAGGTCACCTGGACCATAGGCGAACCACTGGGACTATGAGCGGTTCTATAGTTTACGTTGATTACTTCACTTTAAATGCTAAAAGAATAATTTCAGGGTATCTGAAATAGTTAAAATGATTTAGTATATCTTATTATCATTTCTAGCAAGCTTTTCACACCAGCGTTAGCTGATTGTCTTCCCTGAAAGCTGAGTGACAGCAACTCTCCTCAAGTCTCCTGGACTCCTCTCAGTATTCTAGCCGATCTTAACAATGCTATAGTTTGATATTCTCTCCGATTTCTGACTCATCCATCCTGTTTCTATGCCCTTGGTGACTGTACCGGGTGCACAAATTACAATTGGTATCACTGTCACTTTCATGTACCATAGTTTTTTTCAGTTCTTGCTTAGCAAAAAGAGAGATAAGTTAAGTATTTATCTCTCGTTTTGCTTTCCTTAAGTTTTACCCTGTGGTCAACCAGAACGGTAAAGTTCACTTGTCGGCAGGTTATATATTTTTTTCGACAATTACTGGTCGTCTGGCCGATATTAGATAATCCGTTTGCATCTCAAAATCCCAAAGAATTTTGTGCGTCTCATTCTCCAGGACAGATTTGGGGTTGTGCATATACCATTCATTCGTATGATCAAATATAAACTTGTTGCACAATTCCCAGTTGATCACCATGCTCACCCAGTCGTGTCTAGACTTATGCTTTTTCTGTGCTAGTTTGCTGCATTCACTTATTATGTGATTGATGGTTTCGTCTCCATCTGCACATAATCTACATCTGCTATTTTGTTGCGTCTCATCTATTCTTGCTTTGATATGATTGGTCCTTATGGCGTTGTTTTGCGCTACTATTAGAAGAGATTCAGTTTCTCTCTTAAGGTTTTCCTTTCTTAGCCATGTCGAAGTTTTCTCGTGTGAGATGTTGCTTGTTAGTCGCTTAAAACGTCTTCTAGTTGTTTTCGTTCTATTCATCCGCATGTTGTCAGTATTGTTTCTGGAGGCTGTAATCTGTCTTCCCCCGCTTTTTCTGTGTAGTCTTCGAGTCGTTGTATCGATGCGTCATCACTGTCTTCAATGATGATAAGTCCTCTTCCTCCTTCTATTCTTGACACATATAGTCTGTCAACGTCATCTCTGGGATGTAAGGCTGTATACATCGTCATTAGCTTTTCGTGTTTTCTGGTCCATTTGTTTACGTTCTTCTCTGATCCACTTCATGAATGGTCCCTAGTATATAACGCGGAGTTCAGCCCAGTTATTAATCTATTGGATTAGGTTCCTGCTATATTGTTTGGTTTCGAATAGCTTTCTCGTTCTCCTTGAAAATATTAATTATACAAAGAACAAATCAAATACATAATCAAAATACCAAATATACGAGGAAAATATAAAATATACGATGAAAATATAAATTATTCAATGAAAGTATCAATTATACAATGAAAATATCAAATGTATTATGTAAATATCAACCATACGTTGAAAATATCCAATGTGCGATGAAAATATCAATAATACGTTGAAAACATCAAGGATATGATTCAGTATACCACAAAATATCATATATGCACTGAAAATATTTTAAAAATACTATTAAGATATCTGATTTACGCTAAAAATACCAAATATACAATGAAAATATCAAATATATGATAACAGTATCAAATACACAATCAGGATATCAAATATACGATAAATTATCTATATTCCTAATATCAATTATGCGATAAAATATCAAAAATATGGTGAAGATATCACATAGGCAACGCTTAATATGATTCAAGTAATAATTGTTCTGTAAATATACTTCAATATTGAGATCGTACACATCGTTATTAGCTTTTCGTGTTTTCTGGTCCATTTGTTTACGTTCTTCTCTGGTCCACTTCATGAATGGTCCCAAGTATCTTACGTGGAGTTCAGTCCAGTTATTAATCCATTGTATTAGGTTCCTGCTATATTGTTTAGTTTCGAATAGCTTTTTCGTTCTCCTGAGATACTCTTTTTAATTTTTTTCTTTAATCTCTACTTGTTTAAGAGTGTCAGCTTCAAATATTACCAAGTATCTATACGTTTCCATTTTCTTCAAGCGTTCTAATGTTTTCTCGATTTGGTAGTTGCATTCCGTCCGTCGTGTGTTGTTTTCCTCTTTTCGTCATCAGCATGGCACATTTTTCTTTGCCAAATTTCACCCCAATGTCCAGACTGTATATTATCACTGCCTGTATTAGAGTTTTCAATTCTTTTTTGTTTTTGGTAAGGTTTCATGTCGTTCATGTAGATTAGGTGATTGATCTTCTTCTGCAATTTACTAAATATATATCCGCATGAGTATTTCCTGAGTATTTGGTTGAGTGGCATCATCGCTATTACAAATAGTAATGATGATAGTGTATCTCCCTCGTATATACCTCTGTGGATCTTCGCTTCAGCTAAGCTTTTCTCTCCTGTGGACAATTCAACTCTCCAGTTTTTCATGGCTTTCTCGATAAAGTTCATGACTTCGTTTGATATCGTGTACATTTTGTGACATTTTTTTTTATCCAGCTTTGCAGGATTATATCGTATGCTTTTTGATGCCAATCCAAGCATAGCTAAATTTTTCTGTCTCGTATTGCTCTCCAGAGGATGTGTTAATCCATGCAAAATTGCTTTACTGTACCTCGGGATTTTTTGCAGCATCCTTTCTGTTTCTCGGTGAACAATCCACGGCTTATTAGCGAGTCGTAAACCTTTTCCCTTATTTGTGCAGTTAGTATTTGCCACATCATAGGTAGGCACATTATAGGTCTGTGGTTGTTTGGAGTGGTTCCTTTGAGGGGTGTTTTTTGGATCAATGAAGTCTTTCCTTTGGTCATCCATTCGGGTACTTGTGATTTTTGTAGGCATCTATTTGATTTCGATACCTAGTCTGTAATGGATGGTGGTAATTTTTTTTAATCAGAATCTATATATGCCATCATGACCCGGTGTTTTCCAATTTGTTTTTTTTAGTGCTGTTTTGAGTGAATCGATATGTATTTTCACCTTCGGTCCATTCTTCGAGTCCTTTTGTGTGGTTTGGGTGTGTGGTGTTTTGATTGTAATTAGTTAGTGGTTCTTTTCGGTTTGATTTTACTTGTTTGTCAATATTTGGTGAGTCGGTCATTGTATTAGCGTCTTGTTTCGATTCGCTATTTGTTTTCTCGCGCATTTCTATTACTTAAATGTCAGAAAATCAACCTTTCTTTATAATCGTCCTAACTTGGTCATCGAGTCTTTGGCTTGTGAGCTGAAACCTAGCACATTCTTCCCAGATTTCTATCATTTTTTTCCTATATCCTTTTTGTGTAGGGTTGCTCCTAAAATAACTGTGACGTGCAATTTGGTTGTCTTCCTTTGTCCGTGCTTTGTGTTGGCGTCTCTGGTTTGTGAGGTTACTTTGGTCCTTGTTCGTGCACCTGAAAAAAGAACAGCCAACATTTGCAGGATGATATTCGCATCCCTCATGTTAACAAACAGGGGAGCACCTGCCAATAATGACACCCAGGACTACTGTCTGGGTCCCACGTTGCGTTATATTTCGATTTGACATTTTTATCATGGGTAGTATATTGTGGCTATACCAGACCCAGGGGTTGTTTAGAATCTCCGCATCCAACACAGTTGTGACCAATTTTTTTTTTAAATTAGTAAACTCAAAAGCTGGTCGCAAAAGATTTAATTTGGTTGTATTTACCTCATTAGAGTTTTTCACATCAGCGTTTACTGATGGTTTTTCACTGGAGTCTGAGTGACAGCAAGTCTCCTCAAGTCTCCAGGACTCTTCTCAGTATTCTGGCCGTTCTCAATAATGTAGTAGTTTGGATGGTCTCCACTCGTCCGCCAACTTCCAAGTCCTCCAGTCCCTTTAGTAATCCTTTAGTTACTATTCCAAACGCACCAATTACAATTGGTATAATTATCACCTTATTGTTCCATAGTTTTTTCAATTCCCTAGCTAGGTCGAGGTACTTATTATTATTATTATTATTCAGGATTTCATATAAACTAATTGTTCACTTTCACTATTCTATATCTGTTTTTCAAGCAGCATCAACAACACCACAGGATATTCTTGGTTATTTACTATTATAAATACTTTTTTATTTGCTAATTTACAATGAACAATCGAAATTGAATTGTTTTTTTTTTAATAAATACGTCGAAATATCTTGTCGCAAGAAAGAGATTTAAAATCCAACAGTTTTGATATTTTCAATCAGATTTTGAGTCCCTGAGTCTCCTATCGATATTTATGATCATTCAAAATTTCTTTGATGAAGTATTGCCAATTATTATTAGATTTTCACTAGCATTTTGTAACATTGTTTTTACATCTCGTAATAATACTTTAAGTTGTCTGAATTTCAATTATTATTAGATTTTCACTAGTATATATTTCATCTTATTTTTCTTGTTTTTTTACCTTGGAGTAAGAGACTTAAGTTGTATGAATTTCTTTGATGAAGTATTTTCAATTATTATTAGATTTTCCCTAGTATTTCTATCTTCTTATTTCTTTTTGTCCCCACCCACAGATCAACATTCCCCAATCGTAAGTTTACGGTGGGGATCGGAAATAAAAGATAACGCCCCGGTCAAATTCGAACTCGGGTCCCATATCCTTGAGAAGCCAGCCTTTTTAACTGACTACACTGATTTATTGATAATAACTATATAATCTTTGTTTATTTTTCCCAAATATCTCATAAACAAAAATTATCTTTATTAACATCTTACATTAATAGTATAAATAATTATAGCATTCGTATTTCTGAGATTGAGCATTGCCAATGTGTCTTGAATTTTACAAGAAATTCTTTACTTCATATTATTTTATTTTACTTATCTATTACATTTTGCTTTATTTTTTGTTGCTTTTTATGGCAACTCTGAAGCTGTCATTTTATGGTGACAATTAACGTGGATTGGAAATCAACAATAAATATTTACTAATTTCTTCAAACTAATTACTTTACAGAAATATAATTGTTAACGTATGTGGTTAATTACATTTAGCTAACATCTTTTTAAAATTAAGCTCAGTCGCCTGAAACTGTAGAATATACCGACTGCATCTCTGCAGGGGAATAAGACCCCCTCAACAAGTTTTCTGAATATTACACTAATTGGGCCTTATCCATGGATCAAATAGATCTGTTGGACATTTAAACTCTGTGCAATCAATGACTGTTGTGGAATTGAATTGTTACAAATAGAACCTTGACCGTTTAACCGTGTATAAACAAATGACTGATGTCAAATTGAATTGTTACTGTTACATAGCGATACGTGAAACCATATAACTATGTGTAAACAAATGATTAATACTAAATAGAATTATTCGTATTAGATAACAATATTTAAAACCATTTAATTGTTTGTGCCCAAAAGAAAGATCTCAAGCTCGTTTAAAAACGTTATCTACAAAATGATTGCTAATTATATATATTTAATACACACACACACACACACACACACACACACACACATATATATATATATATATATATATATATATATAATTAACTTAAATCGCAAGTCGGAAATCTCCTACTAAAATTTCACCTAAACGGATCATCAGGAAGTCTAAAACCGACCGGTCGGTTTTAGACTTCCTGATGATCCGTTTAGGTGAAATTTTAGTAGGAGATTTCCGACTCGCGATTTAAGTTAATTTTATAATTGGCTCCACTCGTGTTGAGCACTCTTGTAATTTGTAGCATTGCATTGTTGACGGAGGGTTTTAGTTTTCTTTTGACCAACTGATTGCATATCTCTTGATTTTTTTCAAGTGGTGTGACGGGGTTGGCCTTTTCTTTCTTTTTGTCCTATAATATTTTTTTTTCCCCGGGCGGTGATTCGAGATATTTTATCTCTTGTTCCTGGCGGGGTTTTTTTTTTCTTTTTTTCTGGTAACCGTGAATGGTGGTAGATATTAGATTAGGAAATATATATATATATATATATATATATATATATATATATATATATATATATATATATATATATATGTATGTATGTATGTATATAAACAGTATTTGGCATTACAGTGGTTGATATGCCATAAAACCCAAGAAAACTATTTTAATTATAGTTCTGTAATTTAATTTTGTATTATAAACTTTTCATTCTGTTCATCTAGAATTCTGCATAGTGACAATCGAAAGAGGCCAATCTACCAAAGTCTCGAAGATCTTGATAACAATCGGATAATGTTTCACAAACAACTTAATGTGATGAAATTGATTGGATTCACTGACTGGGTGAGTTGCAGGATAAAAAAATATAAAGATATCAATTATACGAGAGAAATATCACATGTTCGCTGAAAATATTAATTATACAATGAACAAATCAAATACATAATCAAAATACCAAATATACGAGGAAAATATAAAATATACGATGAAGATATAAATTCTTCAATGAAAATATCAATTATACAATGAAAATATCAAATGTATTATGTAAATATCAACCATACGTTGAAAATATCCAATGTGCGATGAAAATATCAATGGTACGTTGAAAATATCAAGGATATCATTCAATATACCACAAAATATCATATATGCACTGAAAATATTAAAAAATACAATTAAAATATCTGATTTACGCTAAAAATATCAAATATACAATGAAAATATCAAATATATGATAACAGTATCAAATACACAATCAGGATATCAAATATACGATAAATTATCTATATTCCTAATATCAATTATACGATCAAATCACAAATATATGGTGAAAACATCACATATGCAACGTTTGATATGATTCAAGTGATAATTGTTCTGTTAATGCACTTCAATATTGAGATCGTAAATTTCTTGAAGTTTTCATCAGAAGGAGATACTTAAAAGAATATTAATAAATTTACATTATTTCTTCTATGACCTTTCTTGTTAACTTTAACATTTTAATTATCTCCCTTGCAGAAAAAATAATATTTTACAATTTGTAATTGTATTTGCATATTTTGTTTATGTTGACTGTAAATCTTTTCAAAGAGAAATCAGATTAATTAGAATTTCCTTTTATTGGTTGCAGGAAATCTCAATGGTGTTTACTTTATTGGCGTCTGTGCTGCATATAACCAACATAAATTTCACAAAAGATGAAGATAATGATGCCGTCTACATTTCAGACATGACTGCACTTAAAAATGGTAATGGATTCTGCACGTTGGACAACATTGTTTTGTTTGTTTGCTTGTTTGGTTGGTTGGTTGGTTGGTTGGTTGGATTTTTTTGTTGTTTTTTTGTTTGGTATGGTTTTGGTTTGGTTTGGTTTGGGTCTGGGTTGGTTTGGTTTGGTTTGTTTGATAAATTGATTTTGGTTTAGTTTGGTTGGTTGGTTTTGGGGTTCAGTTTGGGTTGGTTGGTTGATTTGGTTGGTTGGTTAGTTGGTTGGTTGGTTGGTTGGTTTAGTTGTTTATTTCGTTGGTTGATTTGGTTGGTTTGTTTGGTTTGGGGTGGCTTGTTGGTTTGGTTTTGGTTTATTTGGGTTAGGTTGGTTTGGTTTGGTCTGGTTTGGTTTTGGTTTATTTGGGTTGGTTTGTTGGTTGGTTGGTTTGGTTTTTGGTTTGGTTTTTGCTCTAGTTAGTTGGTTGATTGGTTGGTTGGTTGGTTGGTAGATTAGTTGGTAGGTTTTGGTTGGTTTTGTTGGTTAGTTTGGTTTGTTGGTTAGTTGGTTTGTTGGTTGATTAGTTTGGTTGGCTGGTTCGGTTGGTTGGTTTGATTTTGGGATCTTATGCTTGTCACGGTACCGAATGTGAAGAGTGCAACATAATGGTACCATCTCGAACATCAATAGATGTTACTTTTTCAAATACCTGGCTTCTTAGCTGTTCCAGATACAAAGGTGTTTAATGTTCAGATTGCAGACGGTTTCCTAGCTGTCATCGAAGCACAAGAGAGAGAGAGAGAGAGAGAGCTTGTAAGGGTCTATGAACAGAGACACACTTACTGAGACACAGAGTCACCCATCCCCTGTCGCTGCCCCGAAGGACTCTATGGATCTCAACTCTATCTCAATTCTAACTCAACTCAACCGACAACTGACTTCTCGACTAACTAAATTTCGAATCTGCTAAGTTTTATATATTCTAAAATTAAGTATGTCATTGGTGTAACGACATCTCACCAAATCATGGCGTCATATCATCATGATCATCACACATGTCCTCAACTTTCATTATGTTTTTACTTTACCACAATCAAACTTATGACACGACTTGAATCAATCTTATTTACATTTGGCCCTCATGTCTTTCCCAACGTAATTTTGATTTCAGGTGTTTAACCTCAGCCTCCCTGTGCACGCATTTGACCTTTCCAATTTAACTTAAAATTCCACTAAAAGATTTTAGCTAATTAAAAGACCTCCGTAAAATAATCCGTAACCTTACCAAATTGAATAATGAAATTATTGTAATTAAACATTACAGTAATTATTTTATAGTTGATTAGTTTGGTTGGTTAGTTGGTAGGTTGGTTGGTTGGTTTTGTTTGCTTGGTTGGTTGGTTGGTTGGTTGGTTGGTTGACTGGTTGGTAGGTTGGTTGGTTTTGTTTGTTTGTTTAGTTGGTTGGTTGGTTTTGTTGGCTTGGTTTGGTTGGTTGGTTGGTTTGGTGTTTATTCATTTGGTTTTGTCTGTCTTTTGCTTTGTCGTTTTTGTTTTGCTTTTGATTGTTTTTGTTGTTTTTTATTTATTCATTTATTTATTTATTTATTTTGCTTTTTCTACTTCAGTTTTATCTTTACTTGCTTAACGTTATGTTATCAGCTACTGATTTGAATATCTTTTCCACATAAATTCATACATACATATATACGGGTACAAACACACAAACACAAACAAATACTCTCTCTCTCTCTCTCTCTCTCTCTCTCTCTCTCTCCTTCTCCCTCTCTCCCTGTTTATATATCCTTCTCTATCAGTCTCTCTCTCTCTCTTTCACGCCGATATACACATACACATGTATACGGGCACACACACACGCACACACAAATACCCCCTCTCTCTCTCTCTCTCTATCTTTATCTCTTTCATACACATACACACGCATGCTCACAGACACATACATGGATACACGCACACGCATACCCAAATACTCTTTCTCACTATCTCTATGGCTCTCTCTCTCTCTATATATATATATATATATATATATATATCACACGCATACACACACATGCACACGCACACATCCTTACAGATTAATGCTTACATACAAATGTACGCGAGCACACACACACACACACACACACAAATACTCCCCCCTATTTCTCTATCTATCTACCTCACATACACACACATGCTCGTAGACACATACATACGTACATACATACATACATTCGTATGCACACACACACACACACACACACACAAATAATCTCTATCTATCTATCTATATCGCTCTCTCTCTCTCTCTCTCTCTCTGTATCTATCTATCTATCTATTTTTCTGCCTCTCTCTTACATACACACACACATGCTCACAGACACATACTTACATACATTCTCATGCACACACACACACATAGATACTCTCTCTCTCTCCTTCTTTTTCTCCCTCTCCCTCCCTCTCTCTCTCTCTCTCTCTCTCTCTCTCTGTATATATATATATCACACACACACACACACACACACACTCAAGCTCACAGATATATACATACTACACATACTAACAAAAAGTAACTTGTATTTTTTCTGGTTAATTAATACCTCAGTTGATAAATGAATAATAAAAAATTTCATATGTTTGGAATTACCTTTTATGTTACTTTTTAATGTTTTTTTTATTTTCTTGGGGTGGGGTCTTGAACTGATGAAAATTAACAAAATTTTAGAGCTCAGTGCTTTCCAAAACAACATTTTTTAACTTAAGAGAAATGATTTCTTTAAAATAGTGGTATAAAATTGGTTTACAATGATATTATCTCTGATGTTTTCATATTAAATCGGACAAATATCATTTTGTGTCTGATGTTTATATGAAAGATTTCATTGTAAACATAACTGCACGAGATAATTCGATTAAAAAAAAAAACCTCAAGGGAAGCTACTCCACTGGTTACCACAGCGTCTTAAATATAATGGTCAAATTCACTCACCTGAAAATGTAATCTTCACTCGAAAAAAATTAATCCAGATCAGTTAATGTAAATACATGTGAATATTTACAAATGTTGGTATTTATTCCATATACGGGTTGAAAAGTTCATTTCATAACGTTATATTTGCTGTTTGTGACTTTTTTTACCAATGAGATCCAAGCTCTGCAACATCTATGACAAAAGTGTTTGAACCATTAGGGAGATTATGTTAAAAAAAACTTCACTTAGACGCATTCTGTATTGGTCAACCTATGAACTTTTCAGTTGACTTTCGTATTGCAATTTTAGCATATGAAAAATATTCCTTTTCTTATTTTTATTAAAACTGCGATATTTCTATTGTAGGTTTTAAAACTTTACAGTCATTCAGTGAATATTTGATTATCACATTTAAATTTAAAATGAAAATGTTATATGTTATAGCTGAAACTGAATGAATTGAAACGTTTTCGTGTTCAACAAATAATTCTATTTCCATTATCTATTTCACCATTATTTTCCTTATTATTTTTTCTTCACAGTATGCAAGTTGATGTCCGTTACAGATGAAACCTTGGTGGAATCACTTATCACAAGCACAACATTCGCAAGAGGTATGTGCTCAAAGTAGATGCATGGGGATAGATACACCTTCCTCATTTTTGCTTTAGAAATTCTTTCCCACAACCGCTTCTTTGTTTTGTTTTTTTTTGTTTTTTTTCCTTTATGCAAACTAACTATACAAAGATGCTGCGTACCGTTTTAAACAAATCTTGGAAGCAACACCCCACAAAATTGCTACTGTAAGGCCAGCCGCCTCCCACCTCACAAACGATCCAAATAAGATAAGCTTGCCACTGCGGGAGAAACAGGGACAAACTCTTTGACACATTGACTCATCAATATTGACCGAACAATAAAAACCTACTCGGTGTGGACACTGGATGTCGTCTAGAGGACCTGCCAAGAGCGATGGACAATAGAAACAGATGGCAAGAGAGGGTCAAGGGAATCCGTGCTAATCGACTCGGCTTGATGATGATGATGATTTTAATCATCTAATCGTCAATGTTTTTGACATAATAACATTTTACTGATGATACGTCTTCCTTTCTTTTAATGACATATCAACCTTCGTGTGTGACTTAATTTCAAAGTCATCCCTGTGGAAGAACAGCAGAAATATTATTTAAACCATAGCTGGGGAATAAGAGGGTTCATAATTTTTCAAGGGTATTGGTCCAAAAGTGAATGTAATAGTGCGAGTGGAGTTCGAAATCGTTTATTTCAAAGCCGTTGTCCAGCACTTTAGCCATTACACCATGGGGACTCACCGACAATAATTCTTAAATTCAAATACATTGGACACGCAACCACTCAAATCAGTTATGCAGTTATTTGAATTCATTGAGTTTTTATGCCACTAGTAACGAGTAGTAATTTACGAAGCTCTTTGTTTCGATGTAGCACAAGGCCAAATGAATGGGGCACCCAATGAGACTTGAACTCACTCGTGTAGGAGCAGCATATAGTAGGGATCAAGATGCATCAAGTCGCTTCAGTATTCTTGTTTAACTCATAATTGTCTTATTATTATTATTATTATTAATAGAGTTATTCACACCAATGTTAGCCGATGGTTTCTCTCTGAAGTTTGAGTGACAGCAAGTCTTCTCAAGTCTCCAGGACTCGTCTCTCAGTATTCTGGCCGTTCTCAATAATATAGTAGTTTGGATGATTTCCACTTGTCCTCTTATTTCTAAGTCCTCCAGTCGCTTTATTAATCCTTTAATGACCAATTACAATTGGTATCACCGTCACCTTCATGTTCCACAGTTTTTTCAATTCCCTGCCAAGGTCGAACTATTTATCCTTCTTTTCACTTTCTTTCAATTTTACTCTGCGGTCAGCCGGGACAGCAAAGTCCACAATTCAGCAAGTCCTCTTTTTATTCTCATTATTTACTCCTTGAGAGTTTTTCACATCAGTTTTAGCTGATGATTTTTCCCTGGAGTTTGAGTGACAGCAAGTCTCTTCAAGTCTCCTGGACTCTTCTCAGTATTCTGGCCGTTCGCAATAATGAAGTAGTTTGAATGGTCTCCACTCGTCCTCTTATTTTCAAGTCCTCTAGTCCCTTTAATAATCCTTTGGTGACTGTACCAAAAGCACCAGTCATGATTGGTATAATTGTCACTTTCATGTTGTATTATTATTATTATTATTATTATTATTATTATTATTATCTCTTTTAGAGTTTTTCACCTCAGTATTAGCTGATGGTTTTTCACTGGAATTTGAGTGACAGCAAGTCTCCTCAATTTTCCAGGACTCTTCTCGGTATTCTGGCCGTTCTCAGTAATGCTGTCGTTTAGATAGTCTCTACCCGTCCGCCAACTTCCAAGTCCTCCAGGCCTTTTAATAATCCTTTAGTTATTGTGCCAAAAGCACCAATCACAATTGGTATTATTATTATTATTATTATTATTATCAATGAAGTGGTGGTAGTAGTAGTAGAAGTAGTATTCAAACGGTTGCTATTATGGTGATAACATAATAGTAATACTGACGTTGTTATTTTATTAATATTTACTGTATTGGAACTGTTGATTTAGCTGCCAATAATAATTGGAATTGAAATAAGGATTAAAAGTTATTGATTTAGTAGGAGATGAACTTGATTAAGTTCAAAAAGGAATTATTAGAATTGTTCGGCGAATTTTGGGAATTAGTATATTTTCACTTATTCCTTGAAAGTATACTGCTAATGAAGACTGACCAAAGTGTTGGGACAAAATAATCTCGATAAAATACTTGCCTGTATAATAAATGTTTTTTGTTTTGTTTTTTATTTTTCTTTCTTTTTTCCTTTTTTTTTCTATTTTGTTTTATTTTTTGTTTTGCTTTATCTATTTATTTATTTATTTATTTAACACAATTCCTGTTAATTTCCTTACTTTTTTCTTTATATTTTTAATCAAGGAGAAAAAGTTATCAAAAATAAAAACTTGGATCAAGCCATCGACGGCAGAAACGCTTTAGCTAAAGCTCTTTACTCCAGACTCTTTGGTTGGATTGTTCGACAGATCAATGTTCGATTACAACCGGAAGCTTCGCAAAAGTAAGTTCTATTTCTGGTTGACATATAATACGAGAAAAGTCAACTTTGAGATCTAATTTTCATTATGTGAATCATTAGAATTAAAATAATTTTCGACTAATAATCCTATTTTATGATTTCATATTCTAATTAAATTTTCAAACCCTGTGGATTCAATAAAATCTATTTATTAATTTATTTACTTACTTACTAGGAAAAATCATTGATTTTTTTTACCTTTACATTTAAGATTCATGGAATTATCTCCCTTAGATATAACTAGCCGGAAGAATGCTCTCTCAATAATCAAGATACTGTGTTATTTCTTACTGCTAACAGCAAGATTTGATAGAAAGAGCAAATTTCGAGCCTGACAGATCTCTGGAGATGAAGCTTACGACAGATCTCTGGAGATGAAGCTTACGACAGATCTCTTGAGATGAAGCTTACGATGTAAGCTTACGACTCTCGTAAGTTCTCGTAACAGCCGATATCCTTTTCGTTAGTTTATAGTAAAAATTAATGAAAAGCGTCTTCGCTCTGGCTCAGCTCTACAGTATGAATGCTTCATTATATATATATATATATATATATATATATATATATCAACTCTTATTTTTACTGCACAGTCGGCTAAGGATGTAGAATATACCAATTGTATCTCTGCATAGGGGTAAGACCCCACCCACAACGAGTGTTCCAGATACGACATTAAACAATCTGATAGTGACGCTCCAGTAATGCCGAAGCTTTGGGGAATGCAGAGTACCCCTTCATTGTCATTACTTTTAGTTCTACTCTGACCCAGATTGGTAGCACCTGAAAAGGTCCTATCTATGGGTCAAATAGAACTGTTTGACATTTAAACCGAGTGTAAACAAATGACTTATTCTAAACTGAACTGTTTGAAGTAGAACTGTTGGATAATTTAACGGCACACAAACAAATGACTAAAGTTTAATTCAATTGTAAGAGATACGTAGCAATATTTGGAAGCATTTAACTGTGAGCAAAAGAATAAGCTTAGGCTCGTTTAAAAATGTTATCTACAAGATGTGTTTACAAATCATATATACTGAATATATAGAATTTAGCATTAAATAAACTACAATGGTTGATATGCCATAAAGTCGGATCAAGCCAAATCTTATCTTTATTTTGCTCTAAATTAAAAGACAAAAAATTAAACTAGAAGAAGAATGAAACAAAAAAGAAGACTGAGTATTCAGTTTTTAATTGCTGATAAGGCAGTTTCATTTTTTGTTTAAGATCATATATTTTCTTTTTCAAATGAGAAATTTATACCATAAAAAATAACTGTTAACTTAAATAAACATTGAATATTCTACCATTGATTTTTAAAGGAAAAGCTTTTCAAGTACCGCAGATGATTTAGCGTGAAAATTAGTCATTGTAAAGATTATTTACCGGCACGTAATATGAACATTCACATTTTCATATTAACTATCTCCCTATTGGTGGATGGTGGTAGAATGTGATATTTGGTGAATTTAACGCTGGAGCCTCACACAGATACGTTGGTTTAAGGGCAACATTTTCCTTGTCCTAGCGAGCGGTATCACTAAAGTCTCGGAACATTCTGTTCTCCCCTTATAATGAAATGGGAAGGAACTGCCCCAAATTTAAATGCAAGTGTTTCTAGTGTCAAGAATTCAATTATGTCGTCATGTTTTAAAGCATGGAAATATAATTCTAATCCACATGTATATATAGTATCATTTTGTAAGCAATCATTATTTTTACAAATATCAGGTGGGAGCTGTCTGATGATTGTAATAATTGTTGCGTGAAAATTCAAGTAACAGTAACTGAGCTTCAAAGTAAACGCTTTTAATTCGTTTTTAAAAATAATGATTTACATCTGCCCTTAGGATATTGAGCACTTTATAAGTATTGGTAGCAATTTCTTATAAAATTATAATATATATATATATATATATATATATGCGTGCGCGCGCGTGTGTGTGTAATTCCTTGAAAAGTATATTTTTACTGAGATAAGTGAAATATTATTTACCGTCAGTTTTTATTTCACTAAATTACCTATCTCAATCACGAGAGCTCTTCTGATGACATAGAAAAATGTTACACAAACGCGATATATATATATATATATATATATATATATATATATATATATATATATATATATATATATATGCAGCGTTATCTCTTTTAAACATGTTTGATTAAAGAGGACAGACACATCGCTTCTGCTTATTTTGTAGCTAATTCGTTCAAGTCTTTATATGAGTCGTTTAACATTCGGATGTAATGCGAAAGGCGCCATATTTTTCCCAAGTACTTTCGGTCCCAGCAGGAGTCATCTTCAAGGGGACGAACAGTGAAATGACAAACACAATGATGAATCGTATGCATTTATACAAAGAGAAGGAAGAAGAACAAGTGGGTGGAGAATTTACCGTAAGAGAGAATATTACTTGAGGTAAGATGAAGAATTGGAGGGGAAAATGTTAAACGCAGATGCTACATTTGAAATTAGTTTTATTCAAGGAAGGTTTTTTTAATCTTTATATCTAGTACTCCATGAATTTGGAGTTTTTGTTTTTTTCTTCGTGTAATATGGATGTATTTTCAGTTAGAATTTTTCTGTGTTTGGAGAGGAGCACGAATGTGTATTTAGGTGTTGGGAGATTAAATTAATGTCAGATAGATGAAATATTAAACGTCTTGACAGAATTGTTGTAGTCAGGCCAATGTAGGTATTTATTTTATTGGAGAAGGTTGTAGTCAGGCCAATGTAGGTATTTATTTTATTGGAGAAGCCTTTTACTAGTGGACATTTAAACTGGCACATTACATTGGTCGTACTGAGGTAACTTACCTCCAATAAATCTCTCTTCTACCGTATATTCCCTTCTCATTTGTTCTTCCTCCGACTCTCTATATAAATGTATACGACTCATCATTGTATTTTTCATTTCACTGTTCCTTCTGAAAGTGGCTCCTGATGGGGCCGGAAATATTTGAGCAAAATATGTCGCCTTTTTCATTCATTACATCCAGATGTCAAATAACTCATGCGAAGATTTGTACAGATTAACTATGAAATAGGCAGAAGCAATGTGTCTGTCCTATATAATCATAGATAGATAGATAGATAACATAAAATGCAATTGAGATGTTCAAGAAAAAGGTTTGGTTTGCTTTGGTTTCTTTTTTTAATAGCATATCAACCTTCATGCGTTATTTAATGCCAAAACCAGACTTGCGAGAAAAATCTTCGACGGTACCACAGCAGAGTAGGAATACAACCCAGAAAAACCGTCAGATGATTGTGTACCCCACGTTAAACTTAAAGTAACGGATTTCTGTGTGTTCATAATTCCATATTTTTCCAGGTTAGATAGATAGATAGATACTGTGTTATATATATACATATATATAGTCATCCACAGACAGATCTGTTTCGTTCTATCAGAACTCATCAGTGTGGCTAGACAGTATCTTCCCGTAGCTGGGATCGAAACCCAGTTGACTCAAACGTCAAACCAAAGCTTCTAACCATTCAGCCAAGGGAAGACATTAGCTGCGAAGTAAATTTTAAACGGTTATGAATCACAATTACTATTGTTTACATACATCTGTTCAACGGTTGCCGAGACCTCAATTCAACTACGAATAGGCGTGCAATAGACGCTAATGGCAACACGATTACTTCTTCGCCAGAGAACTCAACCCCACGGGGGTAGGGGAGTATATATATCTCTATAGTCATCCACAGACAGATCTGTTTCGTTCTATCAGAACTCATCAGTGTGGGTGTGGGTGTGTGTGTGTGTGGATTTTGAAGTAAATGATGGAAATGAATCCGATAGTCTGAAGAAAATAGAAAAACAAACTAATCCAAAAGTGATGAATTTATTATAAAGGAAAGTCAACGTTAAAACGTTTCGGTTTTAATAAACCTTCATCAGGACTTCAAGATGGTGAAACAAGTGTTGCTTGAACAACGATGGATGTTTTAATAAATACAAATAATTTTTATTTGAATTGTTCTAACAGCACTTGTTTCACCATCTTAAAGTCCTGATGAAGGTTTATTAAAACCGAAACGTTTTAACGTTGACTTTCCTTTATAATATATTCATCACTTAAGGATTACTTTGCTTTTATATTTTCTTCATATAAGGATTTATAATTGTTCATTTAAACCTTCAGAGAAAACCTCAGTAGCAACATTGCGGTTTTGGACCTTTCTGGATTTGAAGATGCTAAAGTGAACAGCTTCGAACAGCTTTGCATCAACGTGGCCAATGAACAAATGCAGTGTCATTTTAATGAACACATCTTCGTAATGGAGCAGAAGGAATATAAAACTGAAGGCATTCCGTGGGAGATGATCCACTTCAAAAACAACGAAGAAATAGTCCATCTATTCATGGCGGTAAGAATTCATTTTCAAATGAAAATTAAGGAGACCAAAATTTCCACTTTGATTTTCAGGAATTTACATTCATTCAAATTTTCTCTCCAAATATGAATGTACACATACACATTTCTGCATACATGAATATAGGTTTCAAAAGCTGTTGATGGTAAGTTTAGCGCTAATTGGATTTTTCATATTCACCTAGAACTCTGAATGACCTAAATCATAGTTAATGAGTACATTATAGTAAAGTTTTCTTTTTTGGGAAAACTGTTGATGAATTCTTTGAAATAATTAACTTGGTTGGTGACGTCTGCTAACACCCAATTTTAATTAAAAAATTCCAGTACTATTACAGATAATGTCACTAAAGCAAAATTTTTTCAAGATGTTTTGAAAAAATTGTATATGGCGTTTTCAGAATTAAAGAATGTACGTGGTGCATTCAATAAGTTTCCAGACTTTTTTGTACAGGCATTTAAAATTGTCGTAGACTCTTGAAAATTCAGTATGTTATTGCTATATATCTTATGAGATGACTGACCAATTTTTATGATTTCAGCTTCAAATGAACAGCTACAGCAGCAATTGGAATACACTCTACTAAAGCCTGATTGTCACAGCTAGTGAATTTCAAAAATGCAATCTGGACGTGAGGAAGAACGATATGCAATAAAATTCCGTTTTAAACTTGGAGAAAATGCCACAGAAACGTATGGAATGCTTCAGACTGCTTTTCGACCATCTTTCATGAATCGAGCACCAGTTTTTGAGTGGTATAAGAGATTCAAGGAAGGCAGGGAGTCTGTGGTGGATGATGAGAGGTGTAGGAGGAGTAAGGAAGTCAATACACCAGAGTTGATAGGCTAAAGGGTTAGGGTTATGGTTACTATATTGAGGGTTTAAGGGAGTTCAGGAAGAGATTCCTAGGGAAGAGGCCAGCACTCTTCAAATCGTGTCAGTGGCATTTCCACCAGGACAATGCACCAGTCCACAACTCCATCCTTGAAACAGACTATTTGATCAAGATGGGCATCAAGACACTTCCTCACCCTCTCTATAGTCCAGACCTTGCTCCTTGTGACTTTTGATTATTCCCCAAGCTCAGAGGCTGTCGTTATGAGACAATTGAGGAGATGAAAGGGGCTGTAACGAAGGTCATTGACACGCTCATACAAGAGGACTTCCATGGGGCCTTGCACAAGTTGTTAGGACGGTACAACAAGTGCATTACATCCGGAGGAGATTACTTCGAAGGGTGTGTACTATCAATAAAAGTGCCAATACGAAAAAGTCTGGAAACTTATTGAATGATCCTCGTATATCATCAAAATCAATCCTTAAATCGTATTCCTCGTTTCCTTTTTGAATTTTCTTTTTGCTTAATTTAAATTCAACTTTAATGTTTTTTAATCCAATAAATAAAACTTTACATTTTTCTACGCTAAGCCTTAATTTCAAAGTATCTTACAAATTTGATAATTTATTCAAATTAATCTGTGTTATTTCTTTTGATAATGATCAAACGTTTAACATTATCACCAAACAATTCTGGGGTGTCCTTGTGGTGTAATGGTTAAAACGATGGACTGCGGAATCGTAGTATGCGAGTTCGTACTCCAGTCGCGCTATTACATTTACTTTCGGGCAAATACCCTTGGGAAAGGTATGATCCTCCCAGCTATGGGTTAAATAGTAGCAGTACTATTTTTCTAAGAGAATGGCTTTGGCATTAAATAACCCACAGAGGTTGATATGCCATTAAAAACAAAGAAACCAAACAATTCTATTTCTGATTTCATATCATAAGGAAAATCACTTACGTGTATTAAAAACAACAAAAGTATCATTACTGATACCCGAGGAATACCGAAGAGTAGATTATGAGTTTCAGAATAATTTTTATTTTCATACATTCTACAGTTGTCAAAAATATCTTACAATACTTACTATTAAAAATGCCGAAGTTTTTCATTTTCACTAGTAAACGATAATGATATTATGTAACAAATGCCTTGCAAAAATCTAAATTTATATTATCTACATTATCCTTCTCCACCAAATATTCATTTATAATATCAATACTTTCCAAAAATATTTGATAATGTTGATTTGCTATGGACGAAACCATGTTGATTCATATCTTTCCCTATAAAATTTGATGCGATTTCTAATCAATCTTTCAAAAACCTAACACAAAATACATTTTAGAGAAACAGATCAGTAATTACTTTTTAAATGTACCGAAACTGTAATGATATTACAATTGCTGTTTTTTTTTTATATACTGATTCATTTTATATCCTATAGAGTTCTCAAACATTTTACTTATTGCATTTGTTAAGCTTTCCTTTGAGGATAAACATTTTAATATTTTTGAAAATATTTCATCAACTCCCATACGACTTGGATAATAATAGTTTTATGTCTTTAGCGCTTATTTTTAGCTCATCCTTAATTTTCTATGCCCTCTTCATAACAACTTTTCTATAGTAGATTAAACTCTTCCAAAGAAAGAACAGACTGTAAAAAACAATCTTGCTCGTACACCAATTGTTTTAACTGGTATGTCTATTAATTTACCTCTCTTATCATTTTTACTCTACTAACGTTTTTGTGAATTTTAGTTTTTGATTTTACATATTTGAATTATGGTTTACAATTTGTATTTAAAATATGTATATTTAGGCAGCATTTCTTCGTTAATGCAAATTTCATTAAACATAATAGACATTTTATGTTTACATATTTTCTTCTAGATCCGTTCGAATTCCCGTATTACTTTTATCGTATTCGGGGGGAATTGATTTATGTATTGTCCATAGTTGTATGTATCCCTAGTACTTTTTGCCCGACTTTGGGCCATCATCAGGGGAGGATCTATTGGATATTATTCTTACACAGTGTAATTTGTCTCTTCACGAGATCACGTCTGTATTCCAAAGTACTGTTATATTTATGAGCTGCAGGATCATGGAGTTTAAAATATGTATATTTAGGCAGCATTTCTTCGTTAATGCAAATTTCATTAAACATAATAGACATTTTATGTCTACATATTCTCTTCTGGGTCCGTTCGAATTCCCGTATTACTCTTATCGTATTCGGGGGGAATTGATTTATGTATTGTCCATAGTTGTATGTATCCCTAGTACTTTTTGCCCGACTTTGGGCCATCATCAGGGGAGGATCTATAACAAAAGTGATGTAACTTTTGTTTTAGCATATTACTACTGTGTAAGGGTGTCTTTGCCGTTTAAGATTATAGCGTTTGCTTTTAAATGTAATTTTATAATTAGTGCCAGTAGCTAAAGACATTTAAGTACATTAGCACTGATGATGGCCCAAAGTCGGGCAGAAAGTACTAGGGATACATACAACTATGGACAATACATAAATCAATTTCCCCCCGAATACGATAAAAGTAATACGGGAATTCGAACGGATCCAGAAGAAAATATGTAGACATAAAATGTCTATTATGTTTAATGAAATTTGTATTTAATATATTCAACAATTTTTTCATCGTACTTTAATTTTTCAATTACTTTCAATTGTTCTTATTCCTTTTACTGACTCAAAGCATTTTTTATGGTTTTTCCATACATGATATAATTCCAAATTCTTTCCAAGTTTCATTTTTTTTCTTTGTTCATGAGATAGCCGATAACTGTCCCAAGATAATTTTCATAATGGATCCTCTTGTTTAGAAAAGTTTATGATAACTTCAGGGATATTTTCCATAACTGATTTTATTTTTCGGTTTTATTCTTCTCACAGTTCATTTCATTCTAGTGTATTAGAGCTATAATTCGAATTAATATGATCTCCCTTTTCTGATACTGACTCTTCTGAAAGTTTAAACCAGTTTTTTCTATTTTCTGCTTATATATTTCAAATCTGCTTTCACTTCTATTTCAATACATACGTGATAGATTAACCTAACGATTATATTACGCTTACATCTATTAAACATTCATTATTTGAAAAAAAAAACCTTATCCAACATAACTTTTTAAATGTTTCCCTCTATTATCTAGTATTTCCTATAAGCCAATACAATCCTTTTGTTATGAAGAAATCCAAGTATTCGTTTTATATTCTAAAACGTTGACGAATTGAGTTTACTGGAGACACAAACAAATCATTTATTTAGTCTACATTTGGTAAATTGAAATCTCAGACCATTACATTTTCAGATTTATCATATTTACCTAACCCCTCCGCTCGGGCAGGATATGACACAAGTTCAATTTTTAAGCGGAGTTTAACAGGTTTGAATTCAGAGTTTTCCTTCTCCTAGACTAGTTGCCTCATCAAGGCTGAAGAGCTCAGTCTGTCCTACTATTTACCCATAGCTGGAGGGAGAATAATTGGATTCATATCTTTCCCAAGGGTATTAGTGCCATGTGAAATGCAACTAGTCTGGTCCAGAATTTGAACTCGTGTCGCCGTATCCATTTCCTACGACGATAACCATTACACCACGGCACCTTTCAGATTTATCAAACGTAAAAGATACTGCATTCTATTGTTATAACAATTTATAATCGTCTTCTTGATTTCACTTGGGAGATTCTTATATACATATTACGTTTTTAAAAAGCTTCGATACTAGAATCAGTTATTCTAAAAGCGAAAGATTCAATTTCTTCGAACCAATTCAATTTCGATATTCTAAAGAGTTATGTACGTAAATAGCAGACATCCCCACAAAAGAATGCATTATTTTTCCAATCTTCACGTATCAATTAAAAAAATGGTATTGCTCTTTCCGTTTCTTTTATATTTTCCACAAACAAAAGTTTCTGTAATACAAATTATTCTATATTTATTAGCTATCAATTTTCGTTTTGCAATTACGTTCCTCAACAATTTAGCATTCATATTACGTTATTTTCAAATTTCAAAGTAACTTGCTTAACTTTTCATTTAAGTTGACAGCTTTTCCATTGTTTTTTTTTTTATTTTCAGTTGTTTTATTTCTAATATGTTATTTTTGTTTTTCTTTCTTATCTTTCAATTTTGCTTCACTTTCTGTTCTAATCGAGTGTGACTTTATCCAAATATTTTCTTCTCCTTTATTTTCGAATTTCATTTACAAATTTATAGTTCGGCAAAAATTTCGCAATTTCTTCATGTTTTAGTGTGACCATTATCAATCTGTTTCTATTATTTTCTTCTTACCCAGACGGAGCGTTCTTTATCTTTTTTTTTTTTTGATGTTTCATTTTCTTTATTAATTAAATAAAAAAAAACACTTTCATTTGATTTTTTTTTTAATTTTTCAAAATTATATATTAGGATTTTGTTAAAAAGATTCTTTGCCATTTCAGTTTTGTCTCTGTAATGTTCAGAAATCTTAAAAGATATTTTCGGATGTGTTTTCGGCAATTTCATTCCCTATTTTTTGTCTTTTTGATATGGCACTATCAGAAAGACAGGTTTCCAAGGAAAATAGATAAGACTTTTTTTGCTTATTTAAGGATTGTAGAATGATGAAAAAACCAAGAGGAATAAGATTAAAGAAATAGAAGTCAAAGTTGAAAATAAGAGACTTTTAAACTATGGCAAAAACTATTACTCAGTAACGAGTCAGCATATTTGCAAAGAAATCGACATTGCTTTCTTGAAAATGATCAGTGACAATGAATTAAAACTATTATGTTTTTTGGGTTTTTTTTCTCTTGATTAATAGAAGCCATTAGGATTTTTTGCAATAATCGATGAAGAATCTAAATTTCCAAAGGCGACAGACACTACCCTCGTGGACAAATTATCTGACAACTGCAAAAAACCAGAACTATTCAGAAAATCAAAAACCAACGAACTGTCTTTCACAGTTTTTCATTTTGCCGGTGCTGTAAGTATTTTCTTTTTTGTGGTTTTGAATGTTTGGATGTCTTACTTAAATCAAATATTGGTTTGTTTTTTTATTTAACAAAAATGAAGACATTAGGGTATTTATTTGTTTTTAACGATTTAGAATATTTTACTTACATGGGTTAACACACACACACACACACATATATATATATATATATATATATATATATATATATAAAGTTGGCGACCGCAGTCGAGGGCGACCCGAAGGTTTCCTTTTCAATAGCTACTACACTGAGGTGTTGGGAAGGGCGCTACTCTTTTCCCTGGATTGCTCCACTGAGTGTGAAGCAAGAAGGTATCAAGTACCATTTTTAAGTCTTTGGTATGAGTTGACCTGGGATTGAACCCCGGTCTCCCAGGCCATATATATATATATATATATATATATATATAAGGTAGATGTATCTACAAAAGTAAAATCTTTCAAATATCACTTTATCAATTTTGATTGATGAATCAAAATCAACTTTAGAATTACAAGTCAAAAAGACCAGAATGGATAATTACTTTTACAAAATTCTCTCTCTCTCTCTCTCTCTCTCTCTCTCTCTCTCTCTCTCTCTCTCTCTCTCTCATTAAGATTACGTAACGCTAATCTTTCAATGTTCTATATCTGCTTTCCTTGAAATCATCATTCGAAATTTTCTTTTACTTTGGTTCGAATAGTGGCGACTGATATCACTAAAAAATAATTATATATATATATATATATATATATATATATAATTGATATTTCGTCTAATTTCTTTTTCGTTTTTATTTAATGTATTTTTAGAGTGCTCAGTATGGGATAGAGCTCTTATAAGATAGATAAAAAAATTTAGTATCATATCAAATAACTGTGTATGAATGTATATATATATATAGAGAGACAGACAGACAGACAGACAGACAGAAAGACTGAGGCAGAGGTATATATTGAGAGAATCTGCCTCAGCGCGATAGAAAGTTTAACAAACTAGTTTTACAGACCATAGTGAGTTTGATCCTCAGTGGATGCAACATATTTGTGATCGGAAATACTAGGCTGAAAGATTATTCATAGACAAAGAGAGAGACAGATGAATCTTGACAGACAAACGGAGAGAGAGAGACAAGGAGAGAGATAAACACACATATGAAACTATACTTGATATCTACTCTGAGCAAAACACAGTCAGGGAGGATCAAACTCAATAGTAAAGGGGAATTGTAAATGGTTTACAAACCATTACGTAACCTAAAAAGCGTCCAACGGGAAGATATTCATGTTGAAAAGGTTATGTAATGATGTTGCTCTTTTGTTAAACTGATCCAACAATTTTTTTTTTCGCTTATGCAATGTGCGTCACACTCGAAGAGAGAGAGAGAGAGAGAGAGAGAGAGAGAGAGAGAGAGAGAGAAATCTATTCGATGAAATCAATAATGTTATTTTGCCATCCTAGCTGAGTTGAAAGGAAAACAAACTCTGTACCAATAAAGGAAAAACGTCCCAATTTTGTTGAATGAATTGCTTTACAAAAGTGGCCGTACCTTTTTCGGCGTCATCGTAATATATTCTTTTCAGAATTTACGTGACTTAATGGAAATGAATGCCATTTACAATCTCGTTTGATTGGAGAGTGCCGAGAAAATAAACCAGCCAGTTTTACTGCTGGAAGATGCCATTTCCCTTTAAAAATAACATCGTTCGACACGCAGGGGTTTTGCATTGGGAAAAAGAAAATCAACGTTATTACATTAGACAGACACACACATACACGTGTACGTGTGTGTGTGTGTGTGTGTGTGTGTGTGTGTGTGTGTGTATTTAAGCTGCAGACTTTATTTTTCGCATATTTTATTAATGATGCCGGGCAAGGATCAAAAGTTGATTTTTATTGTTTTTTTCTTGTTGATGAGTGAGATGACGCATTTCTGGACGAAGACTTTAAAAATTGTTTGAATATCTGATGTTATAACCTGAATATATTAACTTCTGGAATTTCGTACAAGCTTTAAACAACAATCATGATGGTGTTGAGAGCAACGTCTGCAATTTAAAAGACAAATGTTTTTACTATTACAGATTAACTAGAGGCAGATTTTCAAATTCTCATTTGTGCTTCTAGAAACAAATCCCTTAATTCGGGCTTTAATCTAAAGGATTTCCCATCGATTTTTAATAATTTTTGCAATTGGTTGGACATACAATTAAATGTTATCACTATAAGGATACAGTTTGATTTTTTTTTTAATATTAAGACATCATTTTTTCAAATGATATGGTTCTGATATTTGACAAAATTTTGGTAATTGCTACGTGTGATAGCATCTAGCTTTCCTGTAGTGTTATGATTAAATAAATGAATCTTTTGAGTCTAAGAATATTCTTTTAATACTAAAGCTCGTAAATATGATACACTCTTCTTAGAATACTTAATGTGGAAGAATTTGTAGTGCTGATTATTATGTACATCCGTACCAGCTCATTGGCCAAGTGGGTAGAGTGTTCGCCAATAGACCGGGGTTCAATCCCTGGTCGTGTCATACCAAAGACTTCTAAAATGGTACTTGATACCTCTTTGCTTAACACTCAGCCTTATAAGGTACGTATCAAGGGTTAAGTGGAGCAATCCAGGGAAAGGAGTAGTGCCCTCTCCTACACCTCGGTGTAGTAGCTATTGAAAAACGGAGCCATAGGGTCACCCTCGACTATGGTCGCCAACTTATTATTTTTGTAATAATTTATTTCCATCAATGTAGATCAAAATGTCTAAAAATGCTATTTCAGGACATATAGAATTTTGATCGAATTTACCCACGTATATGTCGGCAAAATCTCTCTCTCTCTCTCTCTATCTATCTATCTCTCTCAATATATATATATATATATATATATATATATATACCTTTAAGAAAAACAAAAACTGGTCACACTATTGCTCTGTGATGTCAGTTACATTGAGCTCTTTACCAGGAAAATTTAAATGTTTATAGTTGAATGATTTTATTGTCCTGGCGGGACTATTCCTGACTCCGGTATAACTGGACTGAATAATATATATATATATATATATATATATATATATATATATATATATATATATATATATATACTGCAGCTTGCTATATTTATAAATAAAGTGTACTTAATATCGGTGATGAAGAAAATGTAGATCTAGGTTAGGATAGCGTAAACACAGACCATGATCATCAGACCAAGATAGTCTGATCGGTCTCAAAGCTTTCCAAATTCATATATGTGAAAGCTTTCCAATTTATGAATTAAGCACTCCAGGTAGCCGATAACGTTAGTATAAAAATATATATGTAAAAATTCCTTCACTAAAGCAGAGAATGGCGATTGCTCTGGGGTAAGATATCTGACTGACGTAAAGTCAGCCGGGTTTCGTTCCCAGCTTGAAGAATTTTGCGTGTCTAGCCACATTGAAGAGTTGTGATACAACGAAACAGCCTGTCTGTGGATGACTCTCTCTCTCTATATATATATATATATATATAATTATCACGGATTTCTCCCCCCGCCCTCTCTCTCTCTCTCTCTCTCTCTCTCTCTCTCTCTCTCAACCTCCCTATCCTCCATCAAACCCGGCAGGTCATACAGACTGCAGCCAGTGTCCGCACAGGGGTGTTGTAAATCTTTACGTGTCGGCCAGCACTGGCATGTCCATGTATAAGGATCCTTTGAAGAATGTCACTAATGAGTTCGTCCTTGCTTCTCTAATAATGCTCCGCATGTTTTGTTTGTCTTACGTGTTATAGTTTGTGAGATGGGAGATAAGTGTCCGTACAACTGCTGTTTTTCAGAATGTTGTTCCTTCAAGCGCGTGTGTCTGTAACTAAGTGCTATGTTCTGTGTGAGTGCAAAAACATTTTTCTTTCTTTCTTTCTCAGTTTATCTCATATTCTCTCATTATCCCAGGTTGAATATCATGCAGCTGGATTCTTAGAAAAGAACAGAGACAATTTGAGTTCATGCCTGATAGACTGCATGAAAACTAGTGACAATCACCTGGTGTCTGATATGTTTACGGCCAAGTTGTCGCGTACTGGAACTATATCCGAGTGAGTATAGAATTATAACTTATCTAAATTTCTGACATTAAATTTAATAATTTTTATCACTTCGAGTATTAAAACTATTGTAGTCAAGTGATAAAAGATACTATTATTATAGTTATTATAAATCACCTTTAATTTTTTTGCTAGAATTTCATCTACATTTTATGGTCTTTCATCGCAGTTGTTCAGAATGTCATTTTAAGAACTCGGCAAAATTCGAGACAGCATTCCTTTGCCTCACCCAACAAATTTAACCGTACCAATTGTGCTGCAATAATTCTTTCAGCTGACAAAAGACAAAACTAAGCCTTTGAATTAACTCTTAGTTCTATATCGTTTTTATAGACACAAATCATCATCATCATCATCATCATCATCATGTCGTGCTTCTAGTACGGATATCCTTGACCCTCTCTCGCCACTTTTCCCTTTCGTTCCTCGCCTCTGGCAGGTTTTCAGGGCTACATCCCGTATCCTCACGTAGCTGCTGAATGTATGTTCGTGCTGGTCGTCCTGCTTTTGCCCGGCCAGTACTATTAATGCGATTATTTATGCATTAGATGAAAAACTATCAGCCATTATTATTATTATTATTATTATTATTATTATTATTATTATTATTATTATTATTATTTCTTGTAGTTTCTTATCCTGATTTACTTGCTTTTTCAACGCAACTATTCAGACAATAATTCTACGACTATCCATAAGTAGTTCAGATAGGAAATAAAGAACAAGTTTCCGGTGAGAATTAAATTCGCATCCCTTTTGCCCCTGAAAGGTTTTTTTTTTATTGAGTCAACTGTACAGAAAATTAAGTACTCTTGCATTTAGTTGATAAAATTTAACTATTTAGAAAATCATGTTTTTGCGCGAACTTGTACAGTCGAGCCCAACCGAAACTTGCTCTTTAAAATTTTTTGTTATGGATCATTTTGCAAAATTTCTTCGGAATAACATTGATTAAAAACAAAACCTTCTGGTTATAGACTACATTTTAGGGAAAATTCCTTCGTTAATTTTTTAGAAGGAAGGATCTGTTTGTTACATTACTTTTACATCAAACAGGACACTCTCGGCCATCTTGTTCCATTTTTGTCAACGGTGTTAAACCAAACAATTTACTTTGAAAACGACGACTGCTTCTACACACTCTCCAAAAGTAAAAATTGTGAAAAAGTTTATCAACGACAATACTTTACAATCTCTTCAAGAGTTGGTTGAAATTACAAATAAAACTGTTATACAATGATATGAGTATTGCCGAAACATTTGTACTGCTAAAATGCAGAAAGACCCAAGTAATCGAAGTCGCCCGGAACAAGAAATTCAGTGGAGGTTTACTATTGAAACACCGTCCGAAGGTTGTCCTGTTTGACATAAAAGAAACGCAGTAAAGTAACCCCCAACCCCGAAAAATTAAACGAGCAACTTTTCCCAAAAATTTGTTTATAATACGAAAGTTTAGTTCTTAGTCGATGTTATTCTTGAATGAATTATTTCAATATAATTATAACAAAAGACTTAGAAGGGAGTTCCAAAGGTACATGCCTGCCGATTATTATACTCTTTACGAGTTTTAACACCAATAGTAGCCGAATGACTGTAAGTTGTCTTAAATCTCCAAGAGTCTCTTTTAGTTGATCTCAACAGCATTTTAGTCTGGAGACTCTCCGCCTTTCTCCGGATCTTTAGTATCTCACTTGTTCTTCAAAATTATTCCAAGACTCTATTATGCATATTTACCCAACCCCTCCACTCGGGCTGGATATGACACAAGATCAATTTCTAAGCGGAGTTTAACAGGTTTGAATTCAGAGTTTTCCTTCTCCTAGACTAGTTGCCTCACCAAGGCTGAAGAACCTAGTCTGTCCTACTATTTACCCATAGCTGGAGGGAGAATTGGATTCATACCTTTCCCTAGGTTATTAGTAGTATGTGAAATCCAATCAGTCTCGTCCAAGATTTGAACTCGTGTCGCTATGTCCATTTCCTACGACGATAACAATTACACCTCCACCAAGACTCTATTATGGCCAATCTCAACAGTACTGTAGTCTGGAGACTCTCCGCCCTTCAGTGTCTTTGATTTGTCCTTCAAAATTATTCCAAGACTCCATACATGGTTCGTATTAGTGTCACCTTCATGTTTCATTTCTTTTCAGTTTTCGGGCAAGGTTCAGGTTCTGATTCGGCTTTTCGTTTTCTTTCAATTTCAATAATTATTATATTCTTTACGAGTTTTTTTACACCATCCCTAATTGATGGTTTTCATTGAAGTGACAAGTCTTCTCAGATCTCCAGAACTCTTCTGAGAATCCGAGCTGATTTTTGGAGGACTATGACCTGGATGTTCTCGATTCTTCATCAAATCTCTTTCCCAGTTTCTAGGGGACAGTTCCAAGGGTTCCAACTACGATTAATATTACTGTTACCTTTATATTCCATAACTTTTTCAGTTCTCTGGTGTGGTCTCATTATTTGTTCAGCTTTTTGCTTTCTTTTATTTGACTCGATGACAGGTTCTTTTCCTCTTGTTAATTAACATTAGGCTACTTCTGACTGGGATTTGGAGATCTGTTTTTTTTCTTAAAATCCAAGAGGACTTTATGGGTCTCATGTCCTTGGACAGGTCCTGATTTGAGTATATACAATTTGTCAATATGGTCAAATTTTAATCCCTTACACAATTCAAGGGTATTACCGTTCCTAACCAGTCTTGCCTAATTTTCTTTTTTTTTTTTTTTTTCGGTTTGCTGCGTTCGATTACTATTTTGATTTACTGTTTCATCTCTATCACCTAATAACCAGCACTCGCTATTCTCTTGTGTATTATCGATATTTGCTTTTGCTTAATCAGTCCTTATGGAATTTTTTGTGCTTTTATAAATAGATATGTAGTTTCACTTGTCAGGTTTCCTCTTCATAGCCTGTTTAGGTTATCTCAAATTATTACTATTAGTATTTACTCCTTTGAGACTTTTTCACACCAACTTTAGCTGTTAGTTTCTCACTGGATTTTAAGTGACAGCAAGTGTCCCCAAGTCTCAAGGACTTTTCTTGGTATTCTGGCTGATCCTAAAAAGGCTGTAGTCTGCATGGTCTCTACTTGTCTT
>OY757905.1:31153871-31201371 GCA_963585895.1 Sepioteuthis lessoniana | reverse complement strand
ATATCACAAAGAGTAGCAATAAAACGTCGTACTATTTTGCATTTGTGCGTACTGTTTAATTCTCCGGTTTTTTCCATAGAACCTTAGATAGATAGATAGATAGATAGATAGATAGATAGATAGATAGATATGAACAGTCTGAGATAGATAGATAGATAGATAGATAGATAGATAGATAGATAGATAGATAGATATGAGCACTTTTGCATTAAATAGGTGTTAACAAATTAGTTTCATTGGCTACAATGTCACTAACAGATTCTCTCCACACTAGGTGCCTCATACTTGAGACTGTGTTAGTCGAAATTAAGCAAATATATTAGAGCTAGTCTCACAGTGACATGCATTGCAATATGCATTGAGGTTGAAGTTTCCAACCAGAGACAGGAGTTTCTGTTCAAAGCCTAGATAAAAGCTAGGTTTTAGATGCTGATTTTCTTGACAGGCAGTCATTCACATAGATAGATAGATAGATAGATAGATAGATGTGTAAAGTTATTTGTGTCTATCTACATGTATATATTTGTCTATGAGAATTTGCGTTGGTTGATTGGTTTTACACAATTTCAAACGAAATTAGTTTTTGTAAGAAATTATATGGTTTCAAGTAACTAAATATTATAGTAAATCGAAAACAATTACAACTAGTACTAGTTATTTGAACACAGTGATATAGTTTCAATTATTCATATCTAATACTAATGATTTTCAAACAGATCTATTTGACCTAGTCACGAAATCCTAACAGGTAATACCTTTTAGAGTCAGAGTGGGCCTGGGTATAATATCAACGATGAGCTGACTCCACACTCTCCATACATCCAGATTTGGAGTCTCACCACTGAAAGCCACTCCTTTATGGGGATGGGGATATGTTACTCAACTGCAGGAAATTGCAGTCATATTATTCAAAGCCTTGCCAACTGGGTGAAGTACAGTGTATGTCGCTTTTGTAGTCCTTTTTCTATATAAAGTTCAGCTATTTTTCCAAAATGGCTGTCATTGCTGATGATCCCGGAAAAGATTTTAAAGATGAAATCAGTTATTTTTTAAATGAAAAAGTAATTGTTTCACTGAATGCCTGTCGTGATGTTAGTTTACTACTAACGACAATTTTAACAATTGGGGCATTTTGTACAATTGGGGTATTTTGCAATTGGGGTATTTTGTACAATTGAAAAGCCGTGGATAGGATTTCATTGTTTAATAAAAGTTCCATAAAGAAGTAAATGTGACTTTTTTTAAACCTCTGAAAGATTTAACGAGGAAACCGTAACTTTTCTCTTTACAAATATATTGACTTTTAATTGGAGAAGGAAAAGAATGATACAGGAGATATCATAGAGGCATTAGGAAATGATAGAAAATTATAGAGATTATAAAAGAATGATAGACATTATGAACGAATTAGTGAAAGCTGATAACTTGTCCAACCAGTTTTTGCCTGGTCATGACACAACTGTTGACCTATTCAATGAGTCAACTATACCAGCTACGTATATGTAAACAATGTTTTCGACACACATGCATACACGGTCAAATGGTCATAGAATATATATATATATATATGTGTGTGTGTGTGTGTGTGTGTGTGTGTGTGTGTGTGTGTGTGTGTGTGTGTGTGTGTGTGTGTGTGTGTGTTGAGAAAGAAAGAAAGAAATACAAGGAATGCACAAGCGGATACAAGCTTCATAAATCGCAAGAAAAAATCAACCACCTCATGTACATGGATGACATCAAATTGTTTGCTAAAAATGAAAAAGAATTGGAAACCCTAATACAGGCAGTGAGGATTGTTATGGGGATATATCCTACCATACCCCAAAGATAGACTCGTCCAAACTAAACATATTCTCCAAGCTTAGCTCGCTCGGGGGAGACAATTTCTCGTTCCTTGCGAGACATTTGACAGACGGACAGCAAGCCGAGCACGGCTAGTACTTCCTTTTGTATGGCTTCCTTTTTCTGCGAATACAATAATATTTACCTATCACCCGTTGTTTGAGTTGTTCTTCCACCGGTCTTATCTGAAGACCACATCAAGGATATACAGTCAAGATATAGGAATGGAATTTGGCTTAGAAAAATGTACCATGCTAATAATGAAAAGCGGAAAACAACAAAAGACGGAAGGAATAAAACTACCAAATCAAGAAAAAATCTGAACGCTTAAAGAAAAGGAAACAAACTAATACTTGGGAATATTGGAAGCGAACATCATCAAAGATACGGAGATGAAAGAAAAGATTTTAAAAGAATACCTAAGGAGAACGAGAAAACTACTCGAAACCAAACAAACTAGCAGAAATCTCATCAAAGGGATTGATAAATAACTGTGTTGTCCCCCTCATTAAATACTCGTGACCATTCTTAAAATAGACTAGAGAAGAACTTCAACAAATGAACCAAAGAACAAGAAAACTAATAACCGTGCATAAGGCGTTACATCCCAGAGGCGACACAGACAGACTGTATGTGCCAAGAAAAGAAGGGGGGAGAGGACTTACCAGCATTAAAGATAGTGTTGCTGCATCGATACAATGACTCAAAGATTACATAAGCAAGCACGGAAGAAAACTGGTTACAGCCATCAGAAACATTACAGACGACACAAACATCAACAGAACAGAAATAACTAGAAAATAAAAATGGGAAGGAAAACAAATCTATGGACACCTTAAGCGACAAATAAACGAAATCTCGCATGAGAAAATTTAGACATGGCTAAGAAAGGGAAATCTCAAAAGAAAAACTGGACCATTCTTGATAGCAGCACAAAACAACGTCATAAGGACTGACCATATCAAAGCAAGAATAGATAAGACGCAACGAAATAGCCAATGTAGGTTATGTGATGAAACGATCAATCACATGATAGGTGAAACGATCAATCACATGATAGGTGAATGCCGCAAATTAGCTCAAAAAGAGTACAAGAGTAGACACAAACTGGTGGGGGGAGGTGATCCACTGAGAATTGTGCAAAAGTGTAACTTTGACCATGCTAACAAGTGGTATATGCACAACCCAGAATCTGTCCTGATGAACGAGACACAAAATTCTTTGGTATTTTGATATACAAACGGATCACCTCGTCTAGACCAGACGACCAAACTTCGTAATAGTCTACAAAAAACAGAAAATTTGCTGAATTAAGGATTTGCTGTCCCAGGTGACCACAGAGTGAAATTAAAGGAAGACGAAAATAGAGATAAGTACCTGGACCTTGCTAGGAAACTGAAAAAACTTTGAAACATGAAAGTGACAGCGATACCAATTGTTATCGGTGCGCTTGGTACAGTCACCAAAGGTTAGGTACCGAGACTGGAAGAATTGGAAATAAAAAAACAGCAGCCTTGTTAAGATCGGTCAGAATAACGAGAAAAGTCCTGGAGACTTGAGAAGACTTGCTGTCACTCAAACTCCAGTAAAATACCATGAGCTGATGTTGGTGTGAAAAACTATCAAAGGAATAAAATAATAATAAAATCTCAAGGGAGTAGAATAATAATAAACTTTCAAAGGAGTAGAATAATAATAATTATTATTATTATTATTGTAATGAAATTTAAATTTGACCATACGAACAAGTGCACAAACTAGAATTCGTCCTGGAGAATAAGACACACAAAATTCTCTGGGATTTTGAGATACAAACGGATCACCTAATCTCGGCCAGACGACCAGACCACGTGATAGTAAAAAAAAAAAAAAAAGAAAACCTGCCGAATAGTGGTCGTTCCCGCCCCGACTGACCAAAAAGTGAAAATAAAAGAAAGAAAAAAGAGAGATAAGTACCTAGACCTTGCTAGAGAACTTAAAAAACTATGAAACGTGACGGTGATACGAATTGTGGTTGGTACACTTGGAACAATTCCCGCAGGATCGGTAAAGGGACTAGCAGATTTTATATATAAATGGACAAGTAGAGGCCATCCAAACTAAAGCATCATTAAGATCGGCCAGAATACTAAGAAGAGTCCAGGAGATTTGAGGAGACTTGCTGTCACTCGAACACTATTGGGAAATCATCTGCTAACGCTGGTGGGAAAAACTATCCAAGGAGTTAATAATGATAATCAGAATAATAATCAGAATACCAGACCTGCCTAGTTCTAGCGCATATTTCTGTTCCATCGGGCCATTGTGAAAATGAAAGAAAGCGAAAAAAATAGACTAGTACCTAAATCTTACCGGAGAGCTGAAAGAAACTGTGAAACATGAAAGTGGTGGGTGTACCAATTGTTGTTGGTACTCTTAGAACGGTCACTAATGGCTTGGTAAATATTGAGAAAATCCAGATCACAGCACTGTTTATATCAGCTAGAACACTGAGAAGAGTCCAAGAGACATGGGAAGACTAGTTGTTACTGAAACTCCAGTGAAAGACTACTAGTTAAAGCTGGTGTGAAAAATTCGCGAGGAGTGGACTGAGACGGAACGATCAATCACATCATTAGCAAATGCAGTAAATGAGCGTAAAGCGAATATAAGACTAAATACGACTGGGTGGGAAAGGTGATCCACTGGAAATTGTGCAAGAAGAGTAAATTTGACCATACGAACAAATGGTATATGCACAACCCAGAATTCGTCCTAGAAAATGAGACGCACAAAATTCTTGGAGATTTTTTGATACAAACGGATCAACTAATCTCGGCCAGACGACCAGACCAAAAAAAGAGCACCTGCTGAATAGTGGACTTTGCCGTTACAGTTGACCATAGGATATAAATGAAGGAAAGCGAAAAGATAGATAAGTACCTAGACCTTATTAGAGAACGATGAAATCTATGGAACACGAAAGTGATGGGGATGCCAATTGTGATTTGTGCGCTCGGAACAATCACCAAAGGATTGGTTCAGGGACTGGAGCACTTGGAAATAAGAATACTCAGAGGAGTTCAGGAGACTTGAGGATACTTGCTGTCACTCAGACTCCTGTGGAAAACCGTCAGCTAACGCCGATTTTAAAAACTTTCAATGATTAAAACAATAATAACTACATGCATCAACCAGAATCTGTCCTAGAGAATGAAATCTATAAAATTCTCAGTGATTTTGAAATATAAACAGATCACCTGATCCCGGCTTGAAGAGCATGCCAAGTGATAATTAACAAAAGAAAAAGAGAACTAGCCGTATATAGGACTTTACCGTCCCAGCGGACCGCTAAGCACTTTAACCTTGCCAGAGAACAAAATAGCTATGGAACATGAGGATGACATTGATACCAACTGTAATTGATTGGTTCCAAAAGGCTTGAAAAGGGGACAGGAAGAGTTGGAAATTGAACGATGAAGCGAGATCATCCAAACTAGAGCATTGTTGTGATTGGCTAGAATACTGAGAAGAGTCCTGGAGACTTGAGGAGTCTTGCTGTCACTCAAACTCCAATGAAAATACCATCAGCTAAAGCTGATATGAAAAACTCGCAAATAGTATAATAATAATAATTATAATAATTGTAAAGATATATAACAATGATCATACAAAATATAGGCATCCTAAAAAGCTGATAATCGACTGTGCGAAGAAAAGGGAGAATGAATGGAATACATTATCATTAAAGATCGTGATGACCCAATAACCAAAAAACCAGCAGTCAACACATTTTTATTTTTACTTTTATTTTATCATGCAACGTGTGAGAACACGTGCGATACTCTGTCCTCATCTGCCAAGGATACTTAAAAAAAGATAGCAAAATATCCGTTTATATTTTAACAAACTATACCAACAATAGACAACACAATTATAAACGCCTCATGAACGAAACAGGGCTGAACCTGTCAATTATATATATATATATATATATATATATATATATATATATATATAACTTAGGATAACGTAGACCGACAGTTGTATAAACGATAAACTGACTATTAACAAACTCCTTCGATTCTATGTCTATGTCATCCTGACTTGGATATAAAACGTTCTACCGCTGATTTTGAGCACTCTTTATAAATATAGCAAACTACATTAGAAAGAAAGAAAGAAAGAAAGAAGTGACTGGATAGGAACGTTGATCAACTGGAAACTGTCCAAGTGCTGGACTTGAACATGTAGACAAATGAAATAGATACATACCGAACGCTTAGATAATAAAAATATTTGAATACTTTGGAATCATCGAAATTCAAACGAATCGACACTCAATCGAAACCAGGACATCAGATCTGGTCATTAATATCTACAACAAAAATGTCTTTGGATGAAGTAGTTCCATCTTAGACCACTCGGTGAAATGGAAATGAAATGAAAAATAGAACTTTACTCCAAAAAATGATTGTATTGCGGGAGAATATAGGTAATAATAATATGGCAAATTGCATGACCATTTGGAGTAGCCAAAAAACCCACCGCCAAAAGACCCGAAAAATTCGGAAATTAAAAAAGAATGTTAAGGATTAAGAATATTTATCATACAGCACGATAAAAAACGAAAAGAATACTAAAGTAAGCTTTAATGTGCTGAGGAGACTTGCTGTCTCTTGATTCTTAGCAAAAAATATACTGCCAATATGAAAACATTAGAAAAATATAGGAGATTCTAAACTTAGTCCTAACGACAGCCACTAGACAACTACTAGAGATCTGTTGGGAATACGCAATTGGATGAAATAATAATTTCTTTTTAATTATCTTTTTCTTCGACAGTCAATGTATATATTTACCCAACCACTTGTCTATAGCTGGATGTGACACAAGGTCAATTTTTAAACGGAATAGCTGGTTTGAATTCAGTTCTTTTCTGGTTACCTAACCAGAGCAAGAGAACCCAATCTGCCCGACTATTTGCTCATACCTAAAAGAACAACAGATAGACGTATGCCTTTCACAAGAGCATTAGTGCGAAGAGAAATGCAAACAGCCTTGTCTATGATTTGAACTCGGGTCGCCCATTCTATTGCCTACGACAATAAGCATTACGCTAAGCGTACCTCCAATTGTCGAATAGATTGACTACATAACTTACAACTTGTATTTTTTTAATATTTTAAACAATTATATTTTATTTGAAACAATATTTTTTTATTTTAAACAATTAAATATTTAAGACAAAGTTTGATTCATTAACTTTTTTACCAAATATCTTCTCAAGAATTCGATTGTTCGATTGAAGCTTATTTAAAAATTATACAAACATTTCTCGCCGATCACCTACTTTTACAAGTCGTTAGCAAGATTAAAACATATGTCAACACTTTTAAAATGATAGTATAAATGACACGGGGGGGATGTTTGGGCAATTTCTACACAACTTTGAATCAAAATTGTTCGAAATAGAAACTTTTTTCTGTGAATTGAATTACCATGACCAGAAAATCCGGCGAACACTTTCGCACGACATACGGAAACACTGTGTATACCGTGATCTCCGCCACTGGAGATCAAACCAGCGACTACAGCTTGCAGGGCAGAAACTCTACAACTGAGCCATAGTCCATATCACACACAATTGACAAGGATTAGAAATACGCATCCGTGTAATTATTTTGATATCAAGGTCAAGGATATTGATCTACATTTTCTTTTTTAAGTAGAAGAATTTAATTGTGAATTGAATTACCAAGACCAGAAAATCAGGCGAACACTTACGCAGAGGCATATTTCTAATCTTCTTGGAAAGACGTGGCCCTGGAGGTGATCGTGTCCTCTGTAAAGAGTACGGATGTAACTTGCAAGACACATTCAGGTTAATTAGCTGCGCAATTACCATGACAAGTTAATTAGGCATCAGTTGTTTGCGATATGTAGTTGTGGCTCAGTTGTAGATTACCGGGTTTGCAATCTGTGGTTGGTGGTTCGAATCTCCAGTGGTGGTAACCACGATATACACTGCTGATGAGACCTAATAAGGTCGAAACAGCTGTCCAGTGTTTCCGTATATCGTGCGTATGTGTGCGCTGGATTTTCTGGTCACGGTAATTCAATTCACAATATAAATCCTTTAGTTAAAAAAAGGAAATGTAGAAACTTTTTACTGTGATCTTGGATGTAACTTTTTTTGAAAAAAGGATTTCAAAATATTTTCTATTTAAACCTTATTTGTTTATATACATAATTTCTTTTGTTTTTAACTTAATACCTGAATTCCGAATTGGTTTTAAATCTCATTTATTTTAATTCCTTGAGCTGTGACTGTAAAATATAGCGACTGCATCTCTGCATAGTGTCCTGATAATGACATCAAACCATCTGATGGCAAGACTTCAGCCCTGGAGCTTTGATGAATGTAGAGTACCCCTTCATTGCTATTGCTCCCAGGACAACTCTGATCTGGAGAGGTCGCATCTGATTGGGTCTTGTCAAATAGAACTGTTTGACATTTAAACTGAGCACAAACAAATGACTTACGTTAAACTGAGTTGTTAGAAAAAGAACTATTTGGGCTGTTAACAGTGTATAAACAAATGAATGATGTTTAATTGAATTGTTTGTCATACATAGCAATAATTGGAACAGTTTAATTGTTTGCTAACGAATGAGTAATGTTGAATAGAATTATTAATGTTGATTAGCAATATTTGAAACTCTTTAACTGTGTACCTAAACTGAATTGTTAATGTTACATAGCGATACTTTAAAAAATTTAACTGTGTGCAAATAAAACTATTTATATTTGATGACAATAGTTGAAACCATTTAAGTGAGTGCAAACAAATGATTAATATTAAAGAGAACTATTCGTGTTCGAAAATTTGGAAGCATTTAACTGTGAGCAAACAATAGTAATACTTATGTGCAAACAAATTTGGTCTGACTCATTTAAAAATAAGATTACCTACAAACTATTGGGTCACAAATCATATGTATAACCATTTAACTGTATGCAAATAAATGAGCTCTGACTCGTTTTGAAATATTATCTAAAAATTATGCATTTACAAATATTAAATGATATGTATAAAGAGGATTTGGCATTAAATAACCTGCAAGGGTTGAAATGCCACAAAACCCAACCAAACTTACAAATTCATTTACTTAATCTTTCACTTAATTCCTCTAAATCGTATTTATCCTTTCAAATTTTGTTTCTGATTATCTTTATTTTTCAGTTCGTTTGCCACAAAACCAAAAGTGAAAAACAATTCCGTCAGTTCAAATAAAAGGTAACAAATTCATTCTTTTCTATTGTGAGAAAATTGCCAAAGAAACTAAAATAAACGAATTTTTTTTTTAAGTATGGTCTTAATAAGAAAAAAAAGGTTAAAAAACGAGTTTATTATTAACTTCTCTGACAAGAATTTTAATTCCCCTTTAAAAACCATCGTACATCATCTTCCGTCAATTAAAATAAGTAATAAAAAAAGTCACTCATTCAATTCTTATCAGAGGGAATATTCCTAAATATGCCAATGAATGCACAAAAATCTTTGATATGCAAGTCTGTTTAATATGTAAATACAGAAACTTGCAAGTGACTTTATACAGATATAGATAACAATAGATATCATCTGTCATAGTATCAGTTAGGGTAGAACTTACTACGAATGGGTTGGGAAGCTAGTTTACCAACTCTTATTCTACTGTAGATACCCGGTACCCCTACAGTCCTTCAACAAGTGTGGTTCTGGCATTAAATTATTCACGAAGGATGATAATCCATCTTACAAAGAATCCGGACCCAACCAAATCTTCGGACTATGACTTCAAACCCCAAAATATCTTTTGTTTAATCAGTGTGTGTGTGGGGGGGGGAACGAAAACCTAACACATCATCATCATCATCATCGAATCGTATTGATAGCAAAGATTTCTCTGAGTCTCTCTCTCTCTCTCTCTCTCTCTCTCTCTCTCTCTCTCTCTCTCTCTCGTCCATCGCACCAAGCATATATCATCAAGACAGCATCCTCTGCCCGCACAGACCTGATGCATGTAACTTCTTGCTGGTCGGCCAACACTGGTGCGTCCATGTGTAGGAGTCCATCATAGAATGTAACTGATGAGTTCGTCCCTACTTCTCCAACTGTAGCCAGTATGTCCTGTTCGTCTTACTTGGATGGTTTGTGAAAGGGAAAGTAAGTGGTCGTATAGCCACTTTTTTGTGGGATGCTGCTTTCAGGATTTCTTCAAAACAGCATGTAGTATTCTCACAGAATACCAGAAGTGATGTCAAATTACACGTAGGGAGTTGTTGATCATATAGTAATCTGATCTCTCTGATGAAATAGAACGGGAATTCTTCCTAACTGTGGCAGTGTTAGTACTATTTTATAGATAGATGCACCACCCGAACTCTAAGGAAACGCATGTAGAAAAAGCTAGATGGAAACCTGGCATATAAACGTTAATAAATAATATGAATCCCATTAGTCTTCCTCCAGCTATGGGTAAATAGTAGGACAGACTAGGTTCTTCAGCCTTGGTAAGGCAACTAGTCTAGGAGAAGGACAACTCTGAATTCAAACCTGTTAAACTCCGCTTAAAAATTGACCTTGTGTCATATCCTGCCCGGGCGGAGGGGTTGGTAAATATGATAAATATTATTTTTCATATATTTATATTTATTGTTAAATCAGTCAAACATTTTCGTTTATCTCTGTTTCCTTTCTGGTATCCGTCTCTAATATTTTCAGGTATTTGTAGTTTTCTTTGTCTCTAAGAGTTCTATCGCTTTTCTTATTGAACAGTTCTATTTCTTCTAATGCTGTTTTTCTCTGCTTGTCATCATAAGAATTTGCGCATTTTCCAATAACGAATTCCATCCCGATATCTTTGCTGAATATTCCGATAGTTTCAATTGCGAATTCTAGTTCTTTATCATTCTTGACAAATACCTCAATATCGTCCATATACATGACGTCTATTATCATTATATCACTTTTAGAGAGTATTTCACCGCTTGAATGGAAAATCCACTAGATGATGGGTTTATTTTTCTTGTTATTATTACTCTTTTTAAAGTTTTTCACACCAGCGTTAGCAGATGGTTTTCCGCTGGAGCCTGAGTGACTGCAAGTCTCTTCAAGTCTCAAGTATTCCGGCCGATCTTAATAATCCTGTAGTCTGGACGGTCTCCACTAGTCCTTTTATTTATAAAGTCTTCCAGATCCTTTACCAATCCTTTGGGGATTTTACCGAGCGCGCCAATTACAATTGGTATCCCCATCACTTTCATGTTCCATAGTCTTTCTTAGTTCTTTAAGAAGGTCTTATCTCTCTTCTCGCTTCCCTTCAGTTTTACCCTGTTGTCTGCCGTATCGGCAAGTCTACTATTCAGAAGGTTCTCTTCTTTTTTTTTTTTTCGACAATCACTTGGTCTGGTCGTCTGGCCCAGATTAGATGATCCGTTTGTATATCAAAATCCCAAAGAATTTTGTGCATCTAATTTTCTGGGACGGATTCTGGGTTGTGCATATACCATTTGTTCGTTTGGTCAAACTAACACTTTTTGCACAATTCCCAGTAGATCACTTCCCAACCCGGTCGTATCTAGTCTTATACTCTCTTTGAGCTAATTTACTGCATTCGCTTGTTATATGATTGATCGTTTCGTCTTTGTCACCACATAATCTACATTTGCTAATTTGCTGCGTCTGGTCTAATCTTGCTTGGACATATTTAGTATTAAGTCTTCATGGGGTTGGTCATGGGTTAAGGCCTGGGGGACGCCCCCATCAAGCTCAAGGATGTTGGTATCAACCGCGAGTTAGAGCTGAGGTTAAAAAAAAAAACAATCTCTTCTGATGGCTGCACAAAGCCATCAGAAAAGATTCGTTGACTCTCTTAATGTGTCCGAATTTTCTTGTGTGAGATTTCGCTTGTTTGTCACTTATAATTTTTATTATTAAGAGTTTTTTACCCCAGCTCTAACTCACGGCTGATACCAACATCCTTGAGCTTGAGGGGGCCGTCCTCCAGGCCTTAACCCTTTCCGAAGGGATTGGGTTTATCGACTGGCGTCTGAGGCGCCCCTCTTTAGGGGAATGCCGACAGGGTTCAAGGCATTTTTGGAATTACCAGGCGTGTATGGGTTTTCACCCTGCGATCGGACCCACCTTAAAAAGGCCTTGTGCCATACTCGTTCAGTTCGTGGGACAAATACTAGCTCTAACTGATGTTTGTCTCCTCAGATCAACAGGAATCTTCTAAGTTTCCTAACAGATTTTAGATGTGCTGTTTTCTGGATGGTTTTAATTCTTCCTCTAATCTTGAAACCTTCAGTCTCTTTTCCCATTTTCATCTACAACTGGTATCACTATCCCCATCCATATTCCACTGCTTTTTCAACTCTGTCTTTCCGCTTACTTTTATTTTCACTCGGTTGTCCGTTGGAACAGTAAATTCTACTTGACGACAAGTTCTTTTCTTCTTGTTAATTAACATAAGGTCTGGTCTTCTGGCCAGGAGTTGGTGATCCGTTTATATCTAAAAGTTTCAGAAAAAATGATGCATCTCTATTTCGAAAACATCTTTTTCTATGCATTTACCATTTATCTGTATAATCAAGTTAATGAAATCTCACGAATCCCCATCACTTTCTTCAATATTCAAGCAGACCCCTTTCCACCATTCATTTTCATCTCTTGGGATATGATGGTTCCAAGTGCGTCAGTTACAATAAATACAACTCCTTCCAGACAGTTTCCTGGTATATATTATCTTTTCTTTTTCATCGTTTATTCTTTTTTTTCTTCTTTTGTTTTCTTTTTTCTTTTTCTTTTTTGTTTTCTTTTTTCTTTTTCTTTTTTATTTTCTTTTTTCATTTATCTTTTCTTTTTTGTTTTCTTTTTGTCTGTTTTCTTTTTTCTTTTTTTTGTTTTCTTTTTTGTTTTCTTTTTTCTTTTTCTTTTTTATTCTTTTCAGTTTTCTTTTTTTTTTCTTTTTCTTTTCTTTTTTCTTTTTCTTTTTTCTTTTCTTTTTTCTTTTTATTTTCTTTATTCTTTTTTTTCTTTTCTTTATTCGCTCCTTTTTTGTTTTTTCTTTTTTGTTTTCTTTTTTCTTTTTTGTTTTCTTTTTTCTTTTTTGTCTTTTTTTCTTTTCGGTTTCTTTTCTTTTTCTTTTTTCTTTCCTTTTTTCTTTCTTTTTTCTTTTCTTTTTTCTTTTTTGTTTTCTTTTCGTTTTCTTTTCTTTTCTTTTTTTCTTTTTTCTTTCTTATTTCTTTTCTTTTTTCTTTTTTGTTTTCTTTTTGTTTTCGTTTTCTTTTTCTTTTCTTTTTTCTTTTCTTTTTTCTCCTTCCCGTACACTGGTACAGCTAGACTACAATATAGCATATTGTTATTATTGTTATTATTATAATAATTACTCGTAGTACTAGTAGTATTTGTAGTAGTAGTCCCTCTCTCTTTGCCTTACCCAAATATTATGCAAATTTAACCCCCAAACCAGAATTCGTTTCACCACTTCCAGCCCGTTGATCACCAACTCCACTCTTACAGCATTCATCTTTGGTATTTCAACCTCTTCTGTACTTGACTTCCAGCACAACCTTATTTTCCCTTCATACCTACCTGTTTACTTACCTACTACTCGACCCTCCAATCAAATATTAGTGTGATATCGGACAATGATTTCGGAGAAGTGTGTTGGGCAATTTCAAATTGCAGACCTCACTGCTCAAACTCCGCCCTCTGGTGACAAGATGATAGTGGAAAAAAACATCACATGAGTTTTGACAGGGTTACTGTACACTCACTAAATAATTCTAGTTTTATTTTATTTTAATTTTTATTCACTTGTTATCGTTTTTTCACTAACTCTTGCAATTTCTTCTTCTTCTTCTTCTTCTTCTTCTTCTTCTTCTTCTTGATTCCAAACCACATTCTCTTTCTTGTCACCATTTATTTATTCAATGTTTCAATTGTCATGTTCTATTTTTAAACGTCTAATAATCACAAATTATTCAAACATTTTTACCTTCATGTCTCCGTAAATATACATTCAAATGTGTTCGACCATATGCACTTGATATGCAGATGCGTGCACTTAAGAAGAAAAAGAGGGAACTTTTTTGTTTCGAGTATCATTTTATCAGAGGTCTTTTTTTACTTCTGAAGAGCTCTTAAGGTTTGTCGATCTTCATATGCACCGTCTGTCTGTCTGTCTGTCAGTCTTCATATATTTATCTGAGTGCTTATCTCTCTGCATGCCATTCTACTTGCTCTCTCTCTCTCTCTCTCTCTCTCTCTCTCTCTCTCTCTCTCTCTCTCTCTCTCTCTCTCTCTCTCTCTCTCTCTCTCTCTCTCTCTCTCTCTCTCTCTCTAAGATATCTGTTATGCTTCCATAGTTTAACCACAAACTTGAGGCATAATAGCTGGTGATGTACATGTATATATATATATATATATGTGTGTGTGTGTGTGCTTTTCACTTTATGTTTGTGTGTGAGTGAGTCACTGAGTGTGTAAGTAATTATGCATGTGTGTGTGTGTGTGTGTGTGTGTGCACGCATGTGCACAATCAATGTCACAATAAGAATGAGAAGAATAAAGATTTTTGCGCAAAGTTCTATCGACAGTTATCTTCCTTAAAATGTATCGTCACTGGTATGCCATAATAATTGTCACCCCAGTTATCAGCTTTGACTGGAGCAGTACAAATGTTCCTATGTATTTGTGTGTATGTGTATATATACGCGTGTGTGTGTGTATGTGTGTGTGTGTGTGTGTGCGCGTGTGTGTGTGTGTGTGTGTGAATTATAAAACGCTTTCCCTCTCTTTTTTAAACTTTCACTTGTACCGACAAGTTTCTTCAACTTCTTCCTTGAAAGTTTCGTAAATACAGTATATTTCTTCTACTGTTCTCTCACTCACTCTATTTCTCTTTTATCTCTCCCGTCTCTCTCTCTCTCTCTCTCTCTCTCTCTCTCTCTTCTGGCTTTATTTTTCTTTCTCTTTTTCTCTCTTCTCGTCCTCTCTTCTCTCTTTCTTCTCTCTCTCTCTTTCTCCAGTCTCTCTCCCCCTTTTCTCACTCTCTCTTTCTCTCTCTCTCCCTCTCCTCACTCTCTCTTCTCACTTTCTCTCAATCTTCTCGCTCTCTCCCTCTCTCATCCCTTTCCATCTCCCTTCCTTCTCTCATTGTCTCTCTTTCATCTCTCTTCCTCTTCTCGCTCTCTCTTCTCTCTTTCTTCTCCCTTTCTCTGTCTCTGTCTCTCTTTCCCTCTCTCTGTCTGTCTGTCTCTCTCTCTCTCTCTCTGTTTCTCTGTTTCTCTCTCTCTCTCTGTTTCTCTGTTTCTCTCTCTCTCTCTATATATATATATATATATATGTGTGTGTGTGTGTGTGTGTGTGTGTGTGTGTGTGTGTGTGTGTGTGTGTGTGTGTGTGTGTGTGATTCTGTTGAATTTCTAAACCTTTATTAATAAATCTCATGTCTTTATCTCTTTGGATTACTTGATCAGCGCTATTTTGTCTGTATATTTTCTCCCATTTAATCAAGCAGAGAATGCGTGGTGATTTTTATCTGATCATATCATCTTAATAAGAAAGAAGAAATGAACGACAAGGCCTAGAAATGTCAGTGTGCATAAAATACATAGTAAAGATCTACATGTACATACGAAAATAGAAATGTATTTACATTATCCTGCATTTAAAAACACACATAATAGTCAATATAGATTATTCAGGAAATATCACGGGCTCTTATGAAGGTGTAAACACCAATTAATAAGTTGGAGTTTGTCGTTAATTAGTTTGACTTAGGTGAAAATAAGGTCCATTTCAAAATATAGAGAAAGGCTATTTCTCTGATAATCGGTTAAATAGTTTAAATTTTTTTTATACACAGTATTTCTCTGCTATCTTTTCTGAACAGTACCTTTGGTATTACTTTATACACAGGAAAGGATACTAATTTGACGAAAACAGTAAAAACTAGACACGTTATTTTTATTCTCTTTGGTAAAACTTTATATATATCTCTCTCTATATATATATAGTATTGTAATAGTTTATAGATATCACTACCTTACTTGGTGAGTTAATGGTGGACTAAATTATGCACTATTATTAAATAGTGCTCAATGTTAATGATAGAGCTATTATAGACAGACAGACAGACACAGACAGAGAAGTGAAATGTCTCGACTATTTACTCTTCTGACGGTCCGACTATGCAAAAAGATAGCATTTTAGAAGTTGGTATCCTCCCTCAACTCAAGCATTTTTTTTTATTCTTTTTTCTTTTTAGTCATTGAAGGTGTTAAAATTCATCTGCCACATGAAAAATATCCCTCCAACCCCCAAACCCAAATCAAACTTACTCCCACTTCATACATATGTAACGTTTCTTCTAGGCAAACACTGATTTGGGCCGGAACTCAAACATCTTCAATCAAAAAGAAAAAAAAAAGCAAGATGGAGAATGCGCTAATGATGAATTTGAGTGAAATCGAGGCTGTTTTTCAAGGATGTACGACCTACAACGACTAAGACATTAGTTATTTCCTTTTCGCTGTTAAATGGTGACTTATATGACTTCATCTAAGCGTGCTTTTCACATTATGGCTTAATTACAAAGGAATTGGAACTCATATTGATTTTTAGTGGGATTTTACTTATGATTTTTATTTAACAGCGTTTATTTTACGCTGCCTTTCATTGCAATTTTTTCTTGTCTCTTCATAGTAGTGGAGAGCGCACAGGTGAACGTTCGCAAAACACCGTTGCACAATATTTTCGGGTAAGTATCTTATTAATTATTTTAACTGAATTATTCAATGTTAATCATCATATATATATATATATATATATATATATATATATATATATACACGCACACACACACACACACACATATATATATATATATATATATATATCTGTGATGATTGTTTCCTTTCAATCATGTCTTATTTTAACTGTAGAATACGCTAATTGCATCACTGCAGAGGGTTAAGACCACCCCACAACGACCATTCTAGATATGACACTAAGCTTCATATGATGGTGAGGCTCCATTCCCCGGAGCTTTGGGGAATGTGTAATATTCCTTCATTGCCATTACTCCATGATTTATTCTAATATGGAGTGGTAGTGCCTATCATCCTCCCATCTACGGGTCAAACAGAACTGTTTAACCATTCAAGTGTGTGCCAACAAATGACTGATATTAGATTGAATTGTTATTGTTACATAGCAATACTTGAAATAATTCAACTGTATGCAAACAAATGAGCTCTCGCTTGTTTAAAATGTTTCTTACAAGCTATTCGTTTACAAATATATACATTTGATATATCTATAAACAGGGTTTGGCATTAAATAAACTACAAGGTTTTATATGCCATAATAGCCAACCAACCCGACCATTTAATTTTGTACAATTTTGTTGATCGCTTTGATAAATTGTATTGTTTTGACCTTCCTAAGTAAAACTAAAAGATTTTTAGCTATATCTTTGGGCACCAACATTGATTTTATTTGTGTTGACGCACAGCTAAAAAGAAATGACGCATTTTCTTATTTTAACAAACCACAAAATCCTTTGACACATATTGTTTGGTTATTTGCCTCATAAAACTACTATGTTTACAAAATAAATTGCGTATAGCTTTCTTAACAATCTCGATGAAACAATTAATTAGGTTTTTTTACTAGTTTTTCTTTCTCTCATTTTTTATTTCTTATTTTCTATTTTTTTTTTTTTTTCTCGAATCGCAACACACAGATCCATTTACATTCTCTGACACCATTGATTAGAAACTTCAGGAAAGATTTGAATTCGCATCTATTATCAAACCTCCTTAAAAACTAATCATTCATTTTCAATCTATCCCGCTTATATTACAATCGTAGAATGTAAGAATGGTCTGAGCATCAAAATAAAAAAATAGTATAAGACAAAAGAAAAAGTAATCAAAAATTGATCTAATCTATAAAGATTTTAAACAAAAGTAGATGATTTGCCTTTATAAGTAAGTAAAAGTAAAGTTGGCGACCTGAAGGCTCCCTTTTTAATAGCTACTACACCTAGGTGTAGGGGAGGGTGCTATTCCATTCCCTGGATTGTCCCACTTTACCCTTGATCTTCACCTTATAGTGCTGAGTGCTAAGCAAGGCGGCACCAAGTACCATTTTTGAGTCTTTGGTATGACTAGACCTGGGATTGAACCCCGGTCTCCCGGACCACTGACGAACACTCTACTCATATGCCAATTCAAAATAATAACCTGAGTTGATGACATAGTTAATATAAACATGAAGTTATCGTAATCACACAAAAAGATAACATGAATAAAGATGCCATATTTTATTTTCAAGATGAACAATTCCATTTCAACATTCAACTACTGAAAAAAATGACATATCGCATTTACATTGTCATAACTATCTTTAAATAAGTTTGATGTACACCTTTCTTAAAGCTTTTGTCAATGAAAAATAGGCTAAATAAATAATATATAAATACTTAATAAATACTTAATAAATACCTTATCTCATAAAAATGATCAGAAAATCACATCTATCGTTATGAGAGAGGGAAAAAACATTCAGAGTTTATTAATAAGAAAAATCTGCGATGGATGTGATTTTCTTGCCTCGAAGGATTTTCATTGCAATGAATCTTATAAGAATTTTAACGTTCTATAAGAATGGCGAACATTTCTACACTAATATTTTCTTAGGTGTTAGATTTTATTGTTTAGTATTATGGAATTACATATGTATCAGTTACGTCATAAAAAACTTATATGTTATTTTTATATGTTTTTGTTGTTGTTTTTTGTTTTGTTTTGAGTTTTTTTTCGATGAAGATTTGTCAATTCATTACTAATTCTCACTATTATTAACTTGATTTTAATTTTAATTGTTTTTAATCACAACTCATTTGAGTCATTATTTCAACGACAGCGCATATCGGAAACAATACTAAAGGATAATCTCTCGGTGGATAAGCTATTCTTTGTTACGACTAGAGTGCGTTGTGATTAAAAAAAGCGCCCATAATTAAGATGAAGAAAAATACAAGTTCGAATTCATAATAAGGATTAATATCGATATGATATTTACATATTTTAATTGTGGATGTATGAAGCTATTCACTTTCTGTATTTTAAATGGATTCTCGTCACACCGATAGAAATAGATATATATGTGAATGAACATACATATATTCTAAAATCTCTTACGCGAACGCACGGGCACGAACGCAAGCACACACGCACACATATTTGTATATATATATATATATATATGTGTGTGTGTGTGTGTGTGTGTGTGTGTTTATTTATAAGTACTCACTCACATACAAATATATATATATATATATATATATATATATATATATATATATATATATATGGAGAAAATTTGAAAAATAAAGTTATTCAAAATTAATGAACTTATTAGAAAGGAAGTCGACGTTAAAACGTTTCTGTTTTGATGAACCATCGTCAGGACATTAAAATGGTGAAATTAGAGTTGAAATAACATCGATAAATATTTAATAGAATACAAAAACATACAAAACAGCCATACTCTCAACTAGTTGAAAGTATGCCGAGCCGAATTTTTGAGGTTATCAAAGCTAAAGTGGATTTACAAAATATTAGATTAAAATTTTGCTTTTATATTGTAAAGTTTTACTCTTTGGTCTTGTATTCATGTCAAAACAAAATGTTTAAATTATGCATAAATGCTAATATACATATTAAAAAATGAATTGAAAATTCTTCTAATTTTAAATCTAAATGTCTCTTAACCTTATCTTTCATATATCTGATGTTCATGATTCAAAAATCGAAAACAATATCTTTTTCTTCATTTTTGAGGGTTGCCTTATATTTTTGTCCAGGGGTGTATATATAACCTGCTGAACAAAAGTGATAACACAAATCGAAATATCTTTTTTGCGTTATCTACTTTTTTATTGTTCTCACCTAATTTCGACCTTAGGTCATCGGCAAGGAAAATATTTTTGAGAAAGAGTTTTTTTTAGAAAGTTTTGAAAATAGTTATTAAAAGAGCTGATAGGCTTTAAAAGAAGTGACGAAAAATGAACTGTTAACGTATTATATGCATTGTTGAGTATGAATATATAAGCTCTATCAATGATATCGAGTGCACTTTATTTATAGATAGAACAAACTACATATGGATATGTAGGCAGCATTTTTTTCTTTTAAACATGTTTGATTAGATTGGACGAAGACTTCAGGTTTTTGACCCGTTAAAGTCTCCGTATGATTTGTTTGATTTTTGGGTGGAATGAATTTAGGAAATTGGTGTATGGTTCTTTGTACTTTCGTCATTGTGTTTGTTATTTAGTTAATCGCTCCCCCGAAGATGGTTCCAGTTGTAACCGAAAGTACTTGGGAAACTTACGGCACCTTCCTACATTCATTCCATCCAAAACGAAAACTTGAATGGATCAAAAACAGAATAAGCAGACATAAAGTCTCTGTTCTATTTAATCAAACTATATATATATATATATTGATTATTAAAGATAAATCTTATCTGTATAATTTATTTAAGATTCTTTCGAGTTTCCTGATAAGTGTCTTGGTTTTAGGTAAGAATTGGTGGATGAAACTTTCAAAAATTTCAAAACTCATTTTAAAAAAGCAACACTCCTTACACAAGCAAAGGGTCCAAAAGCACTCGGGACAATTTTGGTAAATTCATCCACCAATTCCAACCTGAAACCAAGACACTTATCAGGAAACTCGAAAAGATCTTAAATAGATTATACAGACAAAATTTGTCTTTACTATTTAATGAAACATGCTTAAATGAACGACTGCAGCCAAACTACACACACACACACACACACACACACACACACACACACACACATATATATATATATATATATATATACACATATATATACATGTACATCACATACACACACACACACACACATATATATATATATATATATTATTTTCAACTATAAAATTTAACAATTAAAACGGGATAAAACCTTACGACTTTGAACTTCACGTAGCCGAACCTTAGGTGAGCTATCATCGATACTTTTGTAAAAATTATATATATATATATATATATATATATATATATATATATATAAGTGTGTGCGCGCGCATGTTTGCATATGTGTGTCTGTGTGTGTGTGTATGTGTGTGTGAATTAGAAGCTTACTAATCATATCATCGACGAGCATACTGATCGAATGTTCTTGATTTAGTATACTTCTTGATACAATCTAATACAAGAAGTATTTTACGAAAATAAAACTGAAAAAATATTATCCATAGAAAGTGTATTAATATAAAAAATAAAGTAGTTCCCCTTATTTTTCGCTTTCTGTCATTTCAGTTAGCTGCGGCCAACCTCAAAAATAATTCTTAAGTTTTAATTCATAATTCTCTCAAAAAACAAAGGTGATGACGTTCTAAAAACCAGAGGTGCTAAATAAAAGCTGTTACGTAATACATTTCAGTGAAAAGGTAGAAATTATCGACGTAATGAGAAAAGAAAATAGTTTTTCGTCTGATTTTAACTAAGCAATTGTTCGAGTCATTTCCGGAAAGATTTTAACCTATACTGATTGTTAGGTGGGGGTGTGTCTTTCACCATTTATATCTTACTCACTATGAAAGGATATCTGTCTCACTGACCTAACTCACTCTCTTGGTAATCATTACGAGAGGAAGACACCTTTCTCGTTTTCTACACACACTTAGGCTGTTTCTGTCACGTTCAGTTGTTGAGCTGCTCAGAGAGAATTTATTTCATCTCAAAGGCCATCTGATCAAAAAAAAATTAAAATTATGGGAGGAAGTCTCCGTGGAATAATAATCGTTTAGATTTCCAAGTTAATTTCATTACCTCCAAACGTTCTGGTGCTTTCTTGATTTGATAGTTCTATTGTTATTTTTATTATTTTACTCCTTACAAGTTTTTCTCATCAATTCTAATCGGTGGTTTTTCATTGTAGTCTGAGTGACAGTAAGTCTCCTCCAATATCCAGGACACTTCGAAGTAGCCTTTTAACAGTGCTGTGGTCTGGATGGTCTTGATTCTTTCTCTGATCTCTATTTCCTCCAGTCTCTTTTCCAGATTTCTGGCACCGTTCCAATGGCTCCAACTTCTATTGATTTTATCGTCATCTTCAAGTTACTCATGCTCTCAGGAAAGGTCTTGGCATTTACCCAGCTTTTCGCTTTCTTTAATTTTCACTCAATGGTCAGCTTGAACGGCAAAATCCACTCGATGACGGGTCCTTTCTTTTTTCTTCTAAATTGACACTCGGTCTGGTTGAGACTGAGTGGTCTGTTTGTATCTGAAAATTCCAGAGAATTTTACACGTTTCATCTTTTAGGGCAGATTCTGGTCTGTGTATATACCATTGATTGTATGATGAAAATTCTGGCCCAGTCAACTAGCGGGTGCAAAATACACCGACCGCATCTCTGCAGAGGGGTAAGACTCTCCCAACGAGTGCTCTGAACATGACATTAAACAACCTGCTGATAAGGTTTCAGTAATACTGGAGGTTTGGGGAATGTTGAGTACTCGTTCATTGCTATCGCTCCCAGGTCTACTTGGCTTGGAGTGGTAGCACCTGACAGGGCCCTATCTAAGGGTCAAATAGAACTTTTTAACATTTTAAACAGTGTATTTATGCTAAACTGTTCGACATTTAAACTGTGTATTTATGCTAAACTGAATCGTAAGAAATAAAACTGTTTTAACATTTAACTGTATAAATAAATGACTGTTGTTTTAATTGAATTGTTTGTGATAGATAGTAATACTTGAAAACATTTAACTGAGTGCAAACAAATGATTTATAAAATAGAATTGTTCGTATTAGAAGTGAAACCATTTAACTGTGAAAAAATGAGTTCAGGCTCTTTTTAAAATGTTATCGACAAAATGTGTTTACAAATTATGTATATTTAATATATATGGGGGGTGTCCTCGTGGTGTAATGGTTAAAGCGATGGATTTTGGAATCGTAGTAAGCGAGTTCCAACTCTATTCGCACTATTACGTTCACTTTCGGAAAAATACCCTCTCGGCTATGAGGCAAATAGTTCCACTACTGTTCTTCTTGAAGGATGACTTTGGCATTGAATAACCTAGAAAAGTTGATATGCCATTAAACAACAAATACCAAACCGATCAATATATATGTATTAAAAGGATTTAGCATTAAATAACCTACAATGGTTTATATTCCATGAAATCAAACTAAGCTAAATGATGAAAATTCACTCGTTTGTGCAATTCTCCGTCAAGCCTACTCTTATCTTCTTTTTATACCAGTGTGATATTATATTATAATATAATTATATTATATTATAATCATATTATATTCTTATACCAGTTTAATATTATCGTTTATATATCATTATTATACTCCTTGCGAGTTTTTCATACCGGTTTTGACTGGTGTTTTTCGCTGAAGTTTGAGTGACAGCAAGTCTCCTCAACCTTCCAGGACTTTTCGTAGTATCCCTACCGACTGTGGTCTGAATTGTTTCGGTTCTTCTTCTGATCTCCCGTTCCCCCAATCTCTTTTCCTGGATTTTATGGACTTTTCCAAGGGCACACACTACTACCCGGATCAATATCACCTTCGTGTTCCGGAGCCTTTTCAGTTCTCAAGCAAGATCTAAGTATTTATCTGTCTTTTTCATGTCTTTCATTTTTGCTCTATGGTCATCTTGAATAATAAAATCAACTTGATGAAAATTTCTTTTTTACATGTTAATTAAAACTAGGTGTGGTCTTCTGGCAAAGTTTGGGTAATTCGTTTATATCTCAAAGTCGCAGAGAATTTTATGCAATTTATTTTCTATGACAGATTTTGCAATTTGTCTGCATGGTGAGATTTTCAACTCTATCACAATTCCCAGTGAATTACTTTTTCCACGCAGTTATACCTACTCTAGTATTTCTTTTTGGTCAGTATTCGCTTATTATGTTGTTGACTATTCGCTGCGAGCAATATTGAATTGCTCTTATTTTATGATATTTATTTATCTATTTATTCATTAAGTGTGTATATTTATACTCAACTTTGACTTTCTTCGAAGATCAGCAACGCTGATGAATTAAACAAAACGAGGTGCTGACATGAACAGAAATAAATAAAATAAAGTTGTTTGCTTGGGTTTTATGATATATCAACCTTAGAGGGTTATTTAATGCGAAATCCATTATTATACAAATAAACAGTTCTACTTGAAACAATTCAGTTTAGCATAAGTACACAGTTTAATTGTCAAAAACATTGCTACTTCAAGCTATGCAGTTTAGTCAAACAGTTCTAATTCAAACAATTCAGTTTAGTATAAGTATAGTTTTTGTCTGCACACAGTTAAATGTCAAATCAGTTCTATTTCAAACAACTCAGTTTAGCGTAAGTACAGTTTCAGTGTCAAAAATAGTTCTATTTCAAGGAATTCAGTTTAGCATAAGTACGCAGTTTGCATGTTAAAACAGTTCGTTAGAAAGTCCCTCAATGTAGATTTAAAATTTTGAGTAATTGAATTTCGAATTATCAAATTATCTGAATATTTTGAATTAACTGATGTTGATATTTTTTTCCAATCGTTCAACTCAAGTTATAAAAACGAAAGTTCGGATTTTTAAAAAGAAATTTGATGAACCCCATTTTCTTCTTTGAACAAAGACTTGCTTTGGAATGCTGTTATATGCTGGTGCATTTTGGCTTATTTTCCATATTGTTCATGTGCATTTATTTTCTATTTTGAGGTCTCAAACAGAAAAGGCTGTAGAATGTTTATATTTCCGACTAGTAATCAAGTTTATAGAAATAGATTCCTTTTAGTGCTACTTCGATGTAACCTTTTAATTTGATCTTCCTGGCTGCGATTTGGTTGATAACACTTTGTTGGAGGAAGATTCTATCCAAGAGGCAACGACTAACAGACAGGGATTATTGCTGTATTGTTTTGGTTTGGTTGTTAGGGTTTTATGACATATCAACCTTTATAGGTTATTTCATGCCAAATCGATTATTATACAAAAAATCAGTTCCATTTCAAACAATTCAGTTTAGCATGAGTACACAGATTAATTGTCAAAAAGCTATTTGGTTAATTCAAACAGTTCTAATTCAGCCAACTCAGTTTAGTATAAATATAGATTTTGTTTACACACGGTTAAATGTCGAAAAAGTTCTATATTAAACAATTCAGTTTAGCGTAAGTACAGTTTCAATGTCAAAAACAGTTCCATTGCAAACAATTCATTTTACCATAAGTACACAGTTTAAATGTAAGTACACAGTTTAATTGTCAAAAAAATTTCTATTTCAATCTATTCATTTTAGTCAAACAGTTCTAATTTAAACAATTCAGTTTAGCATAAGTAAGCAGTTTAGTTCTATTTAAGCCATAGATAGGGCCTTATCAGGTGCAACCATCTCGGGCCAGTGTGAACCTGGGAGCAATGGCAATGAAGGGGTGCTCCGTATTCCCCAAAGCTCCAGCATCACTGGAACCTCATCATCAGATTGTTTAGTGTCATACATCAGGACACTCCTGGGGGGTTACCCCACTGCAGAGGTGGAGTCGGTGTATTCAACAGCCCCAGTCGACTAGGCAATACACAGAGTCAATGCCAAAACTATTTTATTTCAGATAATTCAGTTTAGAATAAGTACGTAGTTAAAATTTCAAAACAGTTCTATTTTAAACACTTCAGTTTAGCATAGATACTCAGTTTAAATGCCAAAACCAGTAAATTCAAACTACGGTTTAATTCTATTGAACACATAGATAGGACGCTTATCAAGGTACTACCATTCCGGGCCAGAGTTGACCTGGAGGTGATGGCAATGAAGAGGTACTCTGCATTCCCCAAAGCTCCAGCATTATTGGAGCTTCACCAACAGATCGTTTAATGTGATATCCAGGACACTCGTTGGAGGAGTCTTACCCCTTTGCAGAGAAGCAATCTGTGTATTCTAAAGCCCAGCCGACTGGGCAATATACTAATAGTGAATAAGATATTAGTAGTGAATTTCGTTATGAATTCAAGTTGCGATCAGAAAGTTTCGAAGTTAAATTTTCAATATTCTTTTTTACTTTTTGCATTGATGTTTTGGAGTTTTGAGCTCTTAAGCCTAAATCTACCCTCTGCCATTTGGATGAGGTCCCCACATCGTTAAACAAGTTCACAATGTGTGGAAGGGAAATAAAACTACCACCAGTATAACGATATAATGAGCTCACATGGTTAAAATTTAAATAAAAACATTCACCCAACTTAGGAAATTATATGATGAAGTGATGATGTTTAGTTTGCTGTCTAGATGAAAATTTTCGATAATATTTATCAGCAATTATTTGGTGAATATACAGGATTATGGAAGAACGGCATCCTCCATACTTTATATCTTGTTTCCTTAACGGAAAATGGATCTCAAGGATAAAATTTGAGGACATGGAAGACATTAAAAGGAATACAACAGTGTAGCTTCACGCCATACCAAAAGAAAGGTTTTAGAGGCGCTTGGACCAGTAGAAAGCTCGCTGGAACTATTTGAAAGAAAATTAAAGTTTCATGCATTATTCAGTTTTGGTTAGGTAAATTCAGCTTAACCCTCGACGTTTTTTCGAACATATTTTGTTTATATAAGAATAAAAAATAAATCATATTTAATCTAACATTGTATATATATATGGATACAGAATTTAATGTCTATTTTTTTTTAATTCAGAACTCGTTGGTTGATTTACTGGCAAAGATGAATTCTGCTGACCCTCATTTTGTTCGGTAAGTCTCTTTTATTTGTTTTATTAAAATCATATTTAATTTTATTGTAGCGTTAAACATTTACATTCATTGGTCTAGTGGGTAGAGTGTTCGCCAATGGTACGGCAGACCTGGGTTCAATCCCAGGTCGTGTCATACTAAGACTTTAAAAATGGTACTTGATACCCCCTTGATTAACACTCACTAATATAAGATACGTATCAATGGTAAAGTGGGGCAGTGCAGGGAAAGGGGTAGCGGTGTAATAACTATTGAAAAGGGAGCCTTCTGTCCCCCTCGATTACGGTCGCCAATTTTACTTTACTTTTTCACTTTATAATCTATGTATTTATAATAGTCCATCGCAGCTGTTTCCTGTTTAATACAATTATTGAAATGAACCGGTTTTCTGACCCTCCGATTTGGTTTTTCACGTAATTTTATCTGGTGTGATATTGTTAGGCTTTTCAAAACTCATTTCTTTTGTTCTTGTTTTTATTTCTTTTATTACGGATTCGTTTTCACGTCTAAACAGAATACATTTCTTTCTTTCTTTGTCTTTAAAAGATATTTTTAATCTTTTTTTTTTTTCTCAATAATTGATATCTCCTGCAAGTTTCTCTTCATGGTGCTGTAGATCTAATCATATTCCATTCTACCTATAGGCTCTTTCACTCCTTCCTTTTTTTCCACAATAATATCGATATAACTGTATTATTTCAATAGTGTGTGTGTGTGTGTGTGTGTGTGTGTGTGTGTGTGTGTGTGTGTGTGTGTGTGTGTGTGTGTGTGTGTGCTTATATTTATTGTTTCTTTTACAGTTTTTTGAAAAGAAATGGGAATAATGTTTTATTTTAAAACTTCGTTTTGGGTTGTAAATAATTAGTAGGTATTTCAAATGAAAGTATTAAAGAAAACATTTTACAAAAATTAAGATCGAAGGGAAGATGGTATTGAAAGTGATGGAATAAATGTTTAAAAAAGCCAAAGAGATGGCGCAGCTATATAAATAGAGAGAAAGACAGACTGACAAAAGGAGAAATAAGCGCTTTTTTTAGAAATCTAGTCGTTATAGACAATTATATCAACGATGATTTCACTTCTCAGTGAGTGTCCTGTTAAGCAGATATATGTCATCTAGCTGAATCTTTCCTTAATATGCCACGTGGCTGAAATTTCCAACCATTTGTCAGTGTTTTGTTTAACTCCAAACATTCATAACTTTAAATTCTGAGTAATATTGTATAGAATGAAATAGATTGTATTCTGCTAAGACAAACATATCCAACACAAGAAATCACCACTTAAGAAAACAATAAAGATAAATAAGAAAATGGTTTTGTTCGCCAATGAAAACTTTTTAAGGATTAACAAAAAAATAATATTAACTTTTTTCTAAGAAAACTTAAAGGGGGTTTTAGATTCATAAAAACACAAGAAAAAAAAACCACCAGATGTATATGATGCAAATAGTAAACTGTCGTCTAGATTCGGCAACAAAAAAAAAACAATGACATCTGACTTTATCAGATATTTTTACCAAAATTACATGAGAATATCTTCAAATACTATTTATTCAAAGAAATCACTGTTGACTTAAACCACGGCCCCCAGATGACTTTGGAATCTCCAGCAAAACTTTCTGACAGTCTCCTTGTTTAAATTGGTTTATGCTCTTATTATCCTTACCTTCAGTTCATCTTTGTGGTGTCATCGAATTTTGTTGGTCTCTAGCTCAATAGCTCCTTCTACACACATAATAATTAAGGCGTTTGAAATCTAGAGAGCTAGGTGGCTAGACACTCTGAAATCTTCGTATTGGAGCTTCCGTCGTATATTCCAAGCAGCATGAAGAGAAACTTGCATCATGGAGCTGCTTTCTTCACCGACAATGTCCAACTGAATCTTGTTTGCTGCACAATAGACAAAACCGGAAATAAATAACGTGCATGCGCAAAATTAATGATTTAGAATGGTGATAATTTATTCATTGTGCCTTTTATATGGATGACGTTAAGCTTTTTGAACAAAAATGAAAACCAACTAGAAATCCTAATAAAAGTAGATTTATCGACCAAGTCATATTTATGGAATTTGGAAGCGAAAAATGGGCGATGCTTTTAATGAATAAACGTAAAAGAGAAACAGCAAAAGAAAGAGAACTATCCAATTAAGAAAGAATAAAAAGTTCAGTGAAAAAAAAAGAAAGCTACCAACACGATATCAAGTATTCTTATCTAATACTGATAAATTGCTAACGCATCTCAATTTGACCCAAAAGGTGTTACTACTCAGAAGCAGAGTGGACCTGAGAGTAATGACAATGAAGGAGTACTCTGTAACCCCCAGATCTCCAGAACTAAAGCCTTACCATCACCTCACTGTCATACCCAGGAAACTCCTTCAGGAGAATTCTTAACCTTTTACAGAGGAATAGAATCTGCAAGTTCCAATGTCAGCTGACTAGACTCTTATTTAATATTGATTCTAAATTTTTAACCAAAATAAAAGACTTGGAAGAAGCAGCAGCTACAGAAGAAGAAGAAGAAGAAGAAGAAGAAGAAGAAGAAGAAGAAGAAGAAGAAGGATTGATATAGTATAATGCCTAAGTTTTAGTCTTAAAGTATTTAAAAGAAGCACATTTTTCTTATCTGTTTTATATAACGAAAAGCGTAAGTTTGAACTTTTAGCTATTACACATCATCCTATAAAAATGTCTTTAGCTAAGTAGACAAGCAGATAAGCCATTTCTGCTTGGACGATTCGTGTCACACGATTTTATTTCTCACCTACTTTATTAAGCCATGTGCTTTTCTAAACTAAGTTTGATAAAACCTCGTTATCCATTTTCTAATAGTACTCTGAGATTATGAGCAGAAGAGTCTTGTGAATCGAATTACCATGGCCAGAAAATCCGGCGAACACTGACACATGACATACGGAAACACTGGACAGATGTTTCGACCTTATAAGGTCTCATTAGCAGTGTATACCGTGATCTCCACCATTGGAGATCGAACCAGCGTTCACAGAGCCGAAACCCTACAACTGAGCCATCAATCCATATCGCACACAAGTGTCACCCAATTAACTAGTCGTGGTAATTGCGCTGCCAATTAACCTGAATGTGTCTCGCAAGTTACATCCGTGCTCTTTACAGAGTACACAGTCACCTCCAGGGCCACGTCTTCTCAAGAGGATTGGATATACGCATCCGCGTAATTAGAATAGTCTTATATGTCATTACAAGTTAATTCTTTTTTTTTTTTTTTTCATGGGGTTCTCCGAAAATGAATTTATTGCTGAACTGACTCAGTTCAAAAGATATTCACTTGTTAATTACTATAGTAAAGACAATATTAAATACAGTCAAAGTTAGATATAAATAATATCTCTATTATTACTATAAATATTCACTAATAAAAAAAAACAATTAATATCAGATATCTAGACTCACTTATTTCATTAATGAGTATAAATAGTCAAGCGACAATGAAATCAACATAAGATAATATACAGAACTTAATATCCTGATTAAGAAAACTTGTAAAAATAAAAGTAACCGATTTAGGGCGTTTTATTTCAGCTATTTGTTGTTAAACTCTTCAGAAAGATGTTGTTAGCGATTCTTTCATGGAATACTTTCAGGTTGTGAGTCAGGATTTTAGATTTATGTAAATAGACAAACACAAAGGAGCAAACCAGATCCTCAAGTTTTGGATCATTTACTATATTTTCTTTTAAATGGGAAGGGAACGTCTAACAACTTAGCGAAAGACATTTTTATAGGATGATGTGTAATAGCTAAAAGTTCAAACTTACGCTTTTCGTTATATAAAACAGATAAGAAAAATGTGCTTCTTTTAAATACTTTAAGACTAAAACTTAGGCATTATACTATATCAATCCTTCTTCTTCTTCTTCTTCTTCTTCTTCTTCTTCTTCTTCTTCTTCTTCTTCTTCTTCTTCTTCTTCTTCTTCTGTAGCTGCTGCTTCTTCCTTTTCCTCTTCCTCTTCCTCTTCTGTTTCTTCTTCTTCTTCTTCCTCTTCTGTTTCTTCTTCTTCTTCTTCTTCTTCTTCTTCTTCTTCTTCTTCTTCTTCTTCTTCTGTAATTGCTACTTCTTCCTTTTCTTCTTCCTCTTCTGCTTCCTCCTCCTCTTCTTCTTATTCAGTAACTGCTGCTTGTTGTTGTTGTTGTTGTTGTTCTTCTTCTTCTTCTTCTTCTTCTTCTTCTTCTTCTTCTTCTTCTTCTTCTTCTTCTTCTTCTATTCTATCCTAATTAGGCTTAGCTTTGTACGACACACATACGAAGTTAATATGGGTAGGAAGATTACACGGTACTAATTCCTTAAGTGAGAATAATGTCTACTTTCCTACCCTAAAAATTCTTTTTTTTTCTTTTTTTTTTTCCTTTTTAATGGGGAATCCAAACCCTGAACACAGACGACTAATACTGATGCCAAATACCTAATTCTCTAACGGAAATTAGAATTGTCTCACCCTAAATATGCGTTACAGTTTCGTTCTCTAATAGGGGGGGGGCTATTTATGTATCATGTCTTGGGCAGGAATAATCTGACAGAACCCATCTCTCTCCAGGTCTACTTCTGATTTGAATTCAGAGTTTTCCTTCTTCTTGTCTAGTTGCTTTACAAAGCTGAAAGAGCACAGTCCGCCCAACTATTTAACCATAGCTGGAGGGAGAATAGTTGCATTCATACCTTTCCGAAGATTATGAACGCCATGCAAACAGCCTCGTTTAGGATTTGTACTTTGGCAGCAAAGTCCACTTCCCATGACGATAACCGTTACGCTGCGATCGCCGCCAATATTTCAGTTTATTCTAGATTAAACGTACACGTTAATATAACCGGATTACAGTAGATTATCACAAATAGAGATTAAAATGTGCACAGGTTCCAAAATAAGGGGTATATTATCACATTTACCCTCTGTATATTTTCCTTTGGTATTAATAGAACTATGAATATGTTACGACACATTGGTATGACCGGATTTCAACAGAAAATCTACTACCCCTTAGAATGTATCTATTTTATCCATGAGGCAATTTTTTCCCCGAAGATATTAAACTTAGCTATCAGTTTTCTTCTTTTTAGATTTTTGTATTACAGTCTTTATTTCTTCAATTTCAATAATTTCATTTTGAAAAGAAAATGAATGTGTCGAAATCCTCCCCATCCTACAAAGTACTTGGTCATCGAGTCAATTCAGCTCAAGGTGTGAAATAAAGCAAACAGAAGAAATTGTTGAGGAAACTAGAGATAATGCTTTTGACCACAAAAAAAGCGAATAAGAGAAATATTGAGCTTTCATCTAATTGATTCCTCTCTGTCTTTCTTCTTTCATTCTTTCCTTCCTTTCTATTATCCTTCTTTTCTTCCTTTACACGTTGTACCAATAAAGTGTAGGTACCTGGGGTTTTTTTTATTGTTGTTGTTTTTTTAGTGAGTGTCACTTCAACTTCTATTTCAATTGAACTTGTATACTGCCCAAATATTCAAATGGGGGTGTTTTCCTGATTCTGACGTCATTCTTAGGAAATCCTTCTTTTCTTCGAAATATTTGGGTACGTGACACAGGTCAACACATACTAAGAGTATTTTCTTTCATTAAAAATAAAGAGATGGTTAACGGACTTTGGTCAGGATATATATATATATATATATATATAATTAAAGTTAGTAACCGTAATCAAGGGCGACCCGAAGGCTCCCTTTTTATTAGCTACAATAACGAAGTGTAGGGGAGAGCGCAACTCCTTTCCCTGGATTGCTCGAATTTACCCTTGATCCTTACCTTATAATTCTAAATATTAAGCAATGCGGCATCATGTACCATTTTTTGAGTTTTTGGTAAGACTCGACCGGGGATTAAACCTCGGTCTCCGTGGCCATATATATATATATATATATATATATATATATATATATATATATATATATATATATATATATATAATCAAATGCATATTTTAATTCAGCAGACGAAAGTGAACTTCCGTTTTAGTAGGAAGATGATTAATCTTTAGTTCATAAATATTTATTTGTTCAAATTGATATGTAATGTAATAAAGTAATAATGTGTCATTTAAAAAAGAAATGTATGAGATTCTGATAGCTGTATATATTAATACAAATCAATATGTAAATAATTCCGTCAATTTCTGTCAATTTTTACAAGTGCAATGTTCATCTTTTATACTTATTGATTAACAAACTCAAGATGTCTTGTCTCAAATCAAGCGAGAAATTTATGACATTTTATCCATTTAAATAAAGTACAAACGAATGCAACAATTCATTATTTACTTAGATATGTTGCTAAATAGATAATCTACATTATATGAAAAATCATTTCTCTGTAAAAAAAAAAAAATTGTAAAATCTAGAAAATTTTCTGACGAACCACCGAATTTCACAGATTAAATTTGTTATGCATTTAAAATTAGAAAAAATATGATTTACAATAGTTAGAGATTAATGTTATAATTTTTGTATAATTATATAAAGATATAGTATATTTACTAAATATACCGGCTCATTGGTCTAGTTGGGAGAGAGTTCGCCAATGGTCCAGGAGACCCGGGTTCAATCATAGGTCGAGTCATACCAAAGACTTTTAAAATGGTATTTGATACCTCCTTGCTTAACACTCAGCAATATAAGGTACGTATCGAGGATAAAGTGGAGCAATCCAGGGAAAGGAGTAGCGCCCTACCCTACACCTCCGTGTAGTAGCTATTGAAAAGGGAGCCTTTTGGTCACCCTCGACTAGGGTCGCCAACTTTACTTTTACTTTATATTTACGAACATCGTTCAGAAAGTTCTAGTCTTACCTCGAAAGAACCATAATTGGATATTTTTCTTGTGGCACCACACAACCACTTCTTATAAGAGCTAGAAAAACTAATTCGAATTTCTGTTTTGATTTCTATGCAAGTAAGCCTCTTACTAAGTTGAGAGTTGCGCGACAAATCTAAAATCTGAGTGAGGCTGAGAAGTTATTGAATGACCCTCGTATTATCATGTATCGTCCGTAATCATTTAATACTGTCACATACACACACACACACACACAAAGAGAGAGAGAGAAAGAGAGAGAGAAAACATAGAAAAACATACATACAGAAATGCAGATTAGCAGACTGAGTGAATTGTGGGGAGTGGCCATGGTGTAGTGGCTAACGTGTTGGATTGTCATATCGTAGTAATCGAGTTCGAACTCTAGTCGTGCTCTTTTTGTCTCCTTTCGGAATAATACCTTTGGAAAAGGTATTAACTTTTTTCTCCTCATTAGCTAAGGGTTAAATAGTATCACTATTGTTCTTTTACAAGGATGGATTTTGCATTAAACAGCCCAAACGGTTGATATGTCATTAAATAATTAAAAAAGACCAAAAACCAAACTATGTGACACACTGGCTTATTTAGCGTTGGGGCACGCTCCCGGCTTTTTGGCTGGGCCGTCTGGCATTCGTGCCGGATGGGTGCTCGAAACCAAGAGCAGACTCGGGGCCGAATAGGCCCCCAGCTTTGGCTGGGCAACCTTCGGGTGGGCGAGCTGCACTTTTGTCCCCTTTGTCACCCATATACGGCACTAGACCAAGCGTCTAGTTTAAGCCGTTAACTGGCATACGTGCCCGGACCCACATTTGGGTTCGTGAAACTGCTTGCCTCATCAGGCTCACATTGCACTAAGTGAGCCGATGAGCAGCACAGACAAGCAAGGTTCGAGTCTCGGCTCGTTCCCGACCTTCCCCTCCCCTTTATCCCCACTTTAATTGGCCTTCGGGCTTTTGACCTTGTGTCAAGTCGTGTCTGGTGGGAGGCAGCGACAAATACATGGCTTATTTAGCGTTGTCCGGACAAACAATCTGAGAAGGAAAACACTGAAATCAGATCAACTGTACTCCGCTCAAAAATTGACCTTGTGTCTCCTCCGGTTCATATGGAAGGATTTGGCTGCAGACTGACTGACAGACTGAAAATTGTGACTCTCTGAATATGTGTTTGCATACATTTCAATTTACTCGCGAGTAAACCTCCAGTTAATATAACTGAATGATCACTTATAGAGATCAATAGGTACGTAGGATCCTAAAAAAAGGGTGTATCAGCTGTAATCACATTGATTGCACATACTATATCCAGCTAAAAATCAGTGTCTCTCTGAATACCAATGATGATATTGAACTGAGTATAGTAGTAATTCAGTAAGCATTTTGCTTCGATGTGGCACAAGGCCAAATGAATGGGGCACCCAATGAGCCTCGAGCTCACATGTGAAGGTTTCCTAGTCGAGCTTGCTAACCATTTCCCCACCCGACGTAATTTACGAAGTTTTTTGCTTCGATGTGACACAAGGCTGAATGAATGGGGCACCCAATGAGACTCGAACTCACATGTGAACTCAAATTACACCACTCGAGGTGTCCGAACTGTGCACAGTATATACAGTGTGCGACTGGTAAACTGTCGTCTAAATTATTCAAAAATAAAAGTAACACTAACCTCTCACTTTATCACGTATATTTATTGAACAAGTCCTGACGGCAACACCCCACAAGGCACCAACTATACGGCCACCTGCCTCCCATCACGATAACTATCCAAGTTGGACGAACCAGACATGCAGGACACTGCTGGAGAAGCAGGGACGAGCTCATAAGTCATGTACTCCTATAGACCCCCACATACGGCCGAGCAAAAGCAAGACGACCAGCTCGAACATACATACAACAGCTATGTGAGGATACGGGATGTAGCCCTGAAGACCTGCCAGAAGCGATGAACGATAGGGAGAAGTGGCGAGAGAGGGACAGGGATATCCGTGCTTGCGGTATGACATGATGGTGATGATGATGATGATGATGACATGAGAATATCGTGAAATACTATAGATTCAATTCTTTTGAAGAAATCGCTATTGGTCTTCACCACTGATACCAGATGACTTCAGAATCTCCAGCAAGCTTTTCCATCGGTCTCCTTGCTTAACTCTTTTATCCTATATAGCTATGGGCTAAATATTATCACTGCAGTTAGGATGACTTTAGCATTAAATAGCCCACGCGGTTGATATGCCATTAAACATTGGTAAATGCTGCCGTTATCCGTGCCTTCAGTTTATCTTCGGTGCAGCACATAATTTTGTTGGTCTCTCGCTCAACTGCTCCCCATGCATAATCATCAAGGGGATTGTAATGTGGGGAGTTAGACGGCTACAGGACAAGAGTGAAGTGGTCACAAATATTGTCTAACAACGAATACTGAGTTAGTCCTGAAATAGGGTCTTCCAGTCACCCTTTCAATCCAGGTCTTCACTAACTCCTCTAAGCACTTGATACAGTCATTCGTAATGGGATTGTGGCGCTGTGAGAAGACGAATGGAGTCATAACGTTACCATTGCTAGTGACCACCCCAAACACCATGATGTGGACTAACTATTTGTATTTCATTACTATCAGTACACTGTCCTCTGATTGACACCCAAACACACTGAAATGTGAATGACAGCATGCAGTTTCTAAAATTCTGGAGGAATGAATTGTACCATGATGCTGCTTTCCTCGCAGACAGGGCTCAACTGACTCTCGTTTGCTGCACAGTAGACAAAACCTAAAACATTAAAAGCGCAGCCCCGAAATTAATAATTTACGATGGTGTCAATTTACCCATTGCACTTATATATATATATATATATATAATTCTTTTAATGCTATTGACTATATATATATATATATATAGTCAAGAGTATTAAAAGAATAAAAGAATTTAAACACCTGTGTCACTAACAGCTTTCTACGTATAATTCCTCAAAATAAATCGTGAAAGTGGAAATCTTTAAAAATTCCGCCTAGTCTAAAATAAACAACTTATGAAATATAAGAAAATGAAGAAAGATGTAATATTCTTTAATACAATAAATAGAAAATGGGATTGTAAATTGTAGGATGCAGCTATGAAAACTATTTATATCTTAGGCGAACAAATTTTGTTTCGGACTTTTTATCAGTACTGGAAAGCGTTATTATTCCAAAAGAATTAGACATTTTTTAATTGGCTTAAAGAAACCTGTTATTTAAAATCAAAGACGCCAAATAATCAAGTCGACTCTGATGATGCGAATGAAAAAATATCTACATACCTATAGGCATTACACACATATACACCACTGAAGATAGTATTGTATGTTTATTAGAGCATCTTTCTATATACATGCATAGTAGTAACATATACATACACGCTCCTCTCCCAGTAGGTTAAGCACTCGAACTAGGGATTGCCGGCTGCCACATACACGTAAATACAGAGCTCTTCTCATGAATTGAGCACCCCAGTAGCTGATAGCGTACATACCTAAAAATTCCCTTCGCTTATGCAAAGATTGACTATAGCCAGAGGTAAGATATCAGACTGACGTAAAGGCAGCCTGGTTTCGATCAAAGCTCGAATCATCTTGCGTTTCTAGCCACACTGAAGAGTTGTGATACAACGAAACTATCTGTAGATGACTATATATATTTATATATATATATATATATATATATAGTGTGTGTGTGTGTGTGTGTGTGTGTGTGTGTGTGTGTGTGTGTGTGTGTGTGTGTGTGTGTGTGTGTGTGTGTGACTAATGATGAACTATACAAAAGTATAAGTATTCCAAAACAATCCAGTAAGCTCGCGTTAATGAATACTAAGTTCAAAATACATGCAAAGCTTCTTCTAAAATGAAACGTGTGCGCGTGCTCCGAGGCCAGAAGACACACACACACACACACACACACACACACACACACACACAACATATATATAGACCTTTCCGCACAAACAGTGTGTAATACAGGGTCAGTGTTTTAAGCAAGATTTAAGAGGTCTGATTTTAGAGTTCCCTTTCTCCTAGACCGATTGCCAAAAATGATTAAAGTATCTAGTCTGACCTACTATGTATTAGTTAAATTCATACCTTTCCAAGGAGTATTAGCGCTATGTGAAATGCAAACAGTCACATCATGGATTTGACCTCGAATCACCGTGTCCGTTACCTACGACGGTTACAATTACACCATGAATGCCCCTACCTCTCTCTCTCTCTCTCTCTCTCTCTCTCTCTCTCTACATATATATATATATACACATATAGATATATACATATATGACATAAACAGCCAAATTTTCTTGTTATACAACTTTTCCAAATTTTTATATATTTTTACACTTTTTATACATCCATCCACACTTAACATCACTAATAGAGCCCCTCACAGTCCTGATGATGGTTCAGCAGAACCGAAACTCTCTAGTGTCGACTGACTTTGTTTCTCTATAAATCCCCACTTTCTATTTGGATTACTTGTCAATTTTTCTTCACAAATTGTCGGATTACTATCCATTATTTTCTTCCATATATATATATATATATATATATATATATATATATATATATATATAAAAGTACACGTATTACCCTTATATGTTTATTATAGAATACCTGGTTTTTATACAAAGTTTGTCGTTAATTTAAAGTCTACACTAAATTTTTCTAAACAACAATTGTTAATATAAAAGATAAGTCAGCGAGAATAGATTACCAATTATATCTTTTCATATCTTTTTATATTATCTTATTCAATTAATTATGTTGTGTGGGAAATTTAGTATTGAGAAGAAATAAGTTTCTTTGTTAGTTTTAATTTAAATGACACATCAGAGATTCGTCTTGTGGGACACTGCTGAAGAACCAAGAAAGAACTCATAAGTGACATTCTTCTATTGACTCCTACACATGGACACACCAGTGTTGGCCGACCAGCAAGAACTAATTTATATTTAGCTCAGTGCGGACATTGGATGTAGTTTGGAAGATTTGCCGGGAGCGATGAATGTTATGAAAGGATAAAAAGAGTCAGGGAAAACCGTGCTGTCAGCTCGACTTGATGATGATGATAATGATGGGAATAATGAAGAGATTTGTTGATTTTAAATGTCTATGTTTGTATTGTTCAGCATAACAAAGGAGTAATGCAATAGAATCATTTTACATTTCCTGCTTGAAGAACAACCTATAAATCTAACTAGTAATGTTAAAACCTTTTTTTTTTTTTTTTTTGGTCCCATACGTTCGCATACCAATTTTGGTAGTTGTATATCAAATGTACTGGTAGTCGTCGATAAATTCCAGATAAACAAACTCTTCTCATATATATATATATATATATATATATATATATATGTATAAGAAAACCCTTTAAAAATCACTCATATTTTTGTGATAATATTTATTTCAGTAGACGTTTTATTTTCCGAATGTTAGAGCTGCATCCTCATGCAAAGAAATCATGAGAAATTTCTAATGAAAATTTAGAAAAATCCACAAAATTCCGGTCACCCTATCTCCCTAACCCAAATTTCACTCCCTTTTTTTAATAAAAAAAAATATTTAATATTTATTTAATATAAAAACCAAACCATTTGTTTTTCCTGTCTAGTTGACAAATGATATACAATTCCTGTATCAAGATTTATCAATGGTTGACTCCCTTTTCTTTTCAACTCATTTTTATATGACAAACAAACTTTTAAACCCAAATGAGAAGATAAATAAAAAAATAAAGGAATAAAAGAATTTGGGGAGAGAAAATTTTCTACCATAAACAATTTACATGGGTATAAACAACCTCTTAAAAAATCAAACTATATCATATAGTATTATATTGTATATTAATACTATTTAATTAAAAAGATTTTAAAATATCGCACCAAAATCTTTATACTCTTCAATATGATTAGTCACTTTAATCATTTAAAATAAAAATTATACTAGTTACTGTTAAGACTGTTATCTAAAATTATAAACAAATACAAAATAATATTATATATCCTAAAAGTTACAATTATATTTTACAAATTATCATAATATTATTCATATTATTACTAAATCTTCAATCGTTAATATTATAAATAATAATTATTTATCATCAACTAATATAAAGTACTATAAATTACTATTCATGATATAACCATTAAAATACAATTTTTATTAATCTTATAAGTAAAATCATACCAAGTACTATAGATAATACCATATTAAGAATTATCATCACAAATCTCTGCACCGACGATAAATATTATATCTTCTTTTATTTTCAATGCAGAGATTTCAGCTAGGACAGAAAAAAGATTTGTCCACAAGCTGAAAGTTTTTCCCGCCCTAACGCCTAACCGGGCAAAAGACTTAACTCAAGTTTTTATTTACAAATAAATTTGGTCATAATCACTTATTTTTATTACTGTGTATATTTTTATCTTTATTTATTTATTTATTTATTTTTGGTCCTGGTCTTCTCTGGGCTTCGCCCCCGTTTAGAACGTATATACAAACTTACGTGCAGGCGTATTTGTATGCACAACTGATCGACAGACAACCGTCTTTTCCTATTAGGCTAATACCGAGGGTTTGGCTGTGCCACCTTTGTTTGTTACTGTGAAAAGAAAGAAATCCGTAAACTTTCAACCGAACACTATATTACGCCCACGATCTTTCCTGTGCATATTTTCTCATCATACAAAGGATGGTTCTTAATATCACTGTTCTGTGCAGTACCTGTGATTTCGAGAACCGTAGCGTTCATCTTAAATGGAGTCTACTTCTTGAACAGTGAACAATAAATCAAATCCAATGGTATTTCTATGGATATTGTAGAGGATATACGAAGCCATGGTTTTTCCCCAAGGAACAAAGGCAGGGTTAGTATTTCTTATCAATACACATTTTCACAACAATGTACACATACCATACACACACAATATATATATACATATATATATATATATATATGCTCTGTCACTGATATTGAGCACTCTCTATTTATAAATATAGCAAACTATATTATCAATATATATATATATATATATACTCTGTGGCAATCGGCACACACACACACACACACACACACACACACACACACAACCTCTGGCAAAATATGGACTCACAACTCTAATGAAACTTTTTTTTATTATATTTTAATCGACGAAAAATAAACTAATCACAAATTTGAGACAAATCCTGCTTTATTTGATAGCCAAACTTTCTGGTTATTTACTGATACCATAAATTGTTCTTCTACTTTATATTGAAAACCTTTCGTTTTCATGCAATAAAACTAACTGAAGAAATATTTACTAAGAGTGACGACTCCATATTTTTAAGGTTACGTACACATAAACGTTTTTACGTCTGTGTCTGTCCATATATGTGGATCTGTGTCATATTTGCCGATTTTTTAAGCCTTGCGATTTTGCAAAAATACCTTTGAACCACTGTTGGGTGAATATATCAAACATTCCACGAATTAATAATAGGATATTCTAAGTGCTGATCAATTTGGTTAGGGGGGATTTTACCAGGGAAAAAGATCAATTACTCCCTATTATTCCCACCGTCTTTATTCTTTCACGTGCTCACAAACAGCATTGCCCAGTCGGCTGGGGCTGTAGAACCGACTGCACCTCTGCAGAGGGGTAAGACCCCCCCCCAACAATAGTCCTGGATATGACACTAAACAATCTGATGGTAAGGTTCCAGTAATGCTGGGGCTTTGGGTAATGCAGAGCACCCCTTCATTGCCATTGCTCCCAGATCCGCGCTGGCCCGGAATGGTAGCGCCTTATAGGGCCCTATATATGGGTTAAATAGAACTAAACTGCATACTTATGCTAAAGTGAATTGTTTGAATTAGAACTGTTTGACTAAACTGAATAGCTTAAAATAGAAATGTTTTTGGCAGTTAAACTGTGTACTTACGCAAAACTGAATTGTTTGCAATTGAACAGTTTTTGACAATGAAACTGTACTTACGCTGAACTGAATTGTTTAATATAGAATTGTTTTAGCATTTAACTGTGTAAACAAAATTTATACGTATACTAAAATGAATTGGTTTAAATAGAACTGTTTGACTATACTGAATAGCTTGAAATAGAAATGTTTTTGACAATTAAACTGTGTACTTATGCTAAACTGAATTGTTTCAAGTAGAACTCTTTATTTGTATAAAAATAGATTTAGCATTAGGTTGATATGCGATAAAACCCGAACCAACCACAAAGAGAACTAGATACTAATAGTAGCTTAAAAGTTTCTTTTGTATATATATATATATATATATATATATATATATATATATATATATATATATATATTCGTATCTATTTTATAATTCTGACGGTGTGAAGAAAAAGCAGATTATACAATTTGAAAATAAAGAAAGTATTACACAAACTGATATCTTGGGAAAAAATTCAATAAAAAAAGAAAAGATTAAAAACATTCGTACTCCTTGAAAACAATCAACCAGAATCGCAATATCTAGCCAAAAGGAAAAAACGCCGATAGAATCACCTCAGGTGAAACATAAAAATTCTCAATAGACTAAGTAGGGCGAAATCAGAATACCTATAGAACTATAAGTAAACTTGGTGTCCTCGTGGTGTAATGGTTAAAGCGATGGACTACGGGATTGTAGTCAGCAAGTTCGAATTCCAGTCGGACAAATATCCGTGAGAAAAGTATAAACCCCCTTATCCTCCCAGCTATGGGTTAAACTGAAATCTTCTAGGAGAATGGCTTTGGCATTAAATGACCTACGAAGGTTGATATGCCATTAAACAAAGAAAACTACCAAAGTGAAACCTGGGTAGATAAAACCTACGTAGATTACTTCAGGCTCGTTAGGTATTATAATTTTTATCATATATGTAAAAAAAAAAAAAAAAAGGTATAGATATACGATATATATTCATCGTGCATCTTTATTCAAACTGATTTTATTTACTTCAGTTTGTAAATATATATAAACGCATATGTACAGACAGCGGAAATATGTATATATATGTAAAAAAGCATACCAGTATATACGCAAACATACGAATTTTAATTACTTAAAATAATCATTGTCCTGTTGCTAATAGTTAAAATTTACTTGGAACAGTAAAATGTCTGGTTTGCCATTGCACTGGGGAAAATTTCAAGTATCTTCATGTAAAACATTCTTTGTTTCCATTGTTCTTTTCTGCTTAAAAGGATATTCGTTGCATATATCTTTTGTGTTTAATCTTAAAGTAAGTAAAGTAGTCGAGGGCGACCAGAAGGCTCCCTTTTTAATAGCTACAACACCGAGATGTAGGGGAGGGTGCTACTCCTTTCTCTGGATTGCTCCACTTTACCCTTGATACATACCTTATATTGCTGAGTGTTAAGCAAGGAGGTATCAAGAACCATTTTTAAAGTGCTTGGTATGTTTAATCTTAAAATACACAAACTTACAGAAACTCTGGATTTCAACCAGAGGCCACATTCTAAAGTTAAGGAAAACAAAGCCATAAACAAAGGCCTCACAGGTATCAAATAATTTTAAGTTCATTATACACTTTTGTTTTGTTTTTGTTTTTATATTCAAATTCAAATTAACGATTTTCAAAGTAGTTGTTAATTTTTATTCTGTTGTTAAAACTAAAATACTATTTAAAGTCGTACTTTTCCCATTGGTCAAATGTCTTTTAATGGAGAGTAAAGCTAAAGCAGACGTTCCATCTTCACTCATTCTAAAATTACGATATGACTTTAATAACTTGAACCACCTAAATGTTCGTTCTGCAACAGCGCTACTAAATGGTTGTGCCAGAAAAATGTGACACAAGGTTCGGCTGATTCAAATATACAACATTTGTGATCATGGTTTGGTTTCTTTGTTTAATGGCATATCAAACTTTGTAGGTTATCTAATACCAAATCCATCCTTTTAGAAGAACCCTAGTATTACTATTTAACCCTAAAATAGGAGAATAAGGGGGTCAATACCTTTCCCAAATATATTTATCCAAATGTGAATAGTACGACTGGAGTCCGCAGTCCAGTGCTTTAACCAATACACCACGAGGACATCCCTAAATTGAAACCATGAATTTAACTACATTGTCGGTGCTCAGTTTTTCGACAACTGAATTTGTCATACTGTTATATTGTTATACGTTTCTGAATGAAAGAAAATTCTACGAATTACTTTTGACTAAGAATAACGTTTGTGTAAATATCCGTTAAACTTTCTAATTTAGTCACATTATCTCTGTTGACAAAAAGTATGAGAACTAAAGCTTTACATTTGGAAGCCATATTTTCAAAATAATCAAATCTCTCAGCTGTGATATTTATAATAGAATCTAAAGACAAATAAATCAAATGAAAAGCCGCAACGTGATCTAGACTAATTTTCTGTAAATATACTAAAAAATTGAAAGTTTTGTCTTATACATTACACCAGGATATAGTAATTTAGTTAGCGTTATTGCTTAGATATAACACAAGGCCGAATGAATGGGTCACCCAATGAGACTCGAACACACTTGTAAAATTTGCTTGTCTAGCTTGCTCACCATTACGCCACCGAAGCGCCTACTGTTTTCTCACTTTCCGACTAAAACTATGCGAAAGATATAAACTCTCTTATCTCCCAAGCTATAGGTTTAATAGTACCACTATTGTTCTTCAACAAAGATGGCTTTGACATTAAATAACCAACGAAGGTTGATATGCCATTAAACAAAGAAACCAAACCTATTGTTCTAGTTCATGTAATAAGGACAGATGCAGATTTTATAAGTGACGATATTACAAAGAGTGAAAATTTGGGAGCCGCTAAAATAAACAAATTCTTTATATCTGTGTCCATAGAAATTGAAAATTAACTGTAATAGTCGGTTCGTATCATTGAGTATATTTTGTACTTGTGATAAACTATTTGATGAATGAGAAATTTTCATTATTTTCCGTTTACACCTTTTGTGAATTTTCAATAAGTGGATATCACGACGAGCAGATGTTGGTCTTAAGACAAACACATTTTAAGCAAACAGACTGTTTTTTTTTGCCTTAATATACGAAAACAAAGTTTCGGATTTTATTATCTTAACAAGACAAATCTAATTGTTTTCACAGATGTTGCTTGTGTTTTATGGTATATCAACCTTTGTGGGTTATTAAATGCCAAAGACTGTTTATACATTTATATTGAATATATATGATCAATTAATAGATAGTTTGTTGTTAACAATTTTAAAACGAACCAGAGCTCATTTGTTTGTACACAATTAAATCGTTCCGACTATTACTATCTAACACTAATAGTTTTATTTGCATACATTTAAGTACGAGGATCATTAAATAAGTTTCCAGACTTTTTTCGTATGGGCACTTTTATTGATAGTACACACATGAAACTCTAGTCCCCTTCGAAGTAACCTCCTCCGGTTGCAATGCACTTGTTATAACGTTCCAACAACTTCTGGAAGGCCCCATGGAAGTCCTCTTGTGTGAGCGTGTCAATGACTTTCGTCACAGCCTCTTTCATCTCCTCAATTGTCTCATAACGACAGCCTCTAAGTTTTTCCTTGAGCTTAGAGAATAATCAAAAGTCACAGGGAACAAGGTCTGAACTATAGGGAGGCTGAGGAACTGTCTTGATGCCCATCTTGATTAAATAGTCTGTGACAAGGATAGAGTTGTGGACTGGTGCATTGTCCTGCTGGAAAAGCTACTGAGCCGATTTGAAGAGTGCTGGCCTTTTCCCAAGGAATCTCTTCCTGAACTCCTTTAAAAACTCAACATAGTAACCCTAACCCTAACCCTTTGTCCAATCAACTCTGGTGTGTTGACTACCTAACTCCTCCCACACTTCTCATCATCCCTCACAGACTTCCTGCCTTCCTTGAATCTTTTATGCTACTCAAAAACTGATGCTCGATTCATGCAAGATGGTCGAAAAGCAGTCTGAAGCATTCCATACGTTTTTGCGGCCTTTTTTACAAGTTTAAAACAGAATTTTATTGCATATCGTTTTTCTAAAGTGTCCTCACGTCCAGATTGCATTTTTAAAATTCACCAGCTGTGACAATCAAGCTTTAGTAGGGTGTATTCCAATTGCTGCTGTAGCCGTTGATTTGAACCTGAAATCATAAGCATTGTTCAGTCATCTCATAAGATGCATAGCAATAACATACTAAATTTTCAAGAGTCTACGACAATTTTAGATACCTGTACAAAAAAGTCTGGAAATTATTGAATACATCACGTATATTCAATGATGGCTATCCAACACTAATAGCTTTATTCACACACAGTTAAATGGTTTCAAGCGTTGCTATCTAACACTGGCAATTCTATTCAATTCTATTCGTTCGTTTACACATAATTAAATGGTTTCAAGTATTGTTATCTAATAGAAATAATTCAATTCAATAGTCATTTGTTTACACAGAGTAAAATGTTTTCAAGTATAGAAAATGATTAAATATTTCTGTTTGACCCATAGATGGGACCCTATTTGGTGCTATCACTCGGGGTCAGACATAGGGGTAATGGTGATATTCCCCAAAGCTCATGGACTAGAGCCTCAGCATCAAATGGTTTATAGTTATAAACAAGACACTCGTTGGGAGAGGTTTTATTCCGCTGAAGACATGCATTTGACGTATTCAACAGTTTTAGCTGACTGAGCTGTGCTTTCAAAGAGCGACAAAGTTGTTAACAAATGTTTTATTTAAAATATCTTGTATAACTAATTTGAATATTATTATATAGGAAAAGTGGAGGTGCCCGTGATGTAATGGTTTTCGTCATAGGAAATGGACACGGCGACACGAGTTCAAATCTTGGACGAGACTGACTGCATTTCACATAGCACTAATACCCTTGGGAAAGGTATGAATCCAAATATTATCCCTCCAGCTATGGGTAAATAATAGGGCAGACTAGGTTCTTCAGCCTTGGTGAGGCAACTAGTCTAGGGGAAGGAAAACTGTGAATTCAAACCTGTTAAACTCTGCTTAAAAAATGGACCTTGTGTCATATCCTTCCCGAGCGGAGGGATTGGGTAAATATGATATAGGAAAAGTGCGTTATTAGAATTGTCTAATCTAATATCACGTTTGTGATATTATTTGTGATATCACGTTTGTTTTCCTAAAGACGTTTTTATTTTAAGGTTTCTGGCAGTCCATATATTTCATTTTATAGTTATTGCAAGGAATAGAATAGACGCCAGCATTAGATTTAATATGTTGGTAAGATTTCGGGTTAAATAAGTTACGAGTAGTTTTCGAGTATAAAAAAGTAGTTTTGATACCAAGATTATTTAAATTATTTTCTGTTAAGTTAGTGGAAGAATTACAAGGTAAAATAATGTGTTTATGGGGAAGTCGTATTATATTAAGTGTTTTGATGGCAGTTTTAGATTATTTCCTTTTGTGAAAATTGAGGGCTTTAGATTTCGTAAATTGTATAAATGGTTCAAGGTAAAGAAGGTTTAGAAAGGAATTTTCTATATAATTATATTCGCCATCTAGGTATTTACGTCGAAACTTCAATACAGATCTTAAAATATTATCATATGCATACAATGTCTTTTGTATATGTGTTGATTTTTCGATATCTAATATCTCTGATGAAATAAAACCGGAATTCTTCAAAGATGTAGTCGTGCCAGTGCTTAGACTTTGATGAAGCGTCTGCCAAACAAACTAGATGGGAACTATACAAGAAGGTTACGTGATGTTTGAACAAATTATGAAAGCAGCTCACTACAAGACAGCAGCTGTAGGGACACTTGCCTTCCATCTCACAAATCATCCAAATGAGACGAGAATTACGTGCGAGACACTACTGGAGAAGTAAGGACGAACAAGTAAGCAAGTAAGCACGAACACACCAGTACTGGCCGACCAGCAAAAACTCACACACATCGGCAGTATGCGGAAACTGGGTGATTTCT
>OY757905.1:30946371-31148871 GCA_963585895.1 Sepioteuthis lessoniana | reverse complement strand
ATATCTTATCATTCAGGTTTGTTAGGTGCACACATTGAGTGCAGGTGTTCATGCTCGCACGGGGAGGATGTGACAATCACAGATGTCATAATAAAAACCCGGATAGGAAATTGGACTGGGGACGTGAATGACGTCATGTCCGGAAGCGATGGGCTGGGATTCTTGGGTATTTAAAAAAAAAAGCAGTTAGTTGAGATTTGAACTTAGACGAGGCGAGTTGATTTTCGGAGCCCAGCGAGGCCAGGCCAATTGGGGTCAACGAGATGCGCCGTGGGTTGTTGGTTTAGATGGAACAGTCAGCATAGTAAAAACTGTGTCTCTCTCTCCTCGTGTTGAAAACTTAAAAGTCAAGAAGGTAATAAAAGTTTCGTACCTGAACCAAAAGAGTTGTCAGTGTTTCGAGTGTTTTTCGGATTCCTATGCATATGAACGTTTTTCACATATTTGTGTCTTGGTCCTATCTTGAATATGCTACATGCGGCCTGAGAAAAAAATGTACCTGGAACTAAACATTGCACTCTCGAAAGTCACATAAATATTCTAGCTACACAAATATATAGGGATATATAAATATATATGGATATATAAATATATAGGGATATATAAATATGTATGGATATATAAATATATATGGATATATAAATACTTATATCACAATATTTTCCCTTTCAGGTATCATTTCTTTCAAGATGAAAATCTTGTTTTTACATTGCTTTACCTTTTTCTTCTTTTTTTATTCATTTAAATCCAATGAAAGAGTGTACTTTGACGACTTTGTTGGGTCTTTGAGTTCACCACCGAAAAGAATTTAGGAACAATTTAAAAGCACTATTGACATTCTGGGTGTTCTCTGAATTTGTTCAGCCGCCATCATAGCAGCAGCAGCAGCAGCTCTGACGACATCGTTCAGACCAACTCATTGGCTGTGATCATCACCATTCACACTGACTCATACGCTCTTCAATTATCAGGTCCCTGTTGTACCACCAGCGCCTTGTATTTGTCGCTGCCTCCCACCAGACACGACTTGACACAAGGTCAAAAGCCCGAAGGCCAATTAAAGTGGGGATAAAGGGGAGGGGAGGTCGGGAACGAGCCGAGACTCGAACCCTGCTTGTCAGTGCTGCTCATCGGCTCACTTGGTGCAATGTGAGCCTGATGAGGCAAGCAGTTTCACGAACCCAAATGTGGGTCCGGGCACGTATGCCAGTTTACGGCTTAAACTAGACGCTTGGTCTAGTGCCGTACAAAGGGGACAAAAGTGCAGCTCGCCCACCCGAAGGTTGCCCAGCCGAAGCTGGGGGCCTATTCGGCCCCGAGTCTGCTCTTGGTTTCGAGCACCCATCCGGCACGAATGCCAGACGGCCCAGCTAAAAAAGTGCCTTGGACCAATTCATTCTTAAAGAAACATGAAACAAAAATAATGATTTTTCTCTCCTACTTATTTTTAATAATCTGGAATTTTTTCTGGGAATTTAAAAGCAAAAGAATTTCCTTCTTTAATTAATTTATAACCGATTTATCTGTTTTCTAATCTTTTGCTGAATTTCTTTAATTTTTTTACATATATATATATATATATATATATATATATACATATATATATATATATATATATATATATATACTAACATTTGCCTAGTATACTACAAAAGAAAAGGATTTGAGAAATTGTCTTGCGCCAGTTTTACAAATGACCGTCTGAAAAATCACCTTTAGCAATGCTTTGTTTTTTTTGGGGGGGGTGTCTAATTTTACTTAAGATCTGATCTATTTCACTGTTGTGAAATAAATTATTTCTCTTTTGCATCTTTTGGTCCACATTATGTCGGCTAGGCTTAAAGTATGCTGACTGTATCTTCTACAAAGGGGTAAGACCCATACCAACCGACTAACCAAAACGAAGGGTCCTGGATATAACATTAAACTGAATCTGGTTGTGAGACTGATGTTTTAAAGCTCTGAGGAGAGTGAAATATCACTTTCTTGCCATTACTCCCAGTTCAACTCAGTTGTAGAACCTATTAGGGTCTCCTCTATAGGTCAAATAAATCTATCAAAAATTGTATTTGATAGGAATACGTGATGCCTTACAATTGATAATTATTTGTATTAAGAATAGTTAATTGAATCTACAATTGTCTACTAAGGATTATTATTATTGACATGAAACCATATAACTGTGTAAAAATAAATGATTATTATTAAATGGAAATAATTACTTGAAACCATATAAATATAAGAATTAGATAGAAATACATGAAACAATAGGATTGTGTTCCAGCCCAGTCTGTATTAGAGCAGAAGAGTAAAACCCAACGAGTGTCTTGGATATGGCACTAAACAATTTGATGGTGAGTCTCCAGTCCTGGAACTTTGGACAATATGGAGTACAACCTCATTACAATTACTCCCAGGTCTACTCTGATTCGGAGAGGTAGCAGTTGTTAGGATACTATCTATGGGTCAAATAGAACTAGCGTTCTGGGTATAACCCTAAACTATTCGATGGTTAGGTTCCAGTCCTAGAGGTCTGGGGAAGGTGAGGTACCCTTTCATTGCCATTACTTTTCGTCCGTCCTGACCCGGAGTGGTGGTACCTGTTATGGTCCTATCAATGGGTAAAATCGAACTACTTACCATTTAATTGCATGCAAATAAATGAGTGATGTTAAATCGATTTGGTAGTTTTACATAGCAATACTTGAAACTATCTAACTGTGTACGAATAAAACTATTGGTTTTAGATAGCAATATTTGAGACCATTTGTGTACAAACAAATGATGAATACTAAATAGAATTATTCTTGTTAGATAAGAATGCTTGAAACGGTTTAACTGCGTGCAGAAATTGAATAATTGGCATTACATAGCAATACGTGGAACCATTTGACTGTGCAATGAATGAATAGTATTGAATAGAATTATTAATGATAAATAATACTTGAAGCCATGAAACTGTGTCCAAACGAATTAGTTCTAACTTTTTTTTTAAATGAAATAACAACAAATCATTTACTTTCAAATCGTATTCGTATAACCATTTAACTGTCAGCAAACAAATAAATAATATTAAATTAAATTGCTTACGTTACATAGCAATACTTGAAACCATTTAACTGCGTGCAAATAAATAATCTCTGACTCATTTCAAAATGTTATTTATAAACTCTGCGTTTACAAATCATATATATATATATATATATATATATATATATATATATATATATATATATATATATATATATAGTGTAATTAGATGGAAATTCAAATCTGGTTAAGTTGTCATTATAAATTTATTTCTGCGGAGAATATTACTATACTCTCCGTTTCGTCAGATGACTTTTTACATGCTATACTTGAAGTTGCAGAACACCAAATGCGGAATTACAGTTCATATGTGTACGATTGAAAAAAAAAGAAAAAAAGATCTTAAATTCACTGGCGAGGGCAGAGGGGGTCAAAACAATAAGTGTCAGATACATTAAAAAACAGGAGTAGGGCTTCTCTGTATGTCAACCCATCCTAATTCGAGCACATGTCAGGAATCCCATAGCAGATGAGATTTTCTAAATAATCTAAGATCGTAAATCAAATGACTATCCCCATATATATTCTTCATTTTCTCCTAATACATCTGTTAATTATCTCAGCTGGTGTGATCTTAGATATACTAGAATAATCCACACCCACTGTCTTCGGACGCTGATTGGATATTACAAAGAAAGTATAGATACATATACATATATATATATATATATATATATATATATATATATATATATATATATATAAACAGTATTTGGCATTAAATAACTTACAAATGTTGATATGCTATAAATCCAACCAACCAATGATTGTATGCAATATATTTGTATTCGATAAGAATACTTGATATCATATAACTGAGAACAAAAAAAAAACTCTTAAGAATCAACCACACAAAAATGTAAATGTAAATAGACAATGAATGCACTTCCCTGAACTCTAATCTTAGAATAACCCTGGACCTGTTGACATGCCATTAAAATCAATCCATCAATCAGTCTATTTTTTTTGTCCTCTACCATTTATTTGATTATTGAATTATTTTGTTGTCTTTAGTATTGTTGTTGTATGAATTCACTTATTTATGAATTGTATTCAGAGTGTTTTCACATCCAGTTGTAACTGATGAGCTTCATTGAAGACAACAAACCCCAGCACTCTCCTTAGTATTTTGGTTGATTTTAGTTATGCTGTCATTGTTTTGATTTTCCTTAAATTTCCAGTTTTTCCAATATCTTTGATATTTATCGTTCCAAATACGTCAAATAAATTGATACAACTGTTGTCTTTATGTTTCATAATTTACAAGGGTGAGTCAAAAGTTTTCATATATTTTGGTTACATGTGGCACAATCCGACAACTCTAGATGCATTTATTTAGGTCATGAAGGTAACGAACCACCTCGGATAGGGAGATGCCCAGCTCGCCTGATACTCTACAAGTGCTTCTCACCGGATTTGCCGAGACCGTGAAAGTGACAAACCACACTGGACTGTGAGATGCCTAGTTCGCTTGAAATTCAGAGAGTGCTACTCGCCGGATTTGCCTCTATGGCTTAGATCACGGCCTCGGAATCTACAGCTTTAGGCTTATCTGACTTTGCCCGATCGTCGAGGTTATTGCAACCCGAACGAAATTTCCTGATCCATCTTGTTATTGTACTGTGATCAACTGCATCTTCTCCTTTCACATAACAATTTTTTTTTTTTTTTTGTGGCTTCCGCTGCATTATGATCCAGTTCGAACACGGAAAGTATAAGTTTCCGAATTAGACAACTCTTCGTGTTCATATGGGCAACTTTCAAATCATACATGGAGTAAAAAGCATTGCACAACTTGACAGTGAACGAACTACAACGGGTACCTTCCACGGCCAGAACTTCTTCGGTCACGTGATATACGTGTCACAAACTAGCATGTAACAAAATATTGCAAAATATCTTATTCATCCTAGCATATATGCACATTTGTGCCTAGATGTCTAATCTAAAACATTTTGATGAAAAGTTAAAATAATCATTTATCTTCATCTAACGTTTTGAAAAAAATTTAAGTCACCGTAGTATTTTCAGTTCAATGACAAAGTATAGATATTTTCACAACTTTTCTTTTTCTTTGCAAGATTTATTCTAATAAAGTGACATCTAATGGATTTCCTTCTCTTTATTTCGGATAAATGAATTTTGTCTAAAAATTTGTTTAAGCATCTTTCTGCACTCAGTCTGTGTGTGATAGATTGAAAATCAGAGAAAAAAAAGGTATATCAGTGGTCAGAACTTAATCAAAAGGGATATTACCAGAGTAAATAGAGATGTTCAGTGATTAATGAATGAAAAATATAGATAATGAATAAATTTGATATTTTAAGATGATGTTTAGTTTTTTGAACGAGTAAAACGCTCAAGTTTCCACTGCACATAAAATTTGTTTAGAAAGCCGTTTGTACACTGACCTTTGTGCATCAATCTGGGCATTTCCAGTGTACACAGACCTTTTTTTTATTTTTTTTTTTTCTGTTTTTTTTTTTTGTTTTTTGTTTGGTTTTTTTTGTTTTGTTTTTTTTTTGGCATTTGCATTTGCATTTACCGTCAGCAAAGATCTCATGAACAACATTCACATTCCTTTTCTCGAAAAATTTAAATCTAATCCCCTTTGTACACACGTTTGAAGTTGTCAAATGTTTAGTCATTCCGAGACAAATGGAAAAAAAAACTTCTTTTATTCAAGGAAATAAAATGTGTTTATTGTGTGAGTTTCATTTCGTAATTTTCAGTTTCAGTTTCTTGGATTTATGCCATATCAACCTTTGTAAGTTATTTAATGCCAAAGCTATTGATATATACGGACAGTAGTGGTATTATTTAACCCGTAGTTAAGGGATAAGGAAGTTCATGCCTCTTGCAAGGTTATTGGTCCTACTGTTTGTTTTGAAATTTGATTTACTGTAAGAAATGATTGGTTATTCTTCTTTTTTTTTTCTTTCTAACATACTTCAGCTGGTGCGCTACGGGAAACTTATTTTCAGTGTCATTTATTCGTATTTCAATTGTGAAAAGAATAAAGTTATTTTAGAAATTGAATTCTCGTTGCACATTAAATTCCTGAAAACTGCTGCAATCATTTGAAAAATATTGCAAAATAGAAATCTTATAGATTTGCTGAATATCATTTAATTGATTGGGGATAGATAAGGAGCTGCAATTAGTTTAATTACCAAAGTTAGATTCCCTTTTCTCTGTTGGGCAAGTTCTTCCAATTCTCCTTTTCCTCAGTTTTCTATTTCAAGCAGGAGAGAAAATTGTCGTCAAATAAAATGAAGGTCTCATAATCCATTGAAATGGGGATATATTTCTTCATTAACAAAGTAATTTGATTTCATTAATTCCCTAAGTGATTGTTACTGTAAATATAGGATGGTAAAAAAATAACTATAAGAAAATGTGAGAAGAATTTGGGAAACCTGTTGATGAATGAAAACTGAGATTCTGAAAATCACTGTTCACAAAAGAAACACGTTTTCTTTTTTTCTTAATAACAAGTTGTCAGCAGAATAGAGATAAAATACTTTATGTGTTGTTGAATATTTCCATCATCAACAGAAATATTGATAACTTTGGTTGGCTCTCAGCCAAAAACAGAATTTAGGCAGTCTTGATTTAATTTACTATGACTATTTGGATCAAGGTGATAGGTTTGATTGGTTTCTTTATTCGAAGGCATATCAAACCTCGTGGGTTTCTTAATGCCGAAGCCATCCTTATAGAAGAACATTAGTGTTGCTATATAACCCACAGTTTGGAGGATAATAGGTTTTATACCTTTCCTAAAGGTATTAGTCTGAAAGTAAACATGATAGCGTGACTGGAGTTCGAACTCACGCGTAACAATGTCGCAATTCAACACGTTAACTCCGAGTCCTTAGACGAGAGATGTTGTGATAAATAGCAGTGGATTATTTTTTGGTATAAGCCATAAACAACTTCCTGTCTTAAATAGCTATCGACGTTGCATTCAGGATAAAATGAATCTTCTGATTACTATAAAAAGTTTGACTCATGTGGAGCATTTAATACGACGTTTCCTGCAAGAGAAAAAGGCATCTTGCCGATGTTGGATTTGCTGTCTGGATTAGTCTCTTGGGAGCTTTGACCTTTCTGGATTTAATTCAGAACTAGATTGTGTAATCTTCATTGACTCGGGACATGAAACCAATTATTTGTAAGTTAACGGGAACTAAATTTTTTTCACAAGTGTATTCTCTGTATTACCTTTTAATGTCATATCTTCCTACGAATAAGGGGCAAAACTCATTGATCCCTGGGGGTGTCCTCGTGGTGTAATGGTTAAAGCGATGGACTGAGGAATCGTAGTACGCGAGTTCGTACTCTAGTCGCGCTATTACGTTCACTTTAGGTCAAATACCCTCGGGAAAGGTATTAACCCCCTTATCCTCCCAGCTACTGATTGAATAGTACCACTACTGTTCTTCTAGGAGAATAGCTTTGGCATTAAATAACCTACAAAGGTTGATATGCAATTAAACAAAAAAAACAAAAAAAAAACAATCATTGATCCCTGAATCTCTTCTCCAATTCGTACTCCGAGGAAGTTTAGAGAACAAACATGGCTGAACAACAATGATCGAAACAAAAATCATAAAGATACTCAATTGAATAATTAAACTGACACAATCACTCATCTCAGACTTCCAGGGAGCCAAATTTGGTTTCCTGAATATTAGGAATTACTTTACGAATTTTAAATTATATTTTGGACATAGTATATTTTCCTTCTCTCTCTCTCTCTCTCTACATACGAGGAGAGTTAATCTATCCTCAATCTAACTTATATTCGTTCGTTAAAACTTGATCTAAAGTTTTTACTTTCTAATGTTTTATCTCAGTTATTGATATTCATCACTGAATTAAGTGCATTGACAAAGAAGAAAATTACTTGTAAAAGTAAATACCTGTTATGTAAAATAAACGTTTCTCTCATTATTAGTCTATAGACGTATCGATGTATCTACGTATATATATATATATATACCCAACCCCCCCGCGCAAGCAGGATGCGACACAAGGTCTATCTTTACGCGGAGATTAACAAGTTTGAATTTAGAATTTCTTTCTCCTAAATAGGTTTTCATACTAAGATTAAAAAGCCCTGTCTTCTCTGCTATTTACCCATTGCTGAAAGAAAAACAGTTGGATTTGTACTTTTCCTCGGGATATAGGCGCTATAGGAAATGCAATCAGTCTTGTCTAATAATTGAAATTGCAATGTCCATTTCCTACGGCGGTAACCGTTATACACGGGTGCTTCTAATATATATATATACGTGTGTGAGTGTGCGTGTGCGTGTGTTTTATGTATAAATAAAATTATAAAACAGGATAAAAACTCAGGAGCTATTATTCTATATGTCTGATTTTTTAATACTAGCTCACGTGAAGATTGACAGCGTTAAACTCTGAGTCTAGAGTTTTTTTATTTTATCTTGTGTGTGTGTGTGTGTGTGTGTGTGTGTGTGTGTGTGTGTGTGTGTGTGTGTGTGATTAACCTTAGTGCTAAACACTGGCCATCCATTTGTTCTTTTATATTCAAAACAAAATCAATTTTGCCTAACTTATCTACAATATTTGCATAAAATTATATCCAGACCATCTCACAAATAATGTCTGAAATCTGATAAAGAAACTTATGTTGATGTATATATTCTAATAAAGAGATATTTGTAAATATTGTCCAAGCTAAATTCATACTTTACTTATGGAATAACTTGCTATTTTAGAAAATTTTAGGGCATTTTTCGACCGATTTAACATTTTACAGAACTTGGTTTACTTAATTTTACAATTATTTTAGATTTAAATCTATGACAATCAAACAATCTATTGGTTTTGCTGGGGACTACTTAAATTATTTAAAAGTTTCATACAAATCTGATCTTGTAAATATTTTCTTGAATCTTTAATGGAGCAGGCATAATAAAGAAAATATTTGCATATATAAGAGGGTCATTCAATAAATTCTTTCAAAGAATTTTCTTGAAAAAAGCAGACATTTCTTTCCCATTAGTGAAAAGAAACTCTTCTTTGTTTAGAATTGGTTTATAGCAACAGTTATTTCAATACATCAAAAATATTTCTTCTGAGGCTATTCAAAATGGCGGTAAATCATACAGAATATGTAAGTATATATATATATATATATATATATTCTGTATATATATATATATATATATATATATATATATATATATATATATATATATATATTGTATATATATGTACAGAACCACCCTTGCAGCCCCTAACTTCCTAGTTTGCAGAGGCTGCCCAACTTTTCGGACTCGGGGTCAGCTTGAAGAAGACAGGTTCTCCACCAGCCAGCACCCTTAGAAGAGTAAAGCCCCCCCTGCAGATCACCATCGTTGGAACTGAGCTGAAAGCAGTTCATCAGTTCATTTATCAGGGGTGTAACATTACATCAAACGCCAAGATCGACAGAAAAGTAGAAAACAGACTGGCCAATGCAAACAGCGCTTTCGGCAGACTCTACAAAGAGTATGGAACAACAAGAATCTGAAGAAGGGCACTTAGATCAACGTCCATCGAGCCGTCATACTCACCACCCTATTGTATGGCTTTGAGTCATGGGAAGCCTACCACCACTATCTACGACTCCTTAAGCGCCTCCATCAGCGTTGTCTCCGCACCATCCTCAACATTCACTGGAGTAACTACGTCTCCAATGTTAAGGTCCTTGATCAAGCAGAAATCATCAGCATAGAGGCCATGTTGCCGAAGTCACAGCTACGCTGGGTAGGGCATTTCTCCAGAATGGGGGACCATCGCCTCGCCAAGATAGCCCTGTATGGTGCACTCTCGACTGGCTACCGTGACAGAGGGGCACTAAAAACGTTTTAAAGACTCCTTCAAGCATTACCTGCCACACTGACCACCACCAGTGGTCGACACTTGCTGCTGACCGTCAGGCCTGGCGCTGCACCGTCCACCAGATCGTTTCCACCTTTTGAGGACTCCTGAAGGGCCAACCACAGGGAGAAACGCCGTAGAAGGAAGATCCAGAGAGCCTCAGTAGCCACACCAGGCCAGACCTTTAACTGCAGTCGTTGCGGACGGACTTGCCTGTCCCGCATCGGCCTAGTCAGCCATCAGTATGCCTGCAGTTGACATGGATAGCCTCTTTCATAAATCTTTGTTCGTGAAGTCTTGCTAAGAAGAAGAATATATATATATGTATATATTATTGTATTTATTTTGAAGGCTACTGCATTGCAAAATAATTAAACAGGGTCTAATCAATTTCGAAATTAATCAGACCCTGAATAATTATTTTCCATTGCAATAACCTTCAAAATAAATCCAAGAAAAAATAATTTATTCAATGCTTCAAGCAAATTATAATATATATATATATATATATATATGTGTGTGTGTGTGTGTGTGTGTGTGTGTGTGTGCGCGCGCGTGAATAAGGTGGACTAAGAAATCTATAGCTTTATATACTGGGTTTGGTTTGATTTGGTTTCATGGCATATTAACAATTGCAGGTTATTAGTGCCAAATCCATTTTTATACATAGAAACAGTTCTGATACAAACAATTCAGTTTAGTATTAGTATATTTTTTGTTTACACAGTTAAATGTCAAAACAATTCTATTTCAAATAATTCATTTCAACATAGATATAGTTTCAATGTCAAAAAATAGTTCTATTTCAAACAATACAGTTTAGTATAAATGCAGTTTCAATATCAAAAACAGTTCTATTTCAAATAATTCAGTTTAGCATAAGTAAGCAGTTTAAATGTCAAAACAGTCCTATTTCAAACAATTCAGTTTAGAATTAGTACACAGTTTAGTTCTATTTGACCCATAGGTAGGACCCTATCAAGTGCTACCACTCCGGGCCAGAGTCGACCTGGGAGCGATGGTAATGAAGGGGTACTCCGCATTCCCCAAAACTCGAACCTTACCATCAAATTATTTAATGCTATATCCAGGACACTCGTTGGGTGGGGTTTCTTACCTCTCTGGAGGTGTATTATACAGCCCCAGCCGACTGGTCCATTTGTATACTAGGTGATTGAAAAGTTACTCTATTTTGAAATATTTAAAATATCTTTTCTTATTAAAATTATTGTTAAGAAACAAATCATAAAAATTTTAAAACAGAGAGTTATTAGTTTAATTTTGATCGACAGTTTTCACTTTATAATGTTTGATCTACCTAATCTGAGGAAAAACGCTGGGTTAAATGCATTGACAATGGAGGGGATTATGTTGATAAATATTTGTTGAATAAAATGAATGCTTTTTCTCTTGCATTTTTTACTTTTTTTTATTTCGGCAAAATCATTTGGCCGATTATAACAAGTGAGTTTGTCTTGGGGGTCAAGTCCTTCCTCGCTGGCAACAGAAGTTCGCGTTCTAGGTAGAACTTCTAATGCTGATTTTCAAGTCAGACAGATAGCCTCTCTCATTCAAATGAATGGCACACAATTTTTCTAGTTGTCTTGTTTTACTGCTTCCTTTATTCTTAAATCATGAAAATCAGTCATTGATAACATCTCAAGAGTCCTCAAAACTATGCCACAATCAGTTAACTTGGGATATGAATATCTAAGAATATATATAAACCTGATTTTGCATTAATTAACCAAGATTTGATATGATATAAGACCCAATCAACCAACCATAATCTGATCAAGTCAAAATTGTGTCAGCAGAATTTAATTCGCTGCACGTGCTGTTTGTTTATTTTTATGGAAAGACGTTCAATCTAATTAGAAATTAAAAAAGAAATACTTTTGCTAACTTGCAACATCAAAGAGATTTTCTCTTGATTCACTGCCAAATTGATTCAACGTTTATGTAACCAAAATGTATGCATTTAATGTATACATCTGATGTATATATTTAATGTATGCATTAAATGTATGTATTTAATGTATGTATTTGATGTATGCATTTAATGCATGCATTTAATGTATACATCTGATGTATATATTTAATGTATGTATTTGATGTATGCATTTAATGTATGCATTTAATGTATGCATTAAATGTATATATTTAATGTATGTATTTGATGTATGCATTTAATGTATGCATTTAATGTATGCATTAAATGTATGTATTTAATGTATGTATTTGATGTATGCATTTAATGCATGCATTTAATGTATGCATTTAAAGTAAGCATTTACTGTATGTATTTGATGCATGTATTTGATGTATGCATTTAATGTATGTATTTAATGCATGCATTTGATGTATTCATTTATTGTATGTATTTGATGTATGCATTTGATGTGTGCATTTAATGTATGCATTTGATGTATGAATTTGCCCAACCTCTTTATGTTCCGTAAACTCAATTTATAGTACAATTCATTGCGTTTACAAATAAAGCATTTGTCAAGCCCTTCCAATAAGAATAAGATATTATACAAGGTCTATTTTTAAACTGAGTACAACTGATTTGAATTCGGAGTTTTCCATCTTTTTGACTTGTTGCCAAACCAAAAGGCTAAACAACTCTCTTTATTTTTAAACGAGTTAGAACTCATTTGTTTGTACTAGTTTTGCTATTCAACATTAATTATTCAATTTAATATTAATCATTTCTTTACATACATTTAATAGTATCAAGTATATTTAATGATTAAATGGTAAATGATTAAGGGCTTAAATGGTATCAATGATTAAATGGTATCAAAGATTAAATGATATCAAAAATAGTAAATGATTAAATAGTTCTATTTGACTCATAGATGGGACGCTGACAGGTACTACCGCTCGGAGTCTGACTGGACCTGGGAGTAATTATAAATAATTACCACACATTCTCCGACGCTCCAGAACTTGAGCCGCACCATCAGATTGTTTAATGCCATACCCAGCGCACTCGTTGGAGGAAGTCTTACCCATCTGCAGTGATATCATCATCATCATCATCATATCGTGCTAGCCGACAGGACGCGCGCGCGCGCGTATGTGTGTGTGTGTGTGTGTCTGTCTTTGTTTAATAATTTTGTACGCACCGTTATTAAATAATCAATTTTATTTCTGTTGAACTCTTTTATTTCTCTCCTTTATTGACTGTATTTATTTTGGGACTGGTTTGACAACTGGATTATACTGAGGAAATGTTTGCCAAATATTCAACGTACAGCACATTTATAGACACGTGTGTGATGACTATGAATATTAACTTGGCATGCATTAAAAAAAAACAGCTTCTTTTAGTAAAAGGAATTTATAAAAGACGTTTAGATTTCACCTGTTTAAGGTACAGCTGACGTTACGGTTACCAAAATAGAATCAGCAATCCAGGTTCGAATTTTATGTTCAATTCCCATTGATGAACATGGTAAAGACATTAATCTTCATCCCGACGTCAAATATCTGAAAATATCTGAAAATTGGTCTAGCATTTCCTTCAATTTTTTTTTTCTTTTGGTTTTTATCACTACTCATCCGGTCGTTTTTCTATTGCCGCTTGATAAGGAGCTTGGATCGTGAATAGAAAAAGGAGCACCAAGAAAGATTTTGACAGTCTTTATCTTCAGGAATAAAAGAAATGATTATGCTACGAGGGATTAACGCGTAAATGTCGCTCAAAATAAATAAAATAATCAAAAATAATTTCCACAACGAAATTATGATGGTCATTTCTTGAAATGTCTTGTCACTAGTATTATCATTATCATGACGTCATGCCCAGAAGAAATGGTCTAGAGAATTGGAGGATTTTGAAAAAGAGTCAGTTGAGATTGGCCCATGGAGGCAAAGAGTTGAATTTCGTAGTAACTAATAATAATTCTTTTGTAAAAACAATTATTGCTTTAGGTAAGTATTCCTCAAAAAAATAATTTAGTTATATGACATCAAGTATGTCCATAGCACAGATTTCGATGACTCTCTCTCTCTCTCTCTCTCTCTCTCTCTCTCTCTCTCTCTCTCTCTCTGTTATATAATTAAGGAATGATTTTCTATATTAATCATTTTTCGGTAATTATATTTTATCATTCAGTTTGTTTCGGCTTTGAACTATTCGGGTTGAGAAAGAGTTCAGGTGCATAATCATTGGGTGCAGTTTTACGCTCCCAAGCAAAGGATATGACAATCACCATTGTCATAATAAACCCCCAGACAGTAAATAGGGCTGGAGTGTGGATGACGTCATGCCCAGAAGAAATGGTCAAGAGAATTGGAGGATTTTGAAAAAGAGTCAGTTGAGATTGGCCCATGGAGGCAAAGAGTTGACTTTCATAGTAACTAATAATAATTCTTTTGTAAAAAAATTATTGTTTTAAGTAAGTATTCCTCAAAAAAATAATTTAGTTATATGACATCAAGTATGTCCATTGAATATGAATATGTTTTAGACAGACATATTTGACTCCTAGATGAGACCCTAACAGGTACTACAATTCCGGATCAGAGTGGATCTGGGAGTACTGACAATGAAGAGGTACTTCACACACCTTAGAGCGCTTGGACTGGAGCCTCAACATTTAGTGTCATACTAAGGACACCTCATTTTGGAGAGAGACAGGTCTGACTCCTCTGCAAGGGAAGCAGTCACCGTATTCTAAGCCACGTCGATTTGAGTGGAAAAGGGTTTGATGAAGGAAAAGAAATAAGATATCAATAAGAAAGAAAGAAAGAAAGAAAGAAAGAAAGAAAGAAAGAAAGTGGAGACATTTTAAAAGAAAGAAAGAAAGAAAGAAAGCGAAGACATTTCAAAAGAAAGAAAGAAAGAAAGAAAGAAAGACAGAAAGCAAAGACATTTCAAAAGAAAGAAAGAAAGAAAGAAAGAAAGAAAGAAAGAAAGAAAGAAAGAAAGCGAAGACATGTCAAAAGAAAGAAAAAAAGAAAGAAAGAAAGTGAAGGAAGCGAAGGAATTTCAAAAGAAAGAAGGAAAAAAAAAAAGAAGAGGAGAATGCTTTGCCTTATAGTTGAAGTAGATATTTCCCACTGGTATCTGAGATTAATGTTCAAACCCAGGTAAAAAAAAATCAAAATTTTGGGTTCTGATTTCCTAGATAGGCAACTTGAAACAAACACAATCTTCCTACTTTGTGTTGCATAACAGATTTACAGTCTCTATTAATTGAAAGTCAATGAAGATAGTTTTAAAAAAATTTAAAACAGTCATCCCATAAGCAGAAACAGTTGGTGCCAAATCAAAGTGATTGAGAATTTATGGTTAGTTGAAAGCTTGGCTTTCATTGGACGAGTTAGGATCAGGTCACTAAAATCCAAGAAGTTTAAGATAGATTATAACTTTAATTTAGTCAACTGAGAAAGTGAGGGCCTAGTTTCGATCAATAGTCGAATGGCTGCTTCTCAACTTGCGTACTTACTATGTGAAGAAAAGTTGTCGAATTTGTACTGAAAAGGAATTCTCTTTGTCATTCATCCCAGCAGTAGAGATCGTAGAACAACGTGGAATGGCGAGAGAAGACGAGAACCGGCCAAGAAGACAAAATGGCAGCAAAATGCAACAATCAGCCGAGAGAAGAAATGCTATACAACAGTTAGATTAAACATATAAACAAGAATTCAAAGGAGAGAATAAATTCAAAATGGAAAAACGGTTGATCTTTTTAAATTACTTGTGCGCATGGTGATCTGGTCGATGTTATCATTCCAGAAATCGGGCGTCGTATCACCTGTGTTATTTTTGACCACTGCGAAACAGCTTTTCTGTTTCGATACGGTTCGGTTTCTTTGTTTAATGACATGTAAACCTTCGTGTGTTATATAATGCAAAAGCCATCCTAGTTGAAGAACTGCAGTGGTAATATCTAACCTATAGCTGTTGGGATAGGGGGTTACATACCTTTTTCCAGGATATCAGTTCGAAAGTGAATGTAATAGCGTACTGGAGTTTGAACTCACTCACTTTGAGACCGCAGTCAAGCACTTTAGCTATAACACCACGAGTACTTCCAACAGCTTTTTAAGCACCAGTAGCAGTACTTGATACCTTGCTTAACACTCAGTAATATAAGGTACGTATGAAGGGTAAAGTGGAGAAATCCAGGGAAAGGAGTAGCGCCCTCCCCTCCACCTCGGTGTTGTAGCTATTGAAAAGGGAGCCTTCTAGTCGCCCTCGACTATGGTTGCCAACTTTACTTTAGTTTACTTATTTCCTTTATTCTACGTTTCTATTCGTTATATTCGTACGGATTAAAACAGTTTTCTGTTCCAGGTTTTCTAATCTTTATATAAAACTGTTACTCTAAAAATATAAGAAAAAAGAGAAAGAGAAAGATGTTGAATAATAGTTTGGCGGAATCTACTAGAACGAGGATTTACTGTTGCATAATTATACTCGTTAATTTATGATAAAACAAAAGTTATTATTGAAGGGAAAATCGAAAAGTCCTAAAAGAGTTCACATATTGACTCTTATGTCTTTTGGTGTGAAATTTGATGTGTTAATCCAACGTGCCAAACTTGACGTTACACTGGCTTTTCTTGTGTTAGTGATAAGCCATGATCACATCAGAAGTAGAAGAAATAGTTGAGTGTCTGCTTTAGTGCACTTAAAGTTTAAGAAAACATTATGGACTGTGAGTTGTTTCAATAATATATTCGACTGCCTTTATAACTCAGTTGAGTGCTTGAAAGGTTAATAAATCAAATGAAATATTCTGAATTACAAAAAATATAAATAACTCAAACTATTACCAGCTCATTGACCAAGTGGGTAGAGTGTTTGCCAATGGTCTGGGAGACCTGGGTTCAATCCCAGGTAGCGTCATACCAAAGACTTTAAAAATGGTACTTAATATACCTTGCTTAACACTCAGCAATATAAGGTATGTATGAAGGGTAAAGTGGAGAAATCCAGGGAAAGGAGTAGCGCCCTCCCCTCCACCTCGGTGTAGTTGCTATTGAAAAGGGAGCCTTCTAGTTGCCCTCAAGTACGGTCGCCAACTTTACTTTAGTTTACTTATTGCCTTTATTCTACGTTTCTATTCGTTATATTCGTACGGATTAAAACAGTTTTCTGTTCCAGGTTTTCTAATCTCTATATAAAACTGTTACTCTAAAAATATAGGAAAAGAGAGAAAGAGAAAGATGTTGAATAATAGATTGACGGAATCTATTAGAACGAAGATTCCATTAGACGAAAAGTCACATGACTGGATAATCCTTGAAGCTTTTAATTTCAGTCAGGTAAAAATTGTCGACGAGACAAAATCGAATTTCATCTCGACTTTGATTACAGTTTCCCCGGTTTATCGAACGGGTTATAGGAAATGGAAGTCGACAAGGAATAAACGTAATATGGGCACAAAAAATGTGTCTAAGTTGTTCTTCATCCCAACACAGGAGACAAGATGACAAAAGAACGAAGGGAGAAGAAAGAAGCACGGCGATAAACGGGAAAGTAGTAAGTTTGGGCAATGTCATATAAACCCTGAATATAATCCAATACGTAACAATCCTGAATGGGAGTATGCTTCAAGGATGGATAGATAGAGTGAGAGAAAGGCTTGATTTCTTTGTTTAATGCCATATCAATCTTTGTAGGTTATATAATGCCAAAGCCATCCTTTTTTTAAACAGTACTGGTACTATTTAACTCATAGCTGGAAGGATAAGGGGGTTCATACCTTTCCCAAGGGTGTTTGTTCGAAAATGAATGTAATAGTACGACTGGGGTTCGAACTCGCTTACTACGATTCCGCAGTCCATCGCTTTAACCATTACACCACGAGGACACCCCAGAGAGAGAAGGAGAAAGAAAGAGAGAGAGAGAGTGTGTGTGTGTAATAATGATATTTTATCAAATCAAATTAATTTTACTCCATTATCGAAAACTCGGTAAAAGTGAAGTTGCAACAATGTATTCAAATTATTTTATAAAATGCAGGGAATTTAATTCTACTTGGCAATGTAATTTAGTAGTTTTAAATATATATATATATATATATATATATATATATATATATATATATATATATATATATATATATAAATATATATATATGTGTGTGTGTGTGTGTGTGTGTGTGTGTGTGTTAATCTATGTATATATTGATTTTATAGTTTGCTATATTCATAAATATAGAATGCTTAATATCGGTGATAGAGCATATATAGATTTAGGTTAGAATAGCGTAGACACAGTCAACTGTGCTTGGTGACAGTCAGTTTCTCGCCTTTGTGATCATCAGGTCAAATTATATATATATATATATATATATATATATATATATATATATATATATATATATATATATATATATTAGCCTACAGAATGTTTAACTTACTGAATGTAAATTTTAAAAAATCATCCATTTCAAGTCGCTTTGTACCATCAATTTTGATAAAGATGATGCCAACATCATTATTATATTATATTTTTCTCGCAATCAGATTTTCAAATGTTAACTTACGAAGTCACATTGTTTTTAGCTGGATGCGAAAAATTTGCTTATTCAACCACATTGTGTAACATAAAGAATCACGAAATAAATAAATAATCATTTTATTTTTTAGTACTTTATGAATTTTAAATGGGAGTTTTAAATCTGAAAATTTAGTAAACATACACTAAAAATTCCCCTCCTTTTGTTTATGTGTGTGTGTGTGTGTGTATGTGTGTGTGTGTGTGTGTGTGTTTCTGTGATTTTATTAGTTATATATTTGTAAAACAAAAACTCAATTTTTTATTAAATTCTGAATTGAATCTAGACAAACATTTTATGTATTTTTTCGAAATTGTTTTAACTCTTAAAGTAAGAGGTAGAACGATTTTTTTCTCACTTAGATGAGTTAAGATGCTCTAAAAGCTCATCTTGAACTTCGTCAAAACTAAAAAAAAAAAAAAGATAATTGATATTCATCATTAAGGGTTTTTGGAATATTGTCTTCATCTTTATTATTATTTCCGCAACGTTTCAGTCGATATGACCTCCGGCCTTCTTCAGGTGTTTGTCGAACTCGGGAACTTTCACGGAACTTCGAACTACGTCCCTTATTGAATCCACGGGGTTCGCCAGTTCTGATTCCGTAGGCTATAACCAGGTACAAGTGTTAAGTATTCCTGTATTGTTACTCACCTGCAGTCAGGATTGAACCTGCAACCTCCAGATGATTGTCTCCTTAGAAGCTTAGGGAACCAACGCCTATAACTGTTACGCCATCTAGAGGTTGCAGGTTCAATCCTGACTGCAGGCGTTGTGGAAATAACAATAAAGATGAAGACAATAGTCCGAAAACCCTTAATGATGAAAATCACCAAGCTTCGTCTCAGAAATTTAGACAACTGATATTTGATATTTTGTCATTTTTTTTTTTTTTTTTGGTTTGTTTGTTTGGTCTTTAATTTATTAGAATTTTATCTAAAATATATTTAGTAATGTGACGTTCTATTTTATTTTCTTTACTTTTAGGTATAAATTCTTGTCTTTTCCTTTACTGCAATCAGTTGAACCAACAGCAGAAAATTGTGCCAAAATTGCCAAAGAAGCAAATTTACGAGATTATTCAATCGGAGAATCAAAGGTAAGAAATTGGAAAAAAATTTCTGATTAAAAGACTCAAGAATCCAAACGCTAAACTCATGGAGTTTCCCTTCCATAATCATCATCATCAGCAGCATCATCATCTGTGTTTACAGACTAATTGTAACTAGTGGCATTCAGTCCAAGTTCCAGCAAATCTTCTCTGCTTTCCAGGAGTCTTCTCTGTATTCTAGCTGATCTGAATGGTTTCGGATTTCCAAAACCCGAATCTCTTTTCATAGTTATTTACGATTGTTTCAAGTGCTCCAAATATGATTGTTATTACTGTTATCTTTATGTTCTATGGTTTTTCACTTATCTAGCAAGGTTCAGGTATTTATCAAGTTTTTCGTTTTTCTTTTAATTTCAGTCTGTAGCCTGATTCACTAGACAAGATTGTTTTTTGTTTTTTGATTTTTTTTTTTTTTTTTTTTTTTTTGCTAACAAGTTTCTGATGTTTTGGCTTGGATTCGATTATCCGTTTTTATCTCAAATTCCATCGATTTTTTTTCCTGCAAGATTATGAAAATATAGTAATTTTATTTTTATTGTATAAAAATCAAAATATTGAATTTTAATTTTTTACTGTTTTTCTTAATAACAGCCGATGACGGTCAAAAGAGATTGTTTTTTCATTTCCTTAATTTGCTGTTTGACAAAATTCCTTTACCTAATCTCTTGTGTGAAAGATTAGCAAACAGCAAATTAGGGAAATGAAAAAACAATCTCTTTTGACCGTCAAACACAAGATCTGAGATAAATTAACTTACTTTTGGGGGGGGTCTTAAGAATATGGGGTCCATTTGATGAATAAGGTGAATTTTGCCTAAAGAGTTAACAATAAGAAACACTGTTTATATCTGCACTTTTTTCAAGGAAATCATTATGATGAGTGCTTTCATGTCACAGGAGCCAGCAGCATAGCCTTCTTTACTGACTGCTGGGCCTGGAACTTTATCTTTACCGGAGAGTAGTGTTTCCACTCCATGGACTGTCTTTTTAACTCAGGTTCGTCATTGCAAACCTATGTTTAGCCCATTTGTAAACATTTTTTGGCGAGAATATGCTTTCTGTACACATCCCACATTTTTCAGTAAATTTCACATGGTTTACACTTCTCAGTCACCCAAAATTTGATGACAGACTTCTGTTCAAGCCTGGAGCATTGTGAATGCTCGCCATTTTGAATAGCCTCATACCAAATAATTTAACGAGATCAAAATAATTTTTGTCAAAAACCAATTCCAAACAATGCAGAGTTTACATTTATGGAAAAAAGTTTTTAAAAATGTACTTTGCTTTTAATTCACCTTATTTATTGAATAACCCTCGTAGAGATAGATATATTGATAGATATACGTGGGGTAGAGAAAACTATTAAACGAATGAAAGGTATGTGACACAAGGAAAAAAATAATATTGATAATGAACAAACTGAGATAGATAAAGAGAGAGAGAGAGAGAGAGAGAGAGAGAGAGAGAGAGAGAGAGAGAGATTTATTGATTTGGTTTGGTTTGGTTTGGTTTGGTTTCTTTGTTTAACGGCATTTCAACCTTCGTGGATTATTTTAATCCCAAAGCCATCCTTGCGGGAGAACAGCAGGGATACTATTTAACCCATAACTGTGGGAGATAAGGGGGTTCATAAATAAAAGCAAAGTTGACAACCGTAGTCGAGGGCGACTCGAAGGCTCTCCTTTCAATGGCTTCTACACCGAAGTGTAGGGAGGGCGCTACTCCTTTCCCTGGATTTCTCCACTTTACCCTTGATCCTTATCTTATAGTGCTGAGTGATAAGCAAGGCGGCATCAAGTACCATTTTTGAGTCTTTGGTATGATTCGACCTGGGATTGAACCCCGGTCTCCTGGACCAGTGGCGAACACTCTTACCACCGAAAGTGCGACTGTAGTTCGAACTCGCTTAGTATGATGTCGCAGTCAAGCAAGTTAGCAACTACTCCATGAAAAACGCCTCCCTTATCTAATGAATGACCTTCGTACATTGAGAGATATTTTTCTAAGTATGGTGGAAAACAGGCAAATATCCTGAGCACAATCTTTTGTATTTCAGATAAAATTGAATTTCCCCGGATTTTCTTAGTGTGTGTATCAGTATTGCTCCAAATTCTTCCTGGTGCTCCCATGATTACTGGAATATTGATTATTTTTGAATACCACATTCTTACAATTTCTACTCCGAGATCCTTATATTCTAACAATTTCTTAGATTCTTTGATTGAAATGTTTTCTTGAACTATGAGACAATATTCATATATCTGGTATAATAACTTACATAATTCAGTCGATATGTATAGGAAAGAAACAGACCAAAGTAATATCTTTACCTCCTAGCTCTGATGATGACTTTTGTTCGTACCATTTTTTATCGTGTGGTTGGATAAAATACTGATTTATCTTCCATGGCAGTTATTTCCCTACCTTCTAATGCTTGAATTTAAATGGGTTTGAAGCCAGGATAGAGTAGACAGTATTAGATGAACAATTGTTTTATCAACTTGTGATCTGCCTTGTTCTTGAAAATGTGTGCCTCATAGAATCTTATTGGCAGATCTTGATCTTGAGTAGCTCTGACGAAACCATCTGTTTCTAGTTTCAAACCTAAGCTCCGCAACTGTGTCAGGTTTTTGTCTACGACAGAATCTTGTACATCACAATGGGTATCGAACATAAAATTCTACTTAAGTGAATCCACTTCCTCCACCTGCCAGAGGCAAGTACAAACAATTTACCGAGGGTTAATGCATGGTAATCATGGCTCTAATCTTTCTATCCTCCATATCTCATTAGCTTATCACACGAAAAGGGTTTGTCATTGCTAAGATGTAAATGGCTTCAAACTTTTAAAAAAGTTATTTAGTTTTCTGTATTATCCTTACACTTTATTAATTTAGCGTTGCTCGGGAGAATGTATGGCACATTGATTCGCCATTCTTCAGTTATCAGCATATCAAAAAATGGGACTAGTCCACAACTCTTAATTTCAGCGACGATTCTTTGTGGACTTCTGTCTTCCGCAGAACGTAATATACCTTCATCACGGGTGATCCCCGGGTGGATGGTATTGAGCATTTCGTCTGACTCGCCTGGTCACAGGAGGCCATCTTCCACAGGCAATCCCTGCTTTGTAAGGTTGAGTTCATTGCACGGTGCCTAAGGCGCCCTAATAGAGGAAAACCGACGGGATCAAGCATTTTTTGTGACGGCTGCGCATGTGTCTCCATTCGTGTATGGCTCCCCACATTAAAATGACCTTGTATCAAATCCTACCGGGTTAGATAAGTATTCAGTACAACTTTTAACTATAATAAACAACTCATTTGTGCTGGTAATCCAACGGTTCACATCCTAAACTGAACTATTCGTCTCTCATACGTTGATGGTTGGTTTGATTTCTTTGTTTAATGGCATGTCAATCTTCGTAGATTATTTAATGCCAAAACCATCCTTGGTTTGGTTTTGTTGTTTAATGGAACATCAACCTTCTTCGGTTATTTAATGCCAAAGTCATCCTTCTAGAATGACAGTCGTGATACTATTTAAACCATAGCTGGGAGGATACGGGGTTTCATACCCAAGAGAATTTGCCCAAAATTCAACGTAATAGCGCGACTGGAGCTTGAACTCGCTTACTACGATTCCGCAGTCCTGGGCTTTAACCATTACACCACGACGACACCTCCCAAAGCCATCCTTGTAGAAAAACAATTGTGGTACTATTTAACCCTTAGCTGAAGATGGATAACGGGGTTCACGCCTTTCCCAAAGGTATTCGTCCGAAAGTAAATTTAATAGCGCGACTGGAGTTCAAATTCGCTTTTTTCGAGGCTGCAGTCCAGCACTTTAGCAAATAAGCCAAGGGGACTCTCCTACAAACGTTGAAATTGATGGAAATCTCCCTCATATATAATGTTTAGACATCATCTGATAAAAGATTTGTCGGTGGCACAACAATTTTGAAAAAATATTATTCCGGGTTTTTATTGGACTTGTGGGCCGGCGCCGAGTCCTGCTACCACACCCAGGGTCTGTCACCGGCCACCTGATTGCACCAGGGGATCACCACACTCTTCAGCACATCCAGGTACACTTTGGTGTTGACTTTCAAGCCGACTTCGAAGATGTGAGGTGGCATGATGTGGCCCTCACTTGAAACCACACCAAAGACCATAACCGTAGCCGGAAACTTTGTTTTCATCACCCTGGGCACGTCCCTGTTATTGGTGGCAATCCAAATTTGCATTTTAAGGGTGCTGGCAATGGTCCTGTTGACATAACTTGGATCGGTAGAGAGCATGAGCTGTACAGCGGCGCATTTCCGATCTCGCTCGTTGAAAATTGTGTCACTTTCAGATATGATAGAAGGCTCTTATCGCCCTTGGGATTTGTACACAGCTGGCCAACTAGTAGCTGGTTTGCAACAAAAAAAAAGAAAACCGGTTTTCATTAAACGGAAATGGAATCATGTCGTCTTTTCTCGGGCGACAATTTTATCGTTCCCCCCAATAGGAAAAAGCAAATTAAAAAAATGAAATGGTTGGACCCGAAGGGAACAAACAACGTTAAAGATGTTAGAAAAAGAGAATCCCAGGTTGATATAAGATATCTACTTGTAAACTTGCTTGAAATTTACTATCATGTTCGCGCTAACTGTTGATACCCGATTAGATTTAATTTTTCCCAATCATAAGTCATTAGAAAATAGTAGTAGTATTTGTTTTTGTTGGAGTTGCAGCAGCAGTAGTAGTAGTAGTCGCAGTCGTCGTGACAAGGCTGAACTCAGCGTTCATTTTAATGGTATAAAAAATGATGTTGCAGTTTGGCTTCAAATAGAATACCTAGATACTGATGCTTTCATCATTAGCGTCATCAAGACGTGCCCACAGCACGGATTCCCGTCCCTACCAGTCATCAATTTTGGCAAGTCCTCTAGACAGTCCCCAGTTTACACACAGTGCTAATTAATGTGAGTTTTTGCTGGTCGGCCAAAACTGGCGTGCCCATGTGTTGGAGTCTAAAGGAGAATGTCACTTATGAGTTTATTCCTACATCTCCAGAAGTATCCAGCATGTCTTGCTGGTCTTACTTAGATTGTTAGAAAGATAGGACGTAAGTAGTCGTACAGCTGCTGTTTTGTAGGGTGCTGCTTCGTAGATTTGTTCAAAACAACACGTAGCATCTTGGCATAGTTCTCATTAAACTTTTTCTCTATGCAGTCCGATTGGTGCAACCTTATAATAATACTGATACAGAAACAGCCTGAATGAATCCCCGTTTGATTTTTATCAGAGAGCTCATATTTCTGCTTGATCGCTAACCTGTCAATTGAGGTCCATGATTTACCTATTCGTATGTTAACATCTCTTTCAATAGATGAGATATTGCTACCAGGTTATATGAACTGATTAACTAATTTCAAATGCTTCTCATTTAATGAGGTGATACCATCTTGGTTAAAAAATAAGGAACTGTTTTATCTGAAATCACATAGAAACCAATGCCTCTGGCTGCAAATACGATAAAAGATAATGATGAATGATGTTATGAAGAGGAAAGAGAAATATGCAATAAATGAGATGGATGATGTAATGAAGGGGAAAGGGAAATATACAATGAATGAGGTGGATGATGTAATGAAGGTGAAAGATCGATATACAATGAATGAAACTGATGAAGTAACGAAGCTTCAAGTATTTGTATATCGTTTCGTTTTCTTTTATTTTCACCTTGTGGTCCGCTGGAACAGAAACATTTATTGGATAACAAGTTTTCTGTTGTAATTGCTGTTATCATTATATTTGTTACCGGACCATTGGTATAATGAGTAGAGTGTTCGCCGATGTTCCAGCAGATCAGGGTTCAATTCCTGGTCGAGTTATACCAAAGACTCAAAAAATGGTACTTGATGCCGCCTTGCTTAACACTCAGTATTATAAGGTAAGGATCCAGGGTAAAGTAGAGCAATACAGGGAATGGAATAGCGCCCCTCCCTTCACCTCGGTGTAGTAGTTATTGAAAAAGGAGTCTTCAGGTCACCCTCGACTAAGGTCGCTAACTTTACTTACTTTTTATTTTCTCATAATTTGTTTATTTTTGTTTTTTGTTTATTCTTTTATTAATCTACTAATTCATTATTAGTCTTTGGAGTCATTAGTTTTCCGGTGATTGAAAAAGAATTTGTTTTCTTATATATATATATATATATATATATATATATATATATATATATGCATGTGAGAATGTCTGTGTGTGCAGGTAAGATGTTACACAAGGTCAAATTTTAAGCAAAGTTTAACCATTTTGAATTCAGATTTTTCCTTCTCCAAGACCGGTTGCCATACCAAAATTAAAAAGACAGTCTGCCCTACTATTCACCTATAGCTGGAAGAAGAATAGTTGAATGCATACCTATCCCAAAGAGTATTGGTTCTATATGAAATTTAAATAGTCTCGTCCAGGAATTGAACTCGGATTGCCATATCTAGTTCCTTAGTCGATAACATTTTCACCACTAGTGCCATATGTATGAAACAGTATGCGTAGATATTAGTGTGTGAGCGTAGGTCTAAGGGTAAGAAAGAAAAATTGTTACACTTGTGTACATATGAAAGCTTGTCCATTTGTTTGGGTAAAAATACCTTTCTAATTAGCGAGTCAACCCCGATTCATTGGCGATACAGAAAGTTTTTTATTATATTTCTTTTTTAGATGCATGCTTATCGCCTGTAACGCACTGGGTGGCCTCAGCAGACACTGACTACGACCGCACTCTTAACATAGATGTCTCTTTGTTTAAGTTTTGCGAGTTTATCGAGGCTAAGTATGCTTTCTTGAGAGAAAAACAGAATCACTTAACCCTTTTCTTTCTGCGTCATTCCTGTGTATTCAAGTGATCCTTTGAAAGGGAAATTCTATTTGCCAGCTTCTTTACACCTCTCCCATACACAAAAAATGTTAATTAGTATGAACCATCTTAAACATTATCAATTTTTGTTTTATCTCTTTCTGTTTGCAGATATTCCTCAAGTATAATCACCTTGATCAGTTGAACACTGTTCTGCAGGAGGTTGAGAAAAAAGTGACCCTCTTGCAGGCCGTGGTGCGGGGATTTCTGGCTAGGTGTCACTATAAACGGGCTCTTCACGACTGGAGAGAGAGTGAAGAGTTGACACGACGTAAAATCGAAGAAATTGCCTTTGAAACTTTTAAAAGATCAACGTATAATTCAAAAAACACGAATATAAATGAAGAATCAGACTTATATGTAAGTATATGGATTTATTGGTGGAGTAATTTAAGAATTTACCACTACAATGTCGCAGTCCAGTACGTTAGCCACTACGCCACGGGAATTCTTCTCCCTCCTAGAAATTAAAAAAAAATGTATTACCGGCTGATCTCCAATGAAAGGTTGGTTGGTTGGTTGGTTGGTTGTATTTTATGGCATATCAACCTTTGCAGGTTATTTAATGCCAAACCCAGTTTATACATATATGCTAAATATACATGATTTGTAAACGAATAGTTTTTAGGTAACATAATTCTTAAATAAATCAAAGCTCATTTGTTTGCACATAGTTAATTGGTTTCAAGCATTACTATATTACACAAGTAATTCTATTCAACATTGTTCCTTGGTTTGTACGCAGTTAAATGGTTCCAAGTATTGCTATGTACTTCTAATAATTCAATTTAACATCAGTCATTTGTTTGCACAAGTGAAATATAGATAAAGAAAATGTCGTGACAAGTATCAAATAAATTTTACAATAAAATAAGAAATTTCACTTTGATACAGAATGAATTTGTAAATTTCAATTAGAAGATCGACAGTTAAAAACATTTGTTCTGTTCTAGCCAACAATACTGAAATGGAATTGTGTAAATCCGTTTCAAGAAAAATGACTGAATTACACTCAACTTTCATTGAGTGTCAATACACACACACACACACACACACACACACACACATATATATATATATATATATATATATATATACTGACACATCTTGACAGTTGGTAACCGTCTTTACCATCAAAATTACAATTTTAACATCCTGATTAATAACTAATTTAACTTGAAAAATATATAAGATGCGTAAGATGATAAGGTAATAAGACATCAATACATCGTTGGATTATAGAGACATAAACTTGTACATCACTTATGCTACTCTCTCTCTCTCTCTATATATATATATATATATATAGCTATAGCCTAATGAGAAGCTTTGTAAGGTAACTCGTGACAATGCAAATTGCTGGTTTTATTTCTTTGAACGTTCTCCTAGAATTTTCCTCTCATAGACAACCACAACGCAGAGATTTGATGCTAGAACTTTCTTCTCCAGTTTTGATTTTGGTTGGTTGGTCGGTTGGTTGAGTTTTATAGTATATCAACCTTTGTAGGTTATTTAACGCCAAATCCATTTTTTACAAATAGTCAGTTCTATTTCAAACAATTCAGTTTAGCATGAGTACACAGTTCAATTGTCAAAAGCATTTCTATTTCAAGCTATTCAGTTTGAGTATGAGTATAGATTTTCTCCACTGGCAGTGAAATGTCAAAACAGTTCTATATTAAACAATTCAGTTTAGCATAAGTACAGTTTCAATGTTAACAACAGTTCTACTTCAAGCAGTTCAGTTTAGCATGAGTACACAGTTTAATCGTCAAAAACATTTCTATTTCAAGCTATTCAATTTTGTCAAACAGTTCTAATTCAACCAATTCAGTTTAGTATAAGTATAGGTTTTGTTTACACACAGTTAAATGTCAAAACAGCTCTATATTAAACAATTCAGTTGAGCGTAAGTACAGTTCCATTTCAAACAATTCAACTTAGCATAAATACGCAGTTTAAATGTAAGTACACAGTTAGATTGTCAAAAACATTTTGGTTTGGTCAAACAGTTCTAATTCAAACAATTCAGTTTAACATAAGTATGCAGTTTAGTTCTATTTAATCCATAGATAGGATCCTATCAGGTGCTACCATTCCAGGCCAGAGTGAACCTGGAAGCAATGGCAATGAAGATGTGCTCCGCATTACCCAAAGCCCCAGCATCACTGGAACCTCACCATCAGATTGTTTAGTGTCATATCGTTGGGTGGGGGTCTTACCCCACTTTTGATTTTGGTGAAAATTTTCTCTCAGAAGGTTTACTTTCACCTCGACTTTGTCATTAGACTTGAGCTCCTTCTATCCCACCATATATATATATATATATAACCGTTTGTCCCATTCCCTTTTAACTGAGTTTTCCAGAAGATTCTTTTCGCTGAAACCAAGGTAGGAAATTTCTGTTACTGATTCACTTCTCTAAATCGCTTCTATGAACCTATTGAGGACTTTCAATATTTGTTTAGTTGCGACTCATTCGGTTTTCTTGTTGTTTTTTCCAACGCAGCCGACATTGTAATTCATTCGTTGTTTGTTTTGTTTTGTTTTTGTTTTTTCTCATTTTCTTATTTTTTCTTCGTTGAGTCATTTTCTTATATATATATATATATATATATATATATATATATATATATATATATTGTGTGTGTGTGTGTGTGTGTGTGTGTGTGTGTGTGTGTGTGTGTGTGTGTGTGTGTGTGTGTGTGTGAATACCTTGGAGAATACAGCTGTCGTCTGAAAATCTGATCGAGGAATAGAAAAAATTCATATTCAAAGAGCACTTTGAAATTTTTCGTGTGGCTGATTCCATATGTAAGAAAAAAAGATTGGCATTACCTTTTTTTTAATTTATCAGTGGAAAGTGAGAAAATTATGAAGAAAAACATATGAGTTTTGCTAGAAAAGATCCGGCTGTTTCAGATTAATGAAAAATGGCCTACCTAGGGCAATGGAGTCTTACTTTACTTTATATATGTGAATGTGTACACGAAGTGCTATCAAAAAATTCGAAGATTGATCAGTCTCTTCATCTGCCAAGTTACCAACTGAGTGTTTCCAATGTCTCATCGGATATCAGCCCAAATGACCGGTACAGTAGAATATACCACCTGCATCTCTGCTGAGGAGTAAGATGAGTGTCCTGATATGACATTAAACCATCTCCAATTTTGGAGCTTTCGGGAATGTAGAGTACTTCTTCATTGCCATTGCTCCCAGGTCCACTCTAACTCGGAATTGTACCAGCTAAAAGGGTCCTATCTATGGGTCGAATAGAAATTTTTGACATTTAAACTGTATGCAAACAAATGGCTTTTGCTAAACCAAATTATTTTAAACGGAACTGTTTGATCATTTAACTGAGTGTATATAAATGACGAATGTTTAATTTAATTGTTAGTGCAACATAGGAATACTTGGAAACATTTAACTGTGTGCAAACGAATAAGTTATGTTGATTAGAATTATTAGTGTTAAATAGAAATACTTGAAACTCTTACAGTGTGCCTAAATTGAAATATTGGTATAACATAGCAATACTTGGAACCATTTTACTGTGTACAAATGAATGAATATTTTTAGTAGATTAATTAGTGTTAAATGGTAATACTTGCAAGCACTCCACTGTGTGCAAACAATTGATTGATATTGAATAGAATTATAAGGGTTAGATAGCAATTATTGAAACCATTTAACTGTGTAGAAACAATCGCAATACGAGTATGCAAAAAATCAGTTCTAACACATTCAAAAATGAAATTTCCGACAAACTATGTGAGAAAACAAAATTGTGACTTATATAGCAATACTTGGAACCGTACAACTGTGTGCAAAAAATGAGCTCAAGCTCATTTAAAAATGTTTTCAACAAAATGTGTTTAGAAATCATATTTGTTTAATATAGAGGATTTAGTATTAAATAACCAACAATGGTTGATATGCCATAAAACCCAACCAAACCAAATCTTATATATTTAATACATATGTATAAAGAAGATTTGTCATTAAATAACCTACAATGATTTATATGCAATAAAGCCCAGTTTTGACATTGAAACTGTACTTAGGCTATACTGAATGGTTTAAAATAGAACTGTTTTGACATTTAACTGTGTGTAAATCAAATCTATACTTATACTAAACTGAATTGGTGGGATTAGAACTGTTTGACTAAACTGAATAGCTTGAAATAGAAATGTTTTTGACAATTAAACTGTGTACTCATGCTAAACTGAATTGTTTGAAATAGAACTGGTAATTTGTTTAAAAATTGATTTAACATTATATAACCTACAAAGGTTGATATATCATAAAACCCAAACAGCCAACCAATCAATCAAAGTAAGAGAGTTCGAACCCAGGCCGTGGTATTATGTTCACTTTTGAACAAGAGACTTAAAATACAACCCCCATTATCACTCCAGGTATGGGTTATAGAGTACTACTGCCGTTCTTCTACAAGAACTGTTTTAGCATTAGATAACCCACGAAGGTTGATATGCCATTAAACAAAGAAACCAAACTAAGGATTACAAAATGATCCTCTTGTGTTTTAACAAATGCCTTCAATTATAATCGATTTTCATTGTGTTACTTACATCTAACTCATTCAATTGTTTTCGTTTTCCTTATCTATCTCAGTTTGTTCATTATTGATCTGATTTTTTCCTTGTGTCACTAACCTCACATTCATTCTATATTTTCTCTCTTCCTCTTCTCTCTCTCTCTCTCTCTCTCTCTCTCTCTCTCTCTCTCTCTGTGTACGTGTGTGCGTATGTGTGTGTGTGTTTCTTTAATCTTTCTCTTAAAGTCATTTTCATTCTTACTCCTCTCACATTGGCCATTAGGCTGGGGCTGTAGAATACACCGACTGCATCTCTGCAGAGGGATAAGACTCCCCCCACCTAACGAGTGTTCTGGAGATGACACTAAATTGCGTTTGATGGAGAAGCTCCAGTCCTGGAGAGCCCATTTAGCTGGGAGTGTAGAATACACCAACTGCTTTTCTGCAGAGAGATAAGACTCCCCTCCTCCAACGAGTATCCTGATATGACACTGAACGATCTGACGGTGAGCTTTGGGGAATGCAGAGTACCCCTTCATTGCCATTGCTCTGGGAGCACCCGAAAGAGTCCTGTCTATGGATCAAAAATACCTAAACTGTGTACTTATGCTAAACTGAATAGCTTAAAATAGAACTGTTTTGACATTTAAAATGCGTTATGTTCCTCTGAGTTTTTTGAAATAGAACTGTTTTTATATGCTAAACTAAATTGTTTGGAATAGAACTGTTTTTATATGCTAAACTAAATTGTTTGAAATAGAACTGTTTTTATATGCTAAACTAAATCATTTGAAATAGAACTGTTTTTATATGCTAAACTAAATTGTGTGAAACTTTTATCAAAATGACTTAATTCGGCATTAAATGACCCGAAAAGGGTTGATACGGCCTAAAATAAAACAACCAACCAACCAACCACTCCTCTCACATCATGAAACTTACGAATAGACCCTGACTCGAAAATGCCTCGAAAAGTAAATATTAATTCGTATCTCTACATTGAATACACAACTAAAACCTTCAGATTTTTTTTTGTTTCCCTTGAATTTTTCTTTGACTCTTATTACATCGCAAAGATTCCTCTATTCTTTTTATTTCTTTCTTTTAATTTCTTTCTTTTTATTTCTTTCTTTTTTACATCGTTTTACCTCACGAACTCTTCAGTAATCTTTATTTTACTTTCCGTCGCTCTTTCTTTTCTCTTCGTTCTTCCTTTCTTTTTTATGCTTCTTTTTTTACATTGCGACACACACACACACACACACACACACACACACACACACACACACACACACACATGACCACACACACACTCATACATGTACGCACACATTCTTTATTTCTTTTTCTCTTGATATTGACATCTATGGACGATTGTAAGCATACATGAGTATTGATCCATTTTGTATAGTGTACACTTCTCTATGTATTTCTCTCTCTCTTTACTGTTTTCTTCTCCCTCACTTTCTATCCTTTTCTTCTTCTTTTTCTTCTTCTTTCTTTCTTTCCTTCCTTCTTTCTTTCTTCAATTTCAAACACCTTACTTCCGCTTTAAGTTACAATAATCTGGCTTCTTCTAACCTTGCATTTTACTTCTCAATTCTTTTTGTTTAAACGATCATGTATGTGAATGTCAACCGCAGGTCGTGTGTGTATGTCTGTGTCTAAGAGTTTGTGTGTAAGATTTTCGTGCATGTGTATGCATGCCTGTGTGTATAAGTGTTTGCGTGTCCGTATGTTTACTTGTATTTGTACTTATCAGTATTTTTCTGAGTATCCCCTTGCTTAGAGTTGGAATGTGTTCTCATTCATAAACACGGTTCCTTTACTTTTTCACTGAAATTATCTCTTCCCCCTCACGCACACACACACACAAACACTCACGCACACACTCACACACACACACACACACACACACACACACAAACATTTTTTTTTCATTTTCTCCCTCACTTTCTTCTTCTTCTTCTTCTTCTTCTTCTTCTTCTTCAGACTCTTCTTCAAACTCTTCTTCTTTTTCTTCAGACTCTTTTTCTTCAGGCTCTTTCTCTACCTCCTCTAAACAACGTCCTTCTTATTTTCTAATCAGAACAAAAGAAGCATTCGTGTGTCTGTCCCCCATGTGGTTAGGGGGGCAGTGGGAGGGCATCTTTTTCACATTCTCTCACTTTGGAAATGGACAGTAAATTTACGTAATATGACCCTTAACTGACTTCTTAAACAAATGATATCCATTGGAACTTCGAACGCTCAAACTTTGCAACTCAACACGTGAATCACGTCTAACAACGATACCCAAAGAAAAATGCAACATAGATTTTGTTTGCGACATTATTTCTTCAGTTAGCATAACAAATGATGAAGAAATTCATAATACGGAGTAAAGGGAAGTTCTTTTCGCAAAGGAATACCACTTTTCCAAAGAGTTACTTTACTCTAGGTACGAATTCATGAGATACTAACATTTGACTTTATATATACACACACGTATATTATTATTATTATTATTATTATTATTATTACACAGCCACTTTTTGGGATACATATTATTAATACTAAAGATAAACCTTCAAAGGTAAGCGTTCAAAATTATTTATTTTCTGACTGTATTCTTAAATATTCATATTCCAAGTTAACGGATTGTCGTATAGTTTAGAGGACTCTTGAGACGTTATCAATGACTGATTTTCATGATTTAAGAATAAAGGAAGCAGTAAAACAAGACAACTAGAAAAATTGTGTGCCATTCATTTGAATGAGAGAGGCTATCTGTCTGACTTGAAAATCAGCATTAGAAGTTCTACCTAGAACGCGAACTTCTGTTGCCAACGAAGAAGGACTTGACCTCCAATACAAACTCACTTGTTATAATCGGCCAAATAATTTTGCCGGAATAAAAACAATGTAGAAAATGCAAGCGGAAAAAAGCATTCATTTTATTCAACAAATACCTATCAACATAATCTACACCATTGTCAATGCATTTAACCCAGCGTTTTTCCTAAGATTAGGTAGATCAAACATTATAAAGTGAAAACTGTCGATCAAAATTAAACTAATAACTCTGTTTTAAAATTCTTATGATTTGTTTCTTAACAATAATTTTGATAAGAAAGGATATTTTAAATATTTCAAAATAGAGAGTAACTTTTCAATCACCCAGTATATAAATGGCCCAGTCGGCTGGAACTGTATAATACACCGACTGCTTCTCTGCAATTCCCACTCAACGGGAGTCCCGGATATAACACTAAATAGCATGATAGGGAGGTTCCAGTAATGCTGGAGCTTTGGGGAATGCGGAATACCTCTTCATTGCAATCGCTCCCAGGTCCGCTCTGGCCCGGAGTGGTAAAACCTGATAGGGTCCTATCAGTAGATCAAATAGAACTAAACTGGGTTCTAATTCTAAACTGAATTGCTTGAAATAGGACTGTTTTGACATTTAAACTGTGTATTTAAGATCAACTGAATTGTTTCAAATTGAACTACTTTTTGACATTGAAACTATGTATCTATGCTATACTGAATTCTTTGAAAAAGAACTATTTTGTCGTTTAACAATATGTAAATAAAAAAAAACTATATTGATACTAACTGAAATGGATTTGGCACAAATAGCCTACAATAGTTGATATGCCATGAAACCAAACTAAACTAAACCAAACTCAGTATATAAAGCTGTTGATTTCAGAGTCCACCTTATAAACGTACACAGATATATATATATATATATATATATATATATATATATATATATATATATATATATGTATATGTGTGTGTGTGTGTGTGTGTGTGTGTGTGTGTGTGTGTGTGTGTGTGTGTGTGTGTGTGTGTGTGTGTGTGTAAATAAATATGTTGCGTTCTGGTTAGTGAACGCTTGAAATATTAAATAAAGGACAAACCACCATATGAGAGGAAATGGAGATATATTCTCAGGAAAAAGTATATACAATAGACAGACTATTAGTAGACAAGAACATGGGATTAGTGAATACAGAATAAAGATATCGTCCAACGTTAGTATTGGCTTCCGTTATTACGGCAGCAAGTAAGGTGATCTAGTGCGATCTCCAGTCTCCAACGCTCTAATACTATTCCTATAAGAAGCTGCTCTTCACCTTCTAGTCTGCCCTGGTATTAGCAGCTACTGCTATATATGGCAGATGGACTTGTGTGGAAAAAGGTGGGTGATACCCAACAATATATAAATATATATATATATATATATATATATATATATATATATATTAGTTTTTATATATATTTAATAGCATGGAAGCTTATCTGTGACCACTGATTTCATGTCGTCTTCATACGACAATGATCAGGCAGATAGTGAGATAGTGACAATCATACTCTTTATATATATATATGTGTGTGTGTGTGTGTGTGTGTGTGTGTACTTGGTTGTTGGTTGATTTTACGGCATATCAACCTTTGTTGAGTTATTTAATGCTTAAGTTAAACATGTGCGTGTACAAATATAACAGAGATTCACAATTCCAAAACTTTTCGGACGAAATTCAGAATTCGGAATTTTCGATATTTCGGAATGACAGCACGGGTCCCTTTAAGTAGGATATACAATTAAGTCGAGTGTAAGGAAATCACAATTTTGGGGCATTGAATCTTGTACATATTCATTCTGAGTCAGATAAATTAATATTACAAATGATATTGTGGTTTATTCTTACACGTTTTGCATTAAATGACTTGACAGGCATATTTTTTATTAAAGCTATATATATATATATATATATATACGAGGGTCATTCAATAAAATCAATAAATATTTTTCTAAGCAAAAAATGATTCCATAAATGTAAACCCTGCGTTGTTTGGAATTGGCTTATAGCAAAAATTATTTTAATCTCGCAAAAATATTTCTTTTGACGCTAGTCAAAATGCCGACAAATCAAAGTTTCTCGGGCTTAAACAAAGGTCAGTCATCAAAATCTTTGCCGGCTAACAAGTGTAAACCGTGTGAAATTTACAGAACAATGAGTGATGTGAACAGGAAGCATGTTTTAGTAAAAAATATCACCTATGGGCTAAACATTGGTCGGCTTATAAGAGCCAGAGTCAGAAAGACAGTCTATGACTCTCCGGTAAAGAAAAAAGTTCCTAGTTTAGCGGTCAGTAAAGAAAATCATGCTGACAGTTTTCTGGTTTATGATAGATCCCATCAGTATTGATATTCTTGAAAAGGTTGGATCTGTAAGCAGCGCTTCCTATTGCCAACTCATTCGGCAAAATTCTACTTACTAATTGAATGACACCCTTGCACACACACACACACACACAAATATGTATATACATATATATATATATATATATATGTGTGTGTGTGTGTGTGTGTGTGTGTGTGTGTGTGTGTGTGTGTGTGTGTGGAAATGGTTCTGTTTGAGAATATGTAAGAGAATTCTTATAAATCTCCAGGAGTGCTCAGTGTGTGATAATTAATATACTATTTTCTCACAGAGCAAATTTCTATATAATTGAAAAACTCAACAAACCGCTATTTACCTATTATAAATTTATTTCAGCTGCTGACTTTATAAGAGAAACAGCTTCTTCAGATTGCTATCACACAATGGAGAGAAATTTTTTAATATTTTTTCGAAGGACTCTTACTCGTTTAAAAAAGTGAGGATACAAAAAGGGATGGACTAGAAATTAGTGTCGAAAAACGGATGTAATGTCATTGTCTGGTGTCATGTACCCTTATGATTTTTTTAGAAAATTTACACAACTCACAAACCCTCAGCAACTAAAATCTGGTGAATGAATAAAACTATTTTAAGAAAAAACCTCTATTTATTCATGAAGGAAAACGTGGCGATAAAAATCATCTCTAATATCAACCTTATCTTGTTGAGTTAAAAATAGTGATTACAATTGTAGGATAAAATTAATTGTATCAATATTACAATTAGTATTATTAATATTGTTGGTACATTACCAACAATATTAATAATACTAATTGTAATACTGACTCCATTAATCTTATACTACTATGATAATCACTATTTTATAATCACTATTAATAACGATAACAACAGCAACAACAAAAGTGACAGTGATACTAGTTGTAATTGGCGCACTCGGTACAGTCACCAAAGGATTGATACAGGACTGGAGGAGTAGGATATAAAGAGGACGAGTGGAGACCATCCAAACTACAATATTATTGAGACCGGCCAAATGAGTCTTAGAGACTTGAGGAGACTTGCTGTCACTTAAACTCCAATGGAAAACCATCAGCTAATGGAGGTGCCCGTGGTGTAGTCGTTATCGTTGTAGGAAATGGACACGGCGACACGAGTTCAAATCCTGGACGAGACTGATTGCATTTCACATAGCACTAATACCCTTGGGAAAGGTATGAATCCAATTATTCTCCCTCCAGCTATGGGTAAATAGTAGGACAGACTAGGTTCTTCAGCCTTGGTTAGGCAACTAGTCTAGGAGAAGGAAAACTCTGAATTCAAACCTGTTAAACTCCGCTTAAAAATCATATCCTGCCCGAGCGGAGGGGTTGGGTAAATAGTATCAGCTAATGCTGGTGTGAAAAACTCTCAAGAGAGAAAAATAATAATAATAACAATTATAGATTAACTATAATTATAATAATAGTTACTTTAAATTGTTAATAACAGAATAATTAATAATAGATAATCATAATAATGTTAATGGTAATTAGAATGGCCGTATTCAGAATGAAAATATAAAAATCTTAAGACATTAAATAAGGAATAAATTTTAATTCTAAATTGAAATTGAATAAAGCCTGTAAAAACATTTTTTTTTTTTTTGGCCGCTAAAATAAATTTATAATAGACAAATGACGGTTTGTTGAGTTTTTAAACATATATATATATATATATATATATATATATATATATATATATATTATTCGGTCCAGTTAAACCAGAGTTGGGAGTAATTCCTCCAGGACAAGACAATCATTCAAAAGCTGAACATTTAAACTTTCCTGGTAGAGAGCTCAATGTAATTAATATTACAGAGCAATACTTTCTTTAAAGAAAAAAACAAAACCGAAAATTTCTACCATGGTAAAAATGTTCGATTTTCGGAACTCTTTTGTTTTCAGGATTACAGAGTTTTACAATTAGTTATCTTTGAATATTTTTTGTTTCGATCTTGTTTCAATATGATATTACAAGAAAAAGATGTTAAATGCTGATATGCGCAAAAAGAATTATCTAAAACAAATGCCAAAAATGTGACGACGAATTCAACAAAAAAGTTTACTCAATGATTTTGAGGAAAATTTTTTCTCAAATAACTAACAATCATTATAGAATTTGACATCCTCATATCTATACATTGGTAACTAAATTAACAGATTCATAATATTATGGTTAAAAAAAAAGCGTTCTTTTTTTTTCTAACAACAATATTTATAGTTCAATATCATCAACTCTTTTATGAATGAACTTAATTTGGTGTTGAATTCTAACATTGAACATTGAAAATTTCCTATTGAAATTTATTCAGCTAATCAATGAACTTATTTATCCGCTATTTATCACACACACACATGCATACACACGCATATTTATGCGTGTGTATGCATGTGTGTGTGTGATAAATATATACCCACTAGACCAATGAGCAGTCATACCAAAGACTTTAAAAAATGGTACTTGATACCACCTTGCTTAACGCTCAGCAATATAAGGTATGTATCAAGGGTAAAGTGGAGCAATCCAGGGAAAGGAGTAGAGCCCTCCCCTACACCTTAGTGTAGTAGATTTGAAAAGGGAATCTTTCTGGTCGCCCTCGACTACGGTCGCCAACTTTACTTGTACTTATATATATATATATATATATATATATATATATATATATATATATATATATATATCGGTCTAATAAACATATAGGCGAAAAATTGACAATTACGAAGCGCCTTAGTCTCCCCTGTTCTAACTTAGATATACATGCTCTGTCACTTATATTTAATACGCTTTACTTATAAGTATAGTAAACTGTCTTATTAGTATTATATATGTATATATATATATATGTGTGTGTGTGTGTGTGTGTGTGTGTGTGTGTGTGTGTGTGTGTGTGTGTGCACTTACGTACATAAATAGGTCTGTGGTCTAACAATAAAATAAAACATATTTTTCCTAATGAATGATTTTTTTTCAATATAATTTCTTTCTATGTATTTAATTTAGTGATGGATTTTTATCACGTAGACCGAACATATACAGTGATGATTTCAGAATAAAATTCACAAAATACTTGTATTGGAATACGAAATTAATGATACAATAAAACGGCCCACTGGGATAATGGTTAGAGAGTTCACAATGGTCCGTGAGATCGGGGTTCAAGTTCATACTCAAAGACTCAAAAAATGGTACTTGATGCTTCCTTGCTTAACACTCAGCATTATAAGGTATGGATCAAGAGTAAGTGGAGCAATCCAGTGAAAGGAGTAGCGCTTTTCCCAATATCTCGGTGTAATTGCCATTGAAAAGGGAGCCTTCGGGGCGCCCTCGTCTACAGTCGGCTAACACACAACTTACATATATATATATATTAATATATATATATAGAGAGAGAGTGCATGTATGTGTGTGTGTGTGTGTGTGTGTGTGTGTGTGTGTGTGTGTGTGTGTGTGTGTGTGTGTGCTTTGGCTATAGATTTTCTTGTATACACACTTTGTTAAAGTGACAGATAAGGATTTAGCATTGGGTTTCTTTTTATGTTGACGAGTGAGATGTCGCAACTGTGGATGAAGACTGTTTAGATATCGTCCGAAATCAGATTACGATTCAAGTTTTAACTGTAGTTTAGCTGTGAGCAGTTCATCCATTCATACGACTTTGAGGTGGAGTTGAATTTCGGTTTAGTTTAGTTGAGCTATCGAGAAATTCAATATTTGTTTAATTTTTGCAATTTTTTGTCGACATTTTTAATTTCCTCAACTTGTCTTTCAATGTTGCCAAGATTTCGTAGTATTGATTTCTTTTGTTGCTGTGGGAGTCATATAATTCTAACAGTGTTTATTTAAGCCGCAGATTTATTGTTGTTGTTGTTGTTGTTGCTAGCATACTTTGTGAAAGATGACAGGCAAGGACTTGGTATTGGATTGTTTTGGTATTTTTTTAATGGCCTTGAATAAACTAGTACTCGAGTGAGATCATCAGAGACTACGGACAATTTCTAAAAAACCTTCATCCACAGTTACTATATCTCGCTCGCTTTCATGATAGGGTTAATGAAAACCCTAAGACAAAATCTCTGTCCGTCATCTTACCAATAAATATTAAACTGCGGAACTTCGCCAGACTTGCCATTTTTTAAGTTTTTCTACATTTTAGCAATTGAGGAAATAGATAAACTAATGGAGATAGAAAAAGTTATAAAGGGAGAAAAGGGGTCTAAAGACAAGAGATAGATTAGAGAACAACAAAGGAGGGAAACAGATATAGGCTTGAGTGAAGGTGGTAGGGGTACGCCTGAACCCTTTCCCCCTTTAATTTCCTCTTCCTTCTTTTTCTCAAAATGAACCTCTCCCCCACTCATATATCCCTCTTTCTCACTAAAATTAATCCACCTCGATCTGGTCAAATCTCTGATGAAACCCGTTACACTTGGTGCCACCTGGCTTCCAGGTCACTGTCAAAACCAAATTAACCCTACTACCATGTGAAATTCAAACAGCTTCATCAAGAAATTGAACTCGGGTCACCGTGTTCCTATCCTACAATGGTAATCATTACACCACGAGCATCTTTTATATATATATATATATATATATATATATATATATATGTGTGTGTGTGTGTGTGTGTGTGTGTGTAAAAGTTACCGACCTTAGTCGAGGGTGACCGAAGGCACCCTTTTCAATTGGTACTACACAAAGGTGTAGGGGAGGGCGCTACTCTATTCCCTAGATTGCTCCACTTTACCCTTGATCCTTACCTGAGTGTTAAGCGAGGCGGCATCAAGTACCATTTTTGAATCTTTGGTATGCTTCGACCAGGAATTAAATCTCGGTCTCCTGGACCGTTGGTGAACACTCTACTCATTAGGTTATTGTTTAAAAAATAAATTTAGAAATAGTATTTCATTTACATTTAAATATAAAAGACGCTCGTGGTGTGTGTGTATATATGTATATATATATATAGAGAGAGAGAGAGAGAGAGATCTTTAAAGATAAATGACTGTAATGATATATTTATATACTTATAAATAACATTGTATTTCTTTAATATTTATCTACTTATTTATTTAGATTATCAAGAACCTCACCTCACCTATCCTTGGAATGGAGTACACAAAAGATAGCCAATTGTCTGGTAACGTGAATGACAATGCATCAGAAAAATATGCTCAAATCGACAATGCCATGAAAGGCGAAGACAAAGAGCATTTACAGAAAACCAATTCAAAAGGAGAAGGAGGAGACGGAGGAGGAGGTGAAAGTAGAAAAGGAAGGAAAGAATCAGGAGGAGGAGGTCGTGGTGATCGCATCAGTGGAGTAACAGGAAGCGGAAGCGCTGCACATAGTGAAGATGAATTAGACGATCTTCGTCCAGGATATCAGAAGAAGAAACGACGCCGACGCCATTCCCATATGTCAGCTTCCATCACTTCTGAATCAACCACGACAACAATGCTGTCAAACTTGACTAACATGCCCATGAATGTGGAAAAAAGTAATTTTTAATGTTTATTTTGCTTAACGAAATTGCTGCTTCAATTGGGTTTTCGGTTATAAATTGTTGATAAAAAATTTCCTTTCTTTCCTCTTAAACATTGTTGAGTCACATTAGGTATTTGTTCGAAAACACGAGAGACCAGATTGAACCCCGAATCCAAGAATTATGGGGAGTCTTTGGTAGCAATTTGGTGATGAATGTATCTAGATAAGGAACAGTTTGAGTAGGGTAGGAATAAAACACTTTTTGGTTGGTTCCTTGAGATTCAACCGCTAAAATATCAAAATTATGATGGGTCAGCCGACATACAGCTTGCCTTTTTTTAATTGAATTACCATTACCAGAAAATCCGGCGAACACTTACGCATGACATACGGAAACACTGGACAACTGTTTCGACCTTATTAGGTCTCATCAGCAGTATATACCGTGATCTCCACCACTGGAGATTAAACCAGCGACCACCAGTTCATATCGCACATAATTGACCCCAAATTTACTAGTCAACTAACGGATTTTCTGGTCATGGTAATTCAATTTCCAATATAATTCCTCTACTTACAAACAAAAAAGAAAATGTAGAGCTCCCTTTTTTAAATCATTTATTCAGATGGGTATATATATATATATATATATTATCAGTTTATACACTGGTAGGATACAACATATGTACAAATGTTCACTGAAAGAAAAGAAAATTGCATCCCCGGGAATACCTTTATTTACTCAATCCCCGCACACGAGCAGGAATTGACAAAAGGTCAGCTTTTAAGCGGAGTTTTTAACTGGTCTAAATTTAAAGTTTTCCTTCTCCTTGACTGGTTGCCATACCAAGAGTAAAGAGTTCCGTCTACCCAACTATCTACCCTATCTAATTCTCATTGGGTGCTCCATTTATACGGGCTTGTGCTACGCCTAAGCAAAAAGATTTGTAAATTACTACTTACAAAATAACGATGTCTTGGGTATAGGTGAATGATTCATACAGTATACAATCGTGTATAGGTCGAATTTCGAAGACAACTTATGAGCAAAAAAATTAGCGTCGTTAATTTTCATGAGTAATAATTTTGTGATGTTAAAATTCAAATATACGAGAAAAGATTAGAAGAAGTAACACTGAACTTCAGTAATTAATAATTATTCAATTATTTCCATGAATTAATTATTTCATGATGATGAATCAAGGGCTGATTTTTAAAAAATGACATCGACTTATATAGTTAGAAAGTTAGTTTCCTTTTGCGACTTTGAACCTCAGCAGATTATCTATTTTTGTTGTTATGCAAGATTCACCAATTATAACCCATCATAACACATTATAACCCAATTTCTTCGTTTGAGAACAGTTTAAATAAATATAAAAATCTTATTAGATACTTAGATCTTGGTTGATTTAAGGCATATTTTGCATTGTTAAAATTTTGATTTAGATTTACATCGGACCTGGTTTTGTTATTTAATGTCAAATCCTTTATATATATATATATATATATATATATATATATATATATATATATAGAGAGAGAGAGAGAGAGAGAGAGAGAGAGAGATGGTGTCTAAAAATAGATGCAATCCATTAATATGATTATGATTTATTACTGAGATAAGCGCAATGGCAGTCATTCGGAATACGTCCTGTAAAAAATAGATTTCTTGAGCTAGAGACAACTCAATTTTGCTTGTTATTTTTTATTGTTATTAAATCAGGTTCCAATCTTGAGTTTCTTGGCTCAATAATAAATCATTATCATATTAATGGGTTGCATTTATTTTGATACAGTTTTCAATGATTTTGACGCCAAATTAGTAGTAACTCAAAATATTTCTCCTCCCTTGTCCAAGGGGATTGTGATCAAGGATTAATAGTTGTTATAGTATAGTATTTTCAAATCTGAAACAAAAAGAACATTATTATTAATAGAGTCATTAGCAGTCACATGGGTCCCATATATATTGAGACACCCTATTTATTAAATATATGATTTGTAAACACATTTTGTTGATACATTTTTAAACGAGCCCGAGCTCATTTCTTTTGCACATAGTTAAATGGTTTCAGGGTTCGGGTTCTTTGTTTAATGGCATATCAACCTTTGTAGGTTATTTAATGCTAAAGCCATTCTCCAAAAAGAACAGTAGTGGTACAATTTAACCCATAGGTGGGAGGATAAGGGGGTTCATACCTTTCCCAAGGGTATTTGTTTGAAAGTGAACGTAATAGCACGACTGGAGTTCGAACTCGCTTACTATGATTCCGTAATCCATCGCTTTTAACCATTACACCACAAGGACACCTCCTAAATGGTTTCAAGTATTGCTATGTAACAGTAACAATTCAATTAAACATCAGTCATTTGTTTACACAGAGTTAATTGATCTAACAGTTCTATTTCTATTAGCATAATTCATTTGTTTGCACCCAGTTTAAATGCCAAACAGTTCTATTTGATCCATAAATAGAACCTTATCAAGTGCTACCACTCCGGGTCAATGTGGACCTGGAAGCAATAGCAATGAAGTCCTTCGCATTAACTAAAGCTCCAGCATTACTGGAGCCTCACCATCAGATTGTTAAGTGTCCCCCTCGGCAGAGATGCAGTCGGTGTATTCTACAGCCCCAGTCGATTGGGCTGTTATATTTACAGTAATAAAGGTTAAACGGATGTTTCACTGTGTTTACCATCTATTTTTATGTGTTTTTCAATAATAATTTCATTATAAATCGGAAAATTAAAAATTTGGGTTTTAATGAGTTTAGTCAAGCTCATTATATACCTACATGGCTGAAATAGTTTCATGCCAAATACCGGTATTCGAGTCCGGGTCAAATCTTGAAATTTCGTTGTTGAATTTTAAGTCTAACTGACAAGCCCTCCCTTTTTCTTCCTACAATTTGATTTTGTGATACACTAAGGTAAGTTTTCAAAGATCAAGGGTCAATTAGATTTTGCAATATTCTTTTAACGGAACCAATTCGCTTTCTCAAACCGATCCAACACAATCGGTTGGGACTGTAGAATTCACCAACTGCATCTCTGTAGAGGGGTAAAACCCACCCCGAGTGTCTTGGATATGACATTAAACAATCTGATGGCTAGGCTCCAGCCTTGGAGAATTGGGTAATGTGGAGTGCCCCTTCATTGTCATTATTCTAAGGTCCACTCTGACCCGGAGTGGCAGCACCTAATAGGGTCTTATCTATGAGTCAAATAGAACAAACTGTGCGCAAACAAATGACTGATGTTAAATTGTGACTGTTATATAGCAATATTCAAAACCATTTAACTGTCGGCCCAGTCGACTGGGGCTGAAGAATACACTGACTGCATCTCCTTCAATGAGTGTCCTTGATTTGACAATAAACAATCTTATGGTGCAGTTCGAGCAATGCCGGAGAGTTGGGAAATGCGTAGTACCCCTTCATTGCAATCGCTCCCAGGTCCACTCTGTCTCGGAGTGGTAGCATCTCATAGAGTCCTATCTATGGGACAAATAGAACTAAACTGTGTATTTTTGCTGAACTGAATTGTTTGAAATAGAACTGTTTATTTGTATAAAAAAAGCATTTGGCGTTTAATAACCTACAATGGTTGATGTGTCATAAAACCAAACCAAACAAAACATACAAACTTTTATCAAAATGAATTATTTCGGTGTTAAATGACCCGAAAAGGGTTGATACGCCGTAAAACAAAACAGCCAATTAACCAATTATTCAACTGTATGCAAAAAGAGTTCAGGCTCGTTTAGGAATGATATCAACAAACTGTTTTTACAAATCATATATATATATATTGAGTATAGAGTATATATGATAATAATAAATAAATAAATATTAGATATATATATTTAAATCATGGAATATAGAATATATATATATATATATATATATATATATATATATATATATATATATATATATTATAGCTCTATCTTAGATATTGAGCACTCTCCATATTATATTGCGCTTGGTTCGACACATAACCACGAAGTGATTTAGTGACAACCAATACTCTTATAATATGATATTATATTGAGTATATATGTATAATCAAGATTTGGCATTAAATAACAGACAATGGTTGATGTGTCATAAAACCAAACCAAACCAAACTAATTAAACCGATCATCATCAAATTATCGTTTTTTTTTAACGCGTTTTCTTTGGTCACTGATTTTGTTAAAGCTCCAGCTTTTTAATAGCTTTTTGCCTTCTGAAAACCTACTTCTCAATCATTTCTCACTTTCTCTGTCCTAGGTACCCAACTAAACTCTATCTGAGGGTAACACTCCAGCTCTGGAAATCTGGGGAGTCTGAATTATTCTTTCATTGCCATTATTCCTAGGTTCACTCAAGCCCGAAGTGATTGTAACTGTTAGACTTTCATCTATAGTTCAAATAAATCTGTTTGAAAATTATAAGTATTTGATAAGAATACTTGATATAATATAACTGTTTACAAAAACTGATAAGTAACAAACCCCATTCGGCTGAGGCTGTAGAATACACTCACTGCATCACTGCAGAGGGATAAGACCCCGCATTCAATGAGTGTCCTCATTATGACATATAAAAATCTGATGGTGACGTTCCAGTAATGCAAGAGTTTGGGGGAATGTGAGGTATCCCTTCATTGCCTTCGCTCCCAGTTTAACTCTAACCTGGAGAGGTAGCATTTGATTGCAGTACTTGGAACCATCTAACTATGTTGACTAATGCTAAATTGAATTGTTAGAAATAGAACTGTTTGATCATTTAACAGTGTATATCTACAAAATGCGTAAAAAAACATATATTTAATGTATATTTCAAAACAGGATTCGGCATTGAATAACCAACAATGGTTGATATGCCATAAAACCAAACTAAAACAAAACAAATTACCTCTAACTGATTTAAAAATTAAATTACCTACAAGCTATGTGCAAACAAATGACTGATTTTAAATTGTGACTGTTATCTAGCAATAACTGAAACCATTTAACTGTGTGCCAAAAAATGAGCACTGGCTTATTTTAAAATATCATCTACAAAAATGTGTTTATAAATCATATATATATATATATATATATATATATATATATATATATATATATATATATTATGAGAGTGTTGGTCGTCAGTAAATCACAATGTGGTTATGTGTCGAACCAAGTGCAATATAATATGGAGAGTGCTAAATATCTATGATAGAGCTATTATAATATTAATGATAATAAATAAATATATTTTATATATATTTAGTCATTTATATATATTATATATATTTAGTCATGGATTAAATATATATATATAATATATATCTATTTATTATCATTACTATATATATATATATATATATATATATATATATATATATATATATATATATAAACAGAACTTGGCATTAAATAACCTACAATGGTTGATACGCCATAAATCCAAACCAAACAACATCATGTATTTAATATATATGTATAAACAGGATTTTGCATTAAATAACCTACAATTATTGAAATGCAATAAAACGAAACCAAGCCCCATCATATATACTTAATATATATGTATAAAGAGGATTTGGCATTAAATAACCTACAACGGTTGATATGTCATAAAACCCAACAAAACCAAATCATATATATTTAATATATATGTATAAACAGGATCTGGCATTAAATAACCTACGATGGTTGATGTGCCATAAAACCAAACCAAACAACCAATCTTAAGTAACAACCACACAAAAGTAAATATGAACGCGATTATTTAAACTTTTGGCATGAAATAACCCCCGACAAGTTGACATGTCGTTAAAACTAATCAATCTTTATCTAATCTTTAACTAATCTTCTCTTTATCTATGAATGTTTTGTAAGTGTTGTGTGCTGTTAGTCTTGTTGAATAGATAGAAATTCTGCAGTAGACTTTTGGTTCTTATAAAAATGATTACCACACAATCGCAATTCATAAACTCATTCATATATTCCTGTACGTTTCATTAATCACATAGCTGAGAGTGTTTAAATCAGAAAAGTATCATAGATACGTTTTGGGGGTTGTTTTTTGGGGGGGGGTCGTTGTTTTTTTTGGGGGGGTGCTTTTTTGTATTTTTTTGTTTGTTTGTTTTTTGTTTGTTTTTTTTGTTTTTTTGCCTGCACAAAATGTATTGAGTGAGTCTTTTAGATAGAGAAAGCCTACCTATCTTTAAAATCTACATTCGAAATCTCACTAAATAACTGAATATTAATACCAACCCTAAGAAACTAAAAAATACCTCAACTACTAAAATCTACATTCGAAATCTCACTAAATAACTGAATATTAATACCAACCCTAAGAAACTAAAAAATACCTCAACTACTAAAATCTACATTCGAAATCTCGCTAAATAACTGAATATTAATACCAACCCTAAGAAACTAAAAAATACCTCAACTACTAAAAAGATTCCCGAAGAAATCGTTATATTTTCTATAACAAATTGAGGTTGAAGAATGTCATTGAAGAAATAGAATTCTTTTTTCTTTTTTTCTTTTTTTTCATTTTATGAATAACGCATAATCAAAAATATTGTTTTGGCTCTTAAATGTTTCCTCACTTCCATACTGAACAATGAAAGAAAATTGCATATTTCATAGGGATTCACATTTTCTAGGAATCTTAAGGTGGAAAGCAATATCTCTGAATTCAATGTCAAATCAGGTAGGTCAATTCTGTCCAAAATAGGTGCCCTAGGTATAGTGTAAAACATCCCTTCATTACCATTTCTCCCAGGTCCACTCCATTCTGTTAACCGGGCTTAAAATACATTGGCTATTCCATGCAGTAGGGTAAGAATCACCCCAACAAAAGAGTGTCCTGATATGACCCTAAACTGTATCTGATGGTGAGGTTCCAATTCTGGAGATCTGTGGCGTGTATAGTACTCCTTCATTGTCATTACTCCCAGAGCCACTTTGACCCAAAGTGGTAGTACCTGTTAGGATACCTTCTATAGATCAAATAGATCTGTTTGAAAATCTTTTGTATTTGATAGTAATATTTGATATCATATAACTTTATTATTTGAATTAAATATAGTTGTGTCCAGTAAAATCATGGTGGAGTAAATTCATTGTAGTAAATTCATCATATGGTAAATTATTCAGGGCTGAATTCAAAACTTTACCATTGCTTTCAAGAATTTAATAAAAAGAGCTAATGGGCTTGGGTTTGGCTTAAGGCTTAGGAAGACATATATTATAAAGGCAATTAATCTGATTGGTGGAATTTACCTGATAAGTTTATGCTATGAATTTACTGGCAATAAATCAACCATACGAAGAATTTACTGTCGAAGAATTTACAGCGATGAATTTACCTAGAATCAAGAATAGTTACTTGAAGCTACACTTGCTAGCTAAGGAATATTATTAGTTACTTGAAACCATATAATTGTTTATGAATTATTAGTATTATGTAGGAATACTTAAAACCATACAACTGTGTACAATCCATTTGTATTAGATTTGAATAATTGATATCATTTGTGTACAAAAGCTCCTAAGAAACAACTAAACAAATGCATATATCTATATTCCATGGACGCAAATATTTAACTTCTAAGCCTAACCCTAGATTGAAATTAATTAACAGTGTTCGTCAATGGCCCAGGAGACTGGGGTTCAATTCCAGGTCGAGTCGTACCAAAGTCTCAAAAATGGTTCTTGATGCCACCTTGCTCAACAGTCAACATTAATGGTTGGGTTCACGGGTAAAGTGGAGCAATCCAGAGAAAGCAATAGCGTTTTCTCCTACACCTCGGTGTTGTGGCCATTGAAAAGAAAGTCTTCGAGTCGCCTTCGACTACGATCGCCAACTTTACTTTTATTAATAAACAGATAAATTTGATTGCCATAATAAATAAACAGATAGATTTTATGGCAATTATTCGGGGTTTAATCGATCCCTATCATAGAAACCTATACAAAATTTATATCCTCCAAGTTTTTATTTACTCAAATCCTTTGTATCGCCTTCGAGAAGAAGGTGATACAAAGTCAATTTTAAACAGAGTACAGCTAGTTTGAGTTCAAAATTTCCTTTCTCTAAGACTGGTTGCCTAACCAAGGCTAAAGATTCCAGTCACCCCTACAAGTTACCCAGAGCTAAGGGAGAGATGAATTCATGCCTTTTCCGTGAGTATTAGTTCGAAAGTGAAAGTCAAGCTGCCTTGTCCTTGATTTGAACCAGTGTAAATCCGCTCATTACTTAATCGATTCGCTTGTTAATTATTGGTAAATCGTGACGAGGAATCGATTATTCATCAATTAACTCTTTCAGAAATTTCTTTCATTTTTTCATGTGTGTGTGTGTGTGTGTGTGCTAATAAATAATGGTTCAGTTTGTGATTAACAGTCTAAATTTTATTCGAATTGAATTTCATGCAAAATTAGCACAAGCAATATTGAAACTAAATTACTGTTTGAAAAGTTTTGAAAAATCCTCAGTTGAAACTTTAATCTCGGTTTCATGTGTTCGGGACCTTAAAATCTGATTAGTTCCAATTGATATCTAACCAATAGTTGACGGATGAAGGAGTTCGTAATTTTATTAAGGTTTACAAATGCGAAAGTGGACGTTATAGTGTAACTGGAGTTCGACCTTGCTTACTACGATGCCACTGTCCAGCACGTTAGACACTACGCGACTGGAATTCCTCCTACTGTAATACCTAGAATAAGAATGAAAAATAAAAACAAATTCATATGAAATTCTTAGAATTCACTCAAGATACTGGACTTAGAGTATGGAAATTAATTTTCAAATTGAATTGCTTATACACCCACTTGGCAACCATTTATCAAGTCGACCTATGGTTTTTAAATTGATTGATTTTTCATTTTCACCTTTTTGCTGTTCCGTATACCACATAACTTGTCTAACCATGTGCATGGCTTCATATGTGATTATCAAGACGGTGTCTCGAAGAGGGTTAGGGCCAACTGACCTGCCTCAACAAATCTTCTCAATGCCTCCTTAGCTCTATGTCACCAGACGACAGCAAACAATGATGGTGGCCAATGCAATCAGAAACGAAAAAGGAGCCTGAGTACTTGGAAAGAGAAAGAGAGAGAGGGGGGGAGAGAGAAGTAGGGCGAGGTAAGCTGTTGAGGTGGACGGGGAGAAGCAATTGAAAGCGAGGATAACATTTGACCATGAAAGCAAGAAAAAAAACAGAGGTAGGAGTAGAAAGTAGGATAGCTGTTGTGTATTTGTTTAAAAGCTTATCCCTTTTCCAGGGTCGTTGTCTGGATTTATTTATCCAGAAGGGATTTAGATTACAATATGTCAATAGTTCACATCTTCGAAGCTCACTGATAAAAATTATTTATTCTAATGAAGAAGTTGGTCTTCATCTTTTTATATACATATATATGTTTGTGTGTGTGTGTGTGTGTGTGTGTGTGTGCGTGTGTGGTTTTAAAATATTTCTGTAATTTTAACAATCACTCACATTATTTTTAATTAATTTGATTCGAAACTTTATCTCTGCAACAAATATAGGATTTTATCAATTCCATCGTCTAATGTCTAATTCCATCGTTTTAATGTATTTTGTCATATTGTTATATTTGCTTTAATTCCGCTTTGCGGAACTCCTCAAGAGTGTACTATCAATAGGATCAGAAAAATAACACCCGAAGAGAGCAGCATAAAACATGAATACATAGAAGGTGTATAATCACTATCTTCTCTCACCTAAAGTGTTGGGTAAAGACCCAGTGAAGGATTATTAGAAACCAAAGGTAAAACAGAAAACTGAATAATAATACAAGAAACGAAGGAAGAAGAGGACTTAATTGTATTTAAGATAACGTCGATGCATCGATACAACTAGAACACTACATTAAAAAAAAAGTGCGGAGGAAGACTGATTACAGCCACTAAAATAATAGACACGACACAAGCATCAACAGAACGATAATAACCAGAAATAAAAATGCGAAGAAAAATCATTGTATGGACATTTCAAGCGACAAACAAACGAAATCTCACACGAGAAAACTAGCACATGGCTAAGAAAGGGAAACCCTAAGAGAAAAACTGAATCTCTTCTGATAGCATCTCAAAACAACGCCATAAAGAATTAACTATGTCAAAGCAAGTATAGAATAGACGCAACAAAATAGCAGATGTAGATTATGTGATGAAACGACCAATCACATAAGCGAATGAAGATAAATAGTGCAGAAAGAATATAAGAGTAGATGGGACTGGGTGGGGAAGATGATCCACTAGGAAATGTGCAAGAAATTTGAATTTGACCATACGAACATATGGTATAAGTACAACCCAGAACCCGTCCAAGAAAATAAGAAGCATAAAATTCTTTGGAATTTTGAGATACAAACGGATCACCTAATCTCGGCCAGACGACCGAACCTTATAATAATAAACTAAAAAAAGAGAGCCAGCTGAATTGTGGACTTTGGCGTTCCGGCTGACCACATGGTAAAACTGAAAGAAAGCGAAATGAGATAAGTACCTAGACCTTGCTAGAGACCTGAAAAACTATGGAATATGAAAATGACAGTGATACAAATTGTAATTGGAGTTCTTGGTACTGTCACCAAAAGAATGGTACAAGGACTGAGGGACTTGAAAATGAGAGGATGAGTGGAGACCATCCCAACTACATCATTGTTGAGATTGGCCAGAATACTAAGATGAGTCCTGGAGACTTGAGGAGACTCCAGTGGAAAATCATCAGCTAACACTGGTGTGAAAACTCTAAAAAGAGTAAAATGATAATAGCAAACTAGGGAAGAACTTCAATAAATGGACCAGAGGACAAGAAAGTTAATGCCGATGCACAAGCCCTTATACCCAAGAGATGTTATAGACAGACCATATGTGTCAAGAAGAAAAGAAGGAAGAACACTGGACAGCATTAAAGATAACGTGTATGCATGATTAGTAGGACTAATTACAACGATCAGAAACAGCAGAGGCAACATAAAAATCAACAGAACAACAATAACCAGAAAACAAAAATGGGAAGAAAAACTGAATGGATATTTAAAGCGACAAACTAACAAAATCCCACACGAGAAGATCTGGACATGGCTAAGAAAAGGAAACTTTTAGAGAGAAACTGAATCCCTTCAAATTGCAACACAAAACAATGCAATTAGGACTAATTGTATCTAACCGAGCCATTGGCCTAATGAGCAGAGTGTTCGCCAATGGTCCGGGAGACCGGGGTTCAATCCTAGGTCGAGTCATACCAAAGACTCTAAAAATGGTACTTGATGCTGCCATGCTTAACACTCAAAATTATAGGGTAAGGATCAAGAGTAAAGTGGAGCAATCCAGGGAAAAGAGTAGCGCCCTTCCCTACTCTTCGGTGTAGTAGCTATGGAAAAGGGAGCCCGTGGTTCACCCTCGACTAAGGTCACCAACTTTACTTTTAACTATATCTAAGCAAAAATTCATAATAAGCATCCGAATAGCAAATGTTGGTTATGGAGTGACAGTTAATCATATATTAAGCGAATACAGCAAACTGGCATAAAATATATACAACAGACATGACTGTGTAGGAAGGGTGATCCTCTGGGAAAAGAGCAAGAAATTAAGATTTGACCCGACTGATAAATGGTGTTATGCATAAACCAAAACCTGTACCAAAAAAATCAGAAAATGAAACTAATAAAATTGTCTGTGACTTTGAAATACAAACGGATCAATTAATTCCGAACAGATGAGTAGACCTACAATTAACAAGAAGAAAAGAACTAGTCACCAAATTGTAATGACGGAGTGTAAAAAGATTAACAAATACTTGGTTCTTGCCAGAAAGCTGAAGAAGCCATGGAACATGAAAATGACCGTGATACCAATTGTAAATGGTGCCTTTGAAACGGCCCCCAAAAGCCTGGAAAAGAGACTGGGATCACAAGAGATCAAAGGAAAAATCGAGAACCTCTAGACCACAGCTCTTTTAAGATTAACTAAAATACTTAGAAGAGTCCTAGAGACCTGACAAGTCTCGTTGTCAATCGGATTTCAGTGAAAAACAACCCATAAAAGCTGGTTTGAAAAACTCAATAATAATAATAATAATAATAATACGAAGAAGAAGCCGTCCTGTTGATTTTGCCGTTCCGGCTGACCACAGAGTAAAAATAAAAGAAAGTGAAAAGATAGACGGATACTTGGACCTTGCCTGAGAACTAAAAAACGCTGTGGAATATGAAAGCGACAGTGATACGAATTGTAGTTGGTGCGCTTTGAATGGTGTCTAAAGACTTAGAAAGGAGACTAGAAGAATTGGAAATCAGAGGAAGAATCGAGACCATCCAGACAATAGCATTGTTGAGAACAGCTAGAATATTGAGATGAGTTCTGGGGACCTGAAGAAACTTGCTGTCACTCAGACTCCATTGTAAGACTACTACCTAAAACTAGAGTTTAAAAACTCACAAGGATTAAAATAATAATAATAGTAATATTGATAATAATAAAACTGTGGAACATGAAAGTGACGGTAATACCAATTGTAATCAGTGCACACTGAACAATCCCCAAAGGATTGTTACAGAGACTGGAAGACTAGGAAATAAGAAGGTAAGTGAAGACCATCCAAACTACAGCATTATTAAGATCGGCCAGAATACTGAGAAGATTCCTGGACACTTGGAGAGACTTGCTGTCACTCAAACTCTAGTGGAAAACCATCAGCTAACGTTCATGTGAAAAACTCTCAAAGAAGTAATAATGATAATACGCATAAAATTCTCTAGGATTTTGAAATACAAAAAGATCACCTAATCTCGGTCAGAAGACCAGACCTAATGATAACTTGAAAAATAGACAACGCGCCGAGTAGTTGACCTTGCTGTCCTCAGAATGAAAATCAAAGAAAGCAAAAAGAGGGACCAGGCCAGAGAACTAAAAAAGCTATGCAGCATGAAAGTGACGGTGATACTAATTGTAATTGTAATCATTTTTGGAAAAGGGGACTGGAAGAGTTGGAAATTGGAAGACGAGCCAAGACCATCCAAACGACAGCATTGTTGAGATCGGTTAGAATTAGGAGCCCTGGAGACCTGAGGAGACTTGCTATCACTTAGACTCCAAAAAGTGAGAAAACCTCGCAAAAAGAAGGCTTTCCTAATTTGACTAAATTTACATTGTAATATATACGAGGGTTGTTCAAAAAGTTATAAGCTTCACCTAGACTTTAGATTTGTCGCATATATTCCACTTTTGTATAGGCCTAACTTGAACAGAAATTAAGAGAAAAATCTGAATTAGTTTATCTAGTTTCATAAGAAATGATAATGTGCTACCACTGTAAAAATGGTCAACTATGGCTCTTCTTTCTGAGTGAGGGTTAGAACTTTTTGAACGACCCTAGTATATATATAATAGTAACGTTGGCGACCGTGGTCGTGGGTAACCCAAAGGCTCCTTTTTCAATAGCTACTACACTGAAGGGTGGGGGAGTGTGTTACTCTTTTCCCTGAATTACTCCACTTTATTCTTGATACGTACCTTATAATATTGAGAATTAAGCAAGGAGGTGTTAAGCACCATTTTTTTAGTCTTTGACATGACTCGACCTAGGTTTGAACCACAGTCTCCTGGGGCACTGGCATACATTCTGCCCACTATTAGCCATATTTACGAAAAGAATGATCAATATCGATGATAGAATATATATATATATATATATATATATATATATATATATATATATATATATATATATATAAGGAGAGCTAGTCTTGATTTGATGATGACATAGGCGAGAAACTGATCGTCAGCAACACTCAGGTCGAGTCACACCAAAGACTCAAAAAAAATCGAACTTTATGGCGCCTTGCTTTACACAGCATAATAAGTCATGGATCATTGGTAAAATGAGGCGATCCGGGGAAGGAAGTAGCCCCCTCCTCTACACCGTGGTGTAGCTATTGAAAAGGGACCTTTCGTGTCTCCCTCGACTACGGTCGCTAACTTTATTTATATGTAGAGAGAGCGAGAAAGAGAGAGAGAAAAAATCTAATTTCTAAGAGCCAACGGCTTGGCAATTGTCATTTTTCCAACAATTCAATCCTCAGACCAAGTCCTTGACAGTCACCAAGCGCCGATGACACTGTGTCTACGCTATCCTAACTTAGGTCTAAATATGCTCAATCACCGATGTTGATCACTCTTTATTTATTAATATAGCAAACTATATTATCATTATTATTAATATATATATATATATATATATATATATATAATTCTGAAATTTAAAATTGATGTTCCATAACTATTGGTCGTTAAATTTACGTAAATGCGTAGACAGGTAGGCAAAATCATTTAGTCAAATGTATAAAAGAAAGATCAATGTTTGCATTCGAGTCGGAGATGAGCAGGAACAAGCAATACGAGACTAGAATGTTTGGGGGATGCGAGTGCGCATGAGCAAAGACCTCGAAGGAACAAACACATGCAAATAAGGTTATGTAAAGAAAAGTTAGCGGAAACGAAAACAATGGAACGCAAGTCCTAACAAAGCCAAAGATCGATTCCCGGCAGACATTTTTTTAGGGTTCAGCATTTGTCGTTTGGAACTGCATGAGAAGTAAAGCCGAGAAATATTAGATTTAAATTCTGGCGAAGGAAACTGAAAAAGCACAAAAGGCCAGAAGGAATTAAAATAAAAAACGAAATGGACAAGTTTGTCAACTGTAAGAAACCATCTTGAAATATCTTAAACTTATTCATACGTGAATATTTCATGGCCGTGTCATGGATAGCCAGATGATCACCTACAGTATTAATAACTGAATTTAATCTTCACTGGGTGGCCTGTGTTTATTAGAAACGCGTAGTGGAGATTTATATTGTCTTTGTTGTCTACAAGTTTTAATAATTCTTTTTTTATATCCATCCCTTTCTTAAAGTTGTTTTTTTTTCCTTTCTTTCCAATTATTCGCATTTTTTTCTTTTTCTCTTTTATTTAGATTGTTTATCAATTTTCACACATTTTAAATATCTAAATCTTTATTGTTTTCCCTTTTCCGTTTTACTTTTTTGTTCTTTGATATTTCTTCCTTTCATTTCTTCATTTTCTTCTTTCTGTTTCCTTCATCCCTTTTTGTCTTGCTTCCTCTCTCGTATATTGATATCTCTTTTCTCTATTTTTTATCATTCTTTCTTTCTTTCCCACGTTCCACTCTTTCATATTTTATTATTTCTTCTTTTTCTTTCTATCGTCTATTCTCTCCATTTACTTATTTTCAACTTCCTCTCCCTTATATTTTATACTATTAAAAACAATTTCCCACCTATTTCACTTCATTTTTTCCCTCTATTCTCATCCTTATTTTCATTCATTCGTTGGCTTTTGTTTTTTTATTGTCTTTTTGTTTTTGCTTTTTTCTCATCTTACTTCAACTTTATCTTCTACACTTTTACACACTATTAAACGTTTCTTCGATTTACCCTTTGCACTTTCTCTCTCCCTCTCTCTCTCTCTCTCTCTCTCTCTCTCCTGCATTCTTTCATATTCGTTATCTTGTCATTCCACCATTGTTGTTGTATTTACTAATCTTCCTCACTTTAAGGAAGTAGAGTAGCTAACTAATTATGAAGCCTGAACGATCGTTGCTTCAATAAACAAAAGGCCAAGTGGACACAACGGCAATCTTACAGCATGCCTCTACAAAGGTAGGTTGTCTCAGCTTTTCACACATCAGCAAATATCTCAACTTATACAGTCTTATTTTTTTCCATTAGAAATTTTCCATGACACTTTATTTTTGTGACTTCTTATTTTTCCTTTAATAGTCGAAGAGTTTATCGACCCAAAGAGAGGGAAACGATAACATGGAGTAAATCTAATAATATAAACAAAATCAAATAAAGATATGGCAAATGTTTCAAGTAGAAAACTCCTCAAAACGTTAGCAACTTTTAGTTTTATTAATCAGATGATGTATTGTCTATCATTAATATTTTTGGTGAGTATTTTTTCCAATTCGCTTTTCATCACAACTTTACTCGGACCATTAATCTATACCAGAAATAAGGAATAAATTCCAGGAGAGAAGAATGAAAGAAATACTTGTGGTAGTAAGTAGTTCGCAAGTCTTATTGAATTTTCTATTAAATTATGTAGATTTTAAAAACAGCTGCGTGTGTGCATAATTTTCCTTTTCGATGAGAGTGAATCAATAAATCCATAGCCTTACACAAAGTTATTACCAGAATTTTGGGGCGAAATTTTCATTGCATAATATGACTAGTATCCACTGCGGAATTAAGTGCATTGACAAAATAGCAATTATGTTGTAAAGAAGTTTGTTTGTTGTTTTTTTCCAGTAAAATAAACTTTTTTTTCATTTGGCCACGAATTTACTGACGCGTGTGTTTGGTTTGGTTTCTTTGTCTTTAATGGCATATCAACCTCAGTTGGTTATTTAATGCCAAAGCCATCCTTATAAAAGAGCAGTAGAGGTACTATTTAACCTACAGCTGAAAAAAATCAGAAGTATTTGTCCGAACGTGAACGTAATAGTGGGACTGGTGTTCGAACCCGCTTACTACGATATCATAGTGCAGCACTTTAGCCACAACACTACGGAAACTCTTTACCCGTGGCATGTGTCATAGCAAATATTCAAATGTTCACTTCAGTGTTAGCTATTTTTCTTTCAGGTTCTTGAAGTATCAAAGACATCAAATATATACACTTATTTAAATGTATTTACTATCATAATTGTACACGTATCTGTTCTGGGGGATTCCCCGTGTTGTAATGACGAAAGTGCCAGACTGATTTCAAAAACTAAGTCAAGTAACCAATTGCATTTTTTTTTTTTTTTTTTGGTTTTTGCTAATAGAGTTATATATTTTTCAAATAAATTGTCTAAACAGATAAAAAAAAAAAAAAAAAAGAAAACGGCAATAATGGTTTCAGAAAAAATTGTAAGAAAAATAGTATGAGAGAATATTTTGGGAAATATCGGAGTAATTACTTAAAAGAATTTATTACTCTGTACATAGATATTTTATTAATAAGGTGCATGTTCTGTGCAAATATTCTTTTAGGAATGATGTGAGAAGAAAGTAAAAATGGAGATGCCCAATAATAATGATAATAATAATACCACTACCATTGGGAAAGTTAATAACACTCTTATCCTCCCAGCTAGTACCACAACTGTCGTTCAACAGGGATGACTTTGGCATTAAATAACCGACCAAGGTTGACATGCCATTAAACCAAGAAACCAAACCAATCTTCCGATTACCTCCGGCTTTCATTGCTATTTTTTTATCAAACTATTTAACTAAATTAGATAATAAAAAATAAAATTATAGTTATATCTTTTTTAATGGATTTCTAAGATTTTTACCGACAGGATTTTTGCTCATATTTTTTACACTGAAACCAAATAATTTGAAATCAACCGGCATAGTGACTAACGTATTGGACTGTGATATCGTACTACACGAGTTCGAAATCCGGTGTTGCTATTGCGTTCACTTTCGGACAAATGCCCCTTGCGAAAAGGATAAACCTACTTATCTTCCCACCGATATGTTAGTTAGTATCGCTGCTGTTCTTGTAGAAGGATGGGTTTGGTATAAATGATCCACGAAGGTTGATGTACCATTAAACAAAGAAACCAGACCGTATCTTTGCCACAGTTTTCTTGTGTAAATGACCTTTATTATTTCCATTTTGACAAAGTTTCCGATCGTTTTAAACAAAATATATAGAATTACTCGTGCTCTTCGATTTACGTGCATAATTGTAACAATCTCTCTATGCGCATATTATTACATGTGAACGCAGTATTGTCCTTTTTTTATTAAACTGACTTTTTCACGAACGAGTATATGTTGTTTCGGGTGCAATAACGAAAGCGATTGTTTTTGTTAGCATATAGGTCAGTGGTTACAGGAATGATGTGAGAAGATTATATATATATATATATATATATAAGTTTTTACCTAAACTTAGGGCAATTTTATGAAAGATTTACTTATCCTAACTTCTAAATTTTGCTGTCTCTTTCGAAGTAGTTTATCACTGATAGTTTGCACCTTGCCTCACGAAAGGACATTCCTTCAGTGAAACATTTTTTTTTCGGGGATTTTTTGAAGGGAGGGTATTATATCATTGCAGATGATTGTAGAAGCTGTCAAACGAATGAATGTCCAATGAATATATAATTCTACTGTGTACATTTTAATTTTTAAAAAACTGTGGTCTCTATTTTTTAAGTGTTGTCCCATCGCCATTCATCTCATCACAAATATATCAGGGAAATATGCACCCATGAGTGTGTATATATATATATATATATATATATATATATATATATATATATATAATGACCTAATAAAAATAAAAATTTCACCTCTCTTTAATAAAATCTCATTACTAAAGATTGCATGTATCAACGGGGAAACAATATCTAAATGAAACTAAGATACAATGATCGGATGAAACTTCATCTAATGATTGTAGTGTTTTCATTAAGTTTGTATGAGTTTCATCAAATGATTGTATCCTCGTTGTATCATGAAACTTTTAGCAATAAGATTTCAATTTCTTTTAGGTTTTATTCTGCTCTGCTGGTCTCTAATTGAGCACATTAATTTATCAAACATTTTTAAATAATATAATCTGTCAATTCTTATCTGTTCCATATATATATATATATATATATATATATATATATATGTATTGGGAGAGAGAGAGAGAGAGAGAGAGAGAGAGAGAGAGAGAGAAAGAGAAATGGTATAATTTGGTAAATCTGGATAAATGAGAAAAATAAGATTCTGAAGAAGTTCTTTTTTTAATAAATGACGAAATATCATTGCTGAATCAATTGTCAGTGCTTAGTTTATCCACTTATTTTTCCCATATATATATATATATATATATATATATATATATATATATATATATATGTAGAGAGACAGACAGACAGACAGACAGACAGAAAAACAGAGACCGCTGTTAGTTTCTATAAGATGCTGATCAGTTAATTTAATTTTTAATCGACGGTATTGTATATATATATATATATATATATATATATATATATAGTTTCTACTTAAAAGTTATGGCAATTTTATGAAAAATTTACTTATCCTAACTTCTAGTTTTAACTGTCTCTTTTGAAGTAGTTAATCACCTATAGTTTGCACCTTGCCTCACGAAGGGACATTCCTTCGTTGAAACATTTTTATTAAGTTTTTATCAGTTTTTTCTTGGGTGGGGGGATTATATGATTGAATTATATTTTTAAATTCTACGACCGTTAAAAAAAGCGGCGTGAATCAAATTCATCTGGTGACGGCTTTTACTGAAGGAGACGTTTCTTTACGGAACAATCGTAAAACAATCCTTTAAACTTGAATCGTTAGCTTGAAGCTTGACGTTGGGAAAATTCATTTTTTATAACGTAAAATCTTTGTTGTATTTTGTCATAAGACATGAGGAATTTAGAATGCTGACTGTTGTCTATAAACAAATAGCTCGTTGAGGTTATCCAAGTACCAACAAACTTTCGCTCTTTAATTAAATAGAAAGTAAAAAAAAAAACGAAACTTATTGATATTTTATCTATTTGACAAAACAATTCCAACTTGGCTTTTTTCTTACATCACCTGAAAAAGGTCGATGTCAGCGATTCGTTTTTTTGTTGCTTTTTTATATTTCTGTCGAGAGATAATTAATACAATTTTTTCTGGTGCATTGAGATTACTGAAATTGTATGACTAGTCCCCGTCACCGGTGACAATTAGTGAAATAGCTTTTTACTGTTGTTGCTGTTGATAAAATGCATTGCTGTATAGTGATTTATACCATTACACTGACTTTTTGACGAAAGATTGTATTTTGCTCTTGGAGTAAAAGCAAAAGTGATTGCGTGCGGATATGTATTATTTTTTTGATTGAGAGTATTGAATGACCCCTCCACACACACACAGACACACACACATACGAGGTTCATTCAATAAATAAGGTGAATTTTGCCCCAGAAGTTGGAAATAGGAGACACTATTTACAGTTGCACCTTTTTCTAAGAAATTAATAGTTATGAGTCTAGAAGATTGCCAGTATGACCTTTTTTACAGACCGCTGTGCCAGGACCCTCTTCTTTACCGGAAAGTCATCGTATTTCCACCCTAGGGACTATTATTTTGCCTCAAGCTCGTAATGGAAAACTCTTTTTTAGACTTTTTGTAAACATTTTTTACTAAAACATGCTTATCCATACACATTACACATTTTTCACTGAAAACTTCAACATGGTTTTCATTTGTCAGCCACCAAAACTTTGATGACTGACCTCTGTTCAAGCCTAGAGCACTCTGATTTGCCACCATTTTGAATAGCCCCAAAACAAATATTTTTGCAAGATTAAAATAATTTTTTGTGGTAAACCAATTTCAAAAAAGGCAAATTATTACATTTATGAAAAAGGATTCTGAAAAAAAAATTATTTTGCGTTTTTCAAAAAAATTCCCCTCATTTATTGAATGACCCTCGTATTGTGTGTGTGTGTGTGTGTGTGTGTGTGTGTGTGTGTGTGTGTGTGTGTGTGTGTGTGTGAGGGAATTGTTCTCTAGTTCTTTTGGTGGTTAAACAGATGTGAATAGTGGGAGAATGATTTACCCAAGTGCCGACTCACCAATTATTTTCTCCATCATCCGTCGTGATTAGACAAAAAGGAGATCAAGATATCTAGTGATACACGAAGCACAGAAGAGTGGGTTTCTAATTTTCCCGAAATTGCAAGTACTGCGTGAATACAAACAAATACAGCCGAAATTCGGATTGTCTATTACGTTTTCTCCAAACTATTAATTATATACTCTAACCCTGGTGCTATATCCGCAAATGCTTAACATAACAACCATAGTAATATGTACAAATTCCATGCAACTATATTTGTAGTTGTTTTTGGAGCAGAAGGCAAATGGGTAGTGAAGGGAAAGTGACCGGTCAGTGTTTATTGACTCCTTCAATCTCTTAGCATAACTAAGAATTAATTAAGCAACATGACTCAACTACATACTTGCTAAGATATATATATATATATATATATATATATATATATATATATATATATACATATATATATATATATTGTGTGTGTGTGTGTATGTGTGAGAGAGTGAGTTAGAGAGAGAGAAAAGTATTCATCCATTTAATATTAACGAAAAAATAGCCTACCATGAGCAATGGCGCCATAGTCCACTTCAAACTTATTCCGCCATTTATTCCGCATTTCAAAATGGTCGGCCAAGCTCTTTTTGAGGGATCACCATCAGTTGCCTCATCGTCTTCTTGATATCGTCCACAGCGTTTCAACGATAACTTCAGCTTTGGAAACAATCAGAAGTCACCAGGGAGCCAGGAGTATTGGTTGGTTGGTTGGTTGGTTGGTTGGTTGGTTGTTGTTTTTTTTTTGTTTTGTTTTACGGAGTATCAACCCTTTTCGGATCATTTGACATCGAATTTAGCCATTTTGATATAAGTTTCAAGCAATTCAGCTTAGCATAAGTACAGTTTAGTTTCCATACAGTTAAATATCAAAACAGTTCTATTTCAAAAAATTCAATTCATCATCAGTACACAATTTTTTGTTTACTCACAGTTAACTGGAAAAACAGTTGATTTCAAAGAATTTACTTTAGTGTAATTATAGTTTACTTCTATTTGACCCATAGATAGGACCCTCTCAGGTGCTACCATACCGGGCCAGAGTGGACCAGTAAGCGAAGGCAATAAAGGGGTACTCCGCATTCCCCAAAGCTACAGCTTTACTGGAGCCTCGCCATCAGATTGTTAAGTGTCATATCAGGACACTCATTGGATTTCCGACTCGCGATGTAAGTTAATTTTATAATTGGCTCCACTCGTGTTGAGCACTCTTGTAATTGTAGCATTGCAGGATTCGCGGAAGGTTTTAGTTTTCTTTTGACCAACTGACTGCATATCCCTTGATTTTTTTCAAGGGGTCTGACGAGGTTGGCCTTTTCTTTCTTTTTGACCTATAATATTTTTTCTTTTTCCCCCGTGCGGTGATTCGAGATACTCTTATCTCTTATTCCTGGTGGGGTTTTCTTTCTTTTTTCTGGTACCGTGAATGCTGGTAGATATTAGATTAGTAAATATATATATATATATATATATATTCTGACACATGGGTATATACATCGCATAAGTAGTTTGAATTTTTTTTCACCCCAAAATTTGGTGAGTGGTACACTGCATTATACCTAAATGGGATGACTTTGAAGGAGATTTTGAAAATAAGACGACGCTTGGTAAAATGACGAATAAGCACATGGATTAATCTGTTCAAATTTCTTGGCCTTCTTTCTAAAAGACAATATCTGTGTTAAGTAGCGTAATGACAAACGTGCTGAAATGCGACATCGCTGCGAGTTCGAAATCCAGCCGCGCTAAAATATTCACATTTAGACTCATAACCTAGCGAAAGGCATGAACCTTTTTATATACCCCACAACTGTAGATTAAATAGTACCACATCAGTTTTTCTATAAGGTTTGGTTTGGTTTAGTTTGGTTTTATGGCACATCAACCATTATTAGTCATTTAATGCCAAATCCATTTTCATACTTATAAATAGTTCTATTTGAAACAATTCAGTTTAGCATAAGTACACAGTTTAAATGTCGAAACAGTACTATTTCAAACAATTCAGTTTAGCACAAGTACACTGTTTAGTTCTATTTAACTCATAGATAGGACCCTATCAGGTGCTACCATTCCGGGACAGAGTGGACCCGGGAGCAATGGCAATGAAGGGGTACTCCGTATTCCCCAAAGCTCCAGTATCACTGGAACTGCACCATCAGACTGTTTAATGTAATATCCAGGACACTCATTGGGGGATGGGGTTACCCCACTGCAGAGGTGCAGTAGGTGTATTGTACAGCCCCAGCCGATTAGGCAATACATAGAGTTAATGTCAAAACAGTTTTTTTTTCATATAATTCTGTTTAGCAGAAGTACACAGTTTAGAGGTCAAAACAGTTCAATTTTGAGCAATTCAGTTTAGCATAAGTACGCAATTAAAATTTCAAAACAGTTCTATTTTAAATAATTCAGTTTGGCATAAATACTCAGTTTAAAGACTAAAACCAGTAAACTCAAACCACGGTTTAATTTTATGTAACCCATAGATAGGACCCTTACTAGGTACTACCACTCCGGATCAGAGTGGACCTGGGGGTGATGGCAATGAAGGGGTACTCCGCATTCCCCAAAGCTCCAGCATCACTGGAACTGCACCATCAGATTGTTTTGTGTCATATCCAGAACACTCGTTAGGGGAGCCTTACCTCTCTTCACAGATACAGTCAGTGTATTCTACAGCTCCAGCCGAATGGTCCATCTTCTATAAGGGTGGCTTTAGAATTAAATAACCAAAACTGTTTGAAAAATAGATTTCTTGTGATAAAGTGAAAATAATTCTTGTTTATTTTTGGTTTCTTTGTTTAACGGCATATCAACTCTTTATGGGTTATTTAATGTCATAATTCGATAAACTTGTAAATTGTAATCATAACTATATTTCCAACGTTTCATTGCATTTTTTAATATACTTCTATTTTTCTTCAAACACATGTTTGCGCTGTTATATGATATCAAGTATGTCTATCCAATACAAATAATTTGCATACTATTAAAGGATTTCAAGAATTTCTATCTAATACTAGTAATTCTGTTTAATAATGATCATTTGTTCGTACAGTTTTATGGTTTTATGTATTTCTATCCAATACGAATTTTCAAACAGGTCTATTTGGCTCATAGATGGGACCCAAACTGGTACAACCACTTCGAGTAAAAGTTAACTGAGGATAAATGGTACAATAGGTTGACACCACTAGAACTCTAGAACACTAGTCTCACCACTGGATGAAGTTTAGTGTTATACCCAGGACACAAATTAAATATGAATGACAAGAATCTGTTATAGTTATAAAAGGCTACAGTTACTGTTTTTTAAGATTTGCCGTTATTATCAGATTTTGTGTAGACCTTTTTTTTTATTTGTTTGTTTTTTGTTGTTGTTTTTTTTTTTTTAGTCCGTAAAGAATGTACGAGTATTGCAAAAAATGGTTGAATCTTAACTAGTTAATCAGGGTGAATGTTTACCTCTCTTTAGAATTACGAGCAGGTATCTTTTTATTCAGTGCATTCCTGTCCCACGAGCTCTCTCTCTCTCTCTCTCTCTCTCTCTCTCTCTCTCTCTCTCTCATAAAGAGACGAATCTCTTTTCTAAACTTAAAACCCAGACTCCTTCATTGCTTTTCCATCTGCCTATCATATAAGTAAAAAAAAGAAAGTTGGCGACCGTAGTCGAGGGTAACCCGAAGGCTCCCTTTTCGATGGCGACTACACCAAGGTGTAGGGGAGGGCGTAGTACGCTATCGGTCGTCAACTTTATTTACTTATATATCCTATACGGCAAAATCTTAAGAAAATACTGGACAATTAATGCCAATATCAGTCACAGCGCATATCACAAAATACATGTGCTTAAAATAACTGTCATTAGTTGTTGGCGACTGTTATCGAGGGCGACCAAAGGTCTCTCTTTTCAATAGTTACAACACGGATGTGTAGGGGAGGGCGCTACTCCTTTCCCACGATTGCTCCACTTTACTCTTGATACGTACCTTATATTGCTGAGTGTTAAGCAAGGAGATATCAAGCACCATTTTTAAAAGCTTTGGTATGACTTGACCTGGGATTGACCTGGACTATTGGCAAACACTGTACCCACTAGACCAATGAGCAACTGTCATTAAATCAACATTTATTAGGGTGCTTTTGTTTTTCTTTTCAAAAAGTTCGAACCCTCACCCAGAAAGAAGAGCCATTGGTGAACATTTTTACTGTTGCCACTTACAACCACTTCTTATGAAACTAGATAAAATAATTTCGATTCATGTCTTAATTTCTGTGCCAATACAAGAGTTGAAGGTGTGTAAAATCCTTTGAACGACCCTCGTAAAAAAAAAAACATTATTTGTTACTTGATGCTGTTACGCAACGCATTTGTGATTTTTGCTTTATAAAATAACTTGATTTTTTACTGTAAGAGTATTATGTTTGAAATGAGAGCGAGAGATCGTTCTCTATTAACAGTTACATCTACAGGCTTATGTTTAAGTAACTCTTAAAGCATTGAAGTTAAGCAATGAACTAGTTAAATTTTTAGATGGGTGACGACTTAAAACAGCAGGTACTATAAGCAAACCATATGTTATGTAATGGCTCCAACCGGCAACCCAGATGAAGTGTGTCGGTATAATGGACAGATGACAGGCTGAAGTTCACTTCTATTGAAAGAAGCTATTAAAAAAATTAGTGGTGAGTTGCGATTCCAGTGAACTATATACATGGGATATATGTAACTGCTTATAACTCTACTAACAATAATGTGTTCTTTTTTGTTTCAGATGTGAAAATAGTATACTATTACAAATATTAATCCTCGATCGTCTTGGATAAGAGAGGAAAAATATTTTGAGTCATTACTTATTTGGAGACAGAATCATTCAAAACTGTCTTAAAATAGATACAAGCCATTAATATGGTAATGAATTATTACTGAGACAAGAAACTCAAAAAAAAAGGTTGCATGTCCAGAAAACTGATATAATAACAATTAAAAAAAAACATTGATTTGATGTCTACCTCAAACGGTGTATTTTTTACGGGACGTGTTCAAAATTACCGCCATTGCGCTTGTCTCGGTAATAAATCTTTATCATATTAATGGGTTGCATCTATTTTGAGACACCTTGTATGTTAAATGAAAACTATTCCAGGATTGCTTTCTCTATAAAATAAAAAGATCGAGAAAATTGTGTAAAATAGTCGGTCCACACATGCACGCTCTCTCTCTCTCTCTCTCTCTCTCTCTCTCTCTCTCTCTCTCCCTCCCCCTCTCTCTCACACACAGACACAGACACACACACACACACACACAGAGTTGTTTTTAATAAAATCATTTACTTTTTTTTTCTATTAGCAACACACATCAATCATGGGATGTCTTTAAAACGGTGTCGAGAAAAAGCGAGACCATCTACGAGACTACAACCAATTGGTTCGAGGTTGCAGCCAAAACTTTCAAGATTTTCACTTACTTATTCCTGTTTGTCTGTGTATTAGCCAGTGCCATATCAAGCAAAGCCAGCCTATTATTAATGACAAATGCTATTGGACATGGTGAACAGGTAGGAGATGTAAATTAACCAAAAATTAAACTTATTCCCTCAAAAGGAGTAAATGAAAGAATGATAAACTTATGACATTTTGTTAAAAGGATCCATTTGAATCAAAAGAATTAAATCATGTTTGATTTTAGATAAGCAGAGTCAGTGATCGTTTGAAAATGCTGCAAGCAATGAGTAAAATCTTTTCTGTATTCTTTAATGATTATTGTTCCCAAGAGAAACAAACTATAAATTATTCCATGAAATATTTAACTTAGTGTGTATTGTATAATCAGCTTTCAATGATTTTTAAGTTTTCGTTCTTTATCAAATTTGATTTACTTTTGAAATGAAACAAAATTGCGTTTAAGTAATTATAATCACTTTTTTTCAGGGATGGGAATATCGTGATCGATGGGTTTACATGTTGATTTGTGCTCTGTGTGTTCCCTACGTAATAATGTTCTTCGAATGTTTGTTCAAAGCTCTGTTTGGAAACATGCCCAGACCTTCTATCGGCAATCTGCTTTGGGTAAGTATTTTTATCAATTATTATTATTTTTCCACATCTACAAAGAAATTTGTAATATAAACGTTACCACTATTTTATTTAATTATTCGTTGTTGGGGGTCGGTAACCTTACTTCCTAACCGTTTTTCCTTGTTTTTCGATGTACAACAATTTTTGGGCGAAATTTTTGAAATACGGTGCTTAATTATTAATTTATCCCAATCAACAAAAAATATTTATTTTCTATTGCCGAAAATGTGTAGCTCTGAATAAGGGAATGGTGGAGTATCGGCTATTTCATTGTGTTGCGATAAGAAAAGCTGAAATCTGGCCTACGACCAGCAGGTTCTAGACGCAATCAGGTCTCAACTATAACGATTTGCCTAATTTTCTACTTTATCAATTTTCAAAGAGTCCCGATATAATATATATATATATATATATATATATATATATATATATTGTCATCCACTGACAGACTGTTTCATTGTATCATAACTCTTTAATGTGGCTAGACACGTAGGACGCTTGAAGCGAAACCCGCCCAACTTTTCGTTAGACTTAGTATCAGACTGCTCGGCAAATAAGCGTACTACTTCAACTTAGGGAATTATAAGGTATTATGTAGCAACATCAGCAGCAGCGTTCGTTTGTTTACATTTTATACCCTACCGGATGCCAGAGTGCTCGAGTCGTTCGAAGAGCTTAGCATTATATATATATATATATATATATATATATATATATATATATATATATATATATATATATATATATATATATATATCCAAGTATAGACAGAAAATTTCTCTTTTGGCATTTGTCGTCAGACTTGTTTATGTTAAGTGACAGGGTTTTATAAGTTCAAAATGGAAGATTAGTGCCCTCATTCTTATAATACACCTGATGATCAAAACATCGGTACTTGGAACTCAGAGTAGCGGGAAAAGTTATACATATAAATAATTTTAAACCGATATTTATCGCTCGGTTCTTTCGTTTATAACGTAGAATTAAATAATTCGCACAGACGCTATGATAACGGATATACTAGCTGGGAAGGTCTTCAGAAATTTGGACTGGGTTATCAGATCTAATAATCAGGAGTTAGTAGACAAACTAGAAAAAAAAACAAAGAACATTATGAATTTTTTTTAGATAATAAATAAACTCAACGAGAAAACATACAGAACTGGAAGAGATTAAAGATCAAAACAGAACTTCAGCTCGAAGCAAAAACAGGTAACAAAAAAATTAAATAAGAAGTACTTCAAACTAATAAGACCAACCCACCCATACAGAAAACAACAAAATACTAAAGAGGGACCGAAAGAAATGAATATAAAAACACTAACATCTATAGGTATCTCAGAACTCCCAAACTATTACTATATAATAAAAAAAAATCTATCTACAATAAATATGACCTCAAATAGAAGCTCCAACACACGCCAATTAACACAATTTCAAGCACTGAGGTTATATTTAAAAATGCCATTATTACAGCGAAAACACCACCAGAAAAGTCCTAAAAAACGACACAGACTCCAATACAGAATCTACCAACACGACCCATTGATACTTCACGAACCATTTTGGTGGAATTAGCGCGGTGTTGTAGTTGGCGTTCTGGACTGCGACATCATAGGAAGCGCATTTGAACACCAGTTACGGAATTACTTTCACTTTCGGGCTTGAGAAACGAATGAAAACCTCTTATTCTCCCAGCTATGAAATCGTACCGTTAATGTTTTTTCTTCTAGGATGGCTTCGGTATTAAATAACCGACGAAGATTGATATACCAGTAAACAAAGGAACCTAACCAAACCAAACCTGTTTGAGGGATAGATTTCTAGCGATGGAGGGAAAATAATTCTTGATTATGATTGGTATTGTTTTTGACGGGATATCAACTCCTTATGGGTTATTTAATGCTGAAATTTGGTTTAGCAAAAAAAGCAAAAAAAAAAAAAAAAAAGAAACCAAACTAAACGAACCGATTATGACAAGGAAGTCAGTCCCCGACAAAAACGATGGGAAACGACAAAATATAATAGCAGCAAGAAAAGCTTTAAAACTTTTAGAAGAAAACTTCACAAAATCGTTAAATTTAGGCAAAACCTTGAAAACTGAGTTAAACAAACATAGATTAAACGCAGATACATTCAATCTGCTAAACAAATTAATTGATTTCTATTGCAACGTCCATTACAAAATAATAAAGATATGTTTGATAAAAACCTGCTAGCGTTCTTCAGATGAATAAAGTTGAAAGCACGTTATAGAAGCTCTGTTACTCGAATATTCTTGTTGCGGACAAAGGTGTAAATAATTGATAGAACTCAGATCTATGAATTAACATATATATAAAAAAAAATCAGTTACAAATAACACAATACATGAAATTAACCATATTTACCAACCCCTCCGCTCGGACAGGATATGACACAAGGTCAATTTTTAAGCAGAGTTTAACAGGTTTGAATTCAGAGTTTTCCTTCTCCTAGACTAGTTGCCTCACAAAAGCTGAAGAACCTAGTCTGCCCTACTATTTATCCATAGCTGGAAGGAGAATTATTGAATTCATACCTTTCCCAAGTGTATTAGTGCTATGTGAAATGCAATCAGTTTCGTTCAGGATTTGAACTCGTGTCGCCGAAACTAACTGATACACATAAGTATCTTGCTCAGTCGGCTGGGGCTGTAGAATACACCGACTGTTTCTCCAAAAATTGTCCTGGATATGACACTTAACAGTCTGATGGTGAGGTTCCAGTAATGCTGGAGCTTTGGGGGATGTGGAGTACCCTTCACTGCCATCGTTCCCGAGTCTACTCTAACCTGGAGTGGTAGCACCTGATAGGGTCCTACCTATGAGTCATATAGAACTAAACTGTGTACTTATGCTAAACGTAATTGTTAGAAATAGAACTGTTTTTAACATTGAAAATGTGTACTAAACTGAATTGTTTGAAATAGAATTGTTTTGACATTTAATTGTGTATAAACAAAAAACTATACTAAACTGAATTCTTCAAAATAGAACTGTTTATATGTATCAAAATGGATTTGGCATTAAATAACCTACAATGATTGATGTGCCATAAAGCCCAAACCAAACATAAGTATCACCAATCTAAATATTCCCACCTCAAATATTTTAAGGTCAATCGTGTATATTTAAAAAAAAACGAGGATTAATCAATTAAATTCACCCATTGCAACAAACACAGACAGAAATCAGAATGGCTTTTGAATAGATCTGGTTTCTTTGTTTAATGGCATATCAACGTTCACGGGTAATTTGATACTAACGCCGTCCTTGTAGAAGGACAGTTGTGGTGCTACTTATCCCATAGCAAAGGGGGGATAAGGAGGTTAAAACTTTTCCTAAGGGTATTAGTTCAAAAGCGATGCCCGTGGTGTAATGGTTATCGTCATAGGAAATGGACACGGCGACACGAGTTCAAATCCTGGACGAGACTGATTGCATTTCACATAGCACTAATACCCTTGGGAAAGGTATGAATCCAATTATTCTCCCTCTAGCTATGGGTAAATAGTAGGACAGACTGAGTTCTTCAGCCTTGTCTAAGAGAAGGAAAACTCTGAATTCAAACCTGTTAAACTCCGCTTAAAAATTGACCTTGTGTCATATCCTGCTCGAGTGGAGGGGTTGGTAAATAGGATTAGTTCAAAAGTGAACGTTATTGCGTGGCTGGAGTTCGAACTCGCTTACTACGATGTCACTGTCCAACACGTTAACCTCAACGCCACAGGAACTTCCCTCAGAAGAGGTAGATGTAGAATTAAGTCTTTGAATTATAATAAAATTCTCTTAAAAGAACATTTCCGCCATAACTGATAAATTAGTCTGATAGTTCATTTTGGAACAGAAAGAAACATCATCAAAAATGCTTCTACAAGATAAATCGTGTTGAAAGTTTGTGCGTAAAGTACATCTTGTTTGGATATTCCATATGAAAAGATACTTCTGTTGATGTCTGAAAAGGTAAAATGTACGAACCCAGCATATTTTAATTTGCTAAATAAAATAAAAACTTTTGTTCGAAAATAAAGATACTTGCTTTACATTAAAATCATTAAGAATACTCTTACTTTTGTGATTTTACGACGATTTTTTTCTCTCTTTCTCTTAAACAGATTCTTTTCGTGGAATCCCTTCATTCCTTCGGACTTTGTCTTTTTATGTTCCGGGTGCTGCCTTGTCTTGATACAGTTAGATGTCTTTTGCTAATGAACTCCCTCTGTCAACTACCGGCTATTTTAAGACTCTTTGCAACCAAAAGACCGGAAGAACCTCGCCGAAAAATTGCTACTATCGTACTCGACTTCATTGCCTTACTCATGCAAGCTTCAGCCATTGTAGTGAGTCTTATCTCATTAAAAGCCAATTGTACAGCTGCATCAAATTCCACTTCCATTGTTTCCCCAACGATAAAGACGAAGGACAATGTGATCGGTCTTGTTTTTGCAGCTAATGACACAAAGCATCGCAATGCGCATGCTCAGGCACAGGTCAGTGACGGCGGAAAGGAACCACGAATCACATCGGATCAATTGCTTTTAAATATGTCTTGGGAGGTTCCCGTTTCTCTTATTTTGATCTCTGTCAAGTGGTGGGAAAATTTTGTTGATAAATCCTTAAAATTTGGCTGCCTGGAGCTTCCAATCAAAGAATACAAAGACACACTTTACAAGGTTCGTGTAAAGTCTTATATCATCGTCAGTGCTTGGAAAGTGGCATTAACATTTGGATTTGCCTTCCTTCTCATACCAAATTTTAGTTTCCTTCATCAGGCCTTTGGAAAACTTCTTTACGGTGATGCTTCCTATAGTTACATCAATACAAGCATCGGACCGAAAGTATCGCTGCTTTCTTTAACGACAACAAAATCCCCGATTCCTGTATCGACCGGAATGCCAATAAGTCCATTTATGGCGATCCTCCCGGAGAAATTTCTTATGTTGGAAAGTGTCAATTGTTCTGTCTATAATGTAACCAATGTCAGCGTAATGTACAATGAGACAATTTGTGAACAAACATATGTTGACCCGTGGCGTGATTATGTCACATACATGCCACTTATTATTCAAATTGTATCGTCAGGATTGTGTTACTATTTTGCGCGATTAGCTTGCAAATTGTGCATGCAACGCTTTTCCTTTGCTGTGCCCCTTTGTCTCGCAACACCTATCTCTGTTGGTGTTATCATCGCTATATGTCATCTGCAACCGGAAAAGATTGTTTTGATTTCCAATTTCCTACAATGGGCATGCACGGGACAGGGTATCGATCGTCAGTGGTTGATTTGGCATTTGGGAATTGGATTTGGTCTTTGGTGGGTTTCCCAACTCTGGGTCACAAGATACATATGGACACCAAAAGCTCCAAGGCTGGCTTTCACAGAAAGGTAAGTACTAAACAGATTAACTTTTTTTCTCTCATTTGTAGCCCTAGATATTCTGATCTACTGTAGCGATCCTGGATATATAAAGTTCACATAGATTTTAGATTTGTTGCGCACATCCCACCTCCCCTCACAAATCTGAATAAGCTATTCTAGTTTTATTAGAAGTAGTAGTATGTTGCCACAATAAAAAAAAATCAGCTATGGTTCTTCTTTCTGGGTGAGGCTTAGAACTTTCTGAAAGGTCTTTGTATACAAACAAAGTAATTAAAAGTCATTAATCATTCTCTCTTCTTTCCTCGAGTTTGCATATTACGTTTCGAACAACCCTATTTCAATTTTGACACAAACCCGTTTTTTTTTTTCAATTTTTTTTTTTTACTTTGCTCTTAAATATATCATTATAAAATGTTGATTTGTGGTATTCCCTTACAACTACAAATCCTTCGGCCTAATATAACTACTCTCTAGCGTGAACTCCAAGGGACACACTCTGTCTACTGACCACCAAGTGTCTGAGATTTTATTCATTAACTTTATCTGAATGTGGACAGGCCAGTAATTTCAGCCATTTATTTATTTATCTATTTGTTAGTTGAGCAGCACTTAAGATTCCTTCAGTCAACCAGGTCACTTATTTATTTATTTATTTATCTAACTAAAACAATCTTAAACCAAACAGTGCCATCACCCCTTTGATGAATTATTCAATAAGATATAATGAGATAAGTTCAGGCCATATACATTTCGTTTGAGATTTCAGTTCTATCGATTTCTTTGTATTATTTTTGTGATCATTAAAGAAGTATCCAGAAGTTGATTATGGGGAAATAAGATCTTAATTCTCATATCAGATTATTTTATGCAAATATATGGATTTACCCAACCCCTCCGCCTCGATCAGAAGTTTAACAGATTTTAATTCAAAGTTTTCCTTCTCCAAGATTGGTTATCTTACCAAGGTTAAAGAGCCCAGTCTGCCCCACTATTTACCCCAAGCTGGTGAGAGAATAGTTTGATTCATACCTTTCCCAAGAATATAAGCGCAATGTGAAATGCAATCTCGTCTTGGATTTGAACTCGGGTCGCCGTGTCCATTTCATTCGAAGATAACCATTACATCACGAGCGCCTCCCCTTATGTAAACGTATCAGATTATCCTTATCTTTTTTTTTTTCTTTTTGTCTGTAACAGTCTTAGTTATTTTCCAATTTCAACTACTGACCAATGATCAAACAAATGAAATATCCGTCATTTTTAAAAATTCCTTTTGGAATTAACATCTTGCCTTATAAAAAGGAGGTGAAGTTCCCTTGGCGTTGTAGCAAACGTGCTGGACTGTGACATCACAGAAAGCGAGTTCGAACTCTTGGTGTACAATTACGTTTACTAATCCCCTCAGGAAAGGTATGAAACTCATTATCCCATTGCGATTGATTAAGCAATACTACGACTGTTCTTCTGCGGGGAGGGCGAAAGTTGATATGCCAATAAAAACCAAGAAAAGAACAAAATCATAAAAATGAAATGTTGTACCATGGCACGCACATATTATGCGTGAATATTTGTACTTTGAATTTTACTTGAGGATGTTAATAATTACTTTGCTTTAAAAACCTTTCCCAAGGCCTTAATATAGATTGCATTGTCTCTGGTATGTCATGTTAGTCGTTGGAGAACAATGAAAATGAATGGGCCCTGATGGGTTCTCTTAGAATGACTACACATGATGTAATAAATGTAAAGTATTGTTACAGCAAATGTCAATGTGGACAATAGACATCACGCACACTTACATATACGTGAATATGTACATAAACCAATAAGACTGTATCCTCGCGATGAAAACATTTCTTTTGTTCAGCACTGTCATATTCCAACATAATCTTCTTTTCTTGTCAACACATTCAAGATTACAGAAATTCGCCTAATAACTACGTCAGATGAAGGATGTTTAGATTTTATCTCTCTGTTTAATGGCATATCAACCTTCGTGGGCTATTTAATGCCAAAGCCATCCTTCTAGAAGAACTACAGTGGTGCTATTTCCATCATAGCTTGGAGGATAAGGGTGTTCATACTTTTTCCAAGGGTATTTGTCAGAAAGTGAACGTAATAGCCCAACTGAAGTTCGAACTCGCTTACTACGAATCCGCAGTCCAGCGCTTACGTGTGTGTGTATGTGTATATATATGTGTGTGTGTGTGTGTGTGCGTACTAGGTCGTACGAATAAGTCCGTAGCACAACACGCAGGTATTAGCTGAACATGATCTATAGTTTTCATTGTATTATGTCGATTTATGTAATTCATATTCATTTATGATTTAAATGTAATGAAGAGATTATGTTGAAAATGTGTATTTAGCGGGTAAAATATGAGTGAATTTTGAATTAAATCACGATGGAGTTAAGAAAGATAAAAATATGCCTTCTGATAACACTAGACCTCTAGCGAAACTTATAAATCTAACAGTCCTGTCGACTGGTTGCTAGAGATTTCGCCAACTAGATCTGTGCGAAGGGGTAAGACCCTTCCCTTCAATGAGTGTCTTAGACATGACACTAAACCCTCTGACGGTAAGGCTCTAGGCCTGAAGTTTTGGGAATTTGGAGCGCCCCTTTATTGTCATTACTCCCAGTTCCACCCTGACCCAGAGTGATAGTATCAGTTAGAATTCGATCTATGCGTCAAATAGAAATATTCAATCCTTTTTTATACTTGAAACCATTTAACTGTGAACAAACCAATGAATTATATTGAATAGAATTATTTATGTTGAAAAGCAATACTTGAAACCATTTAACTATGAGCAAAAAATTAGCGGTAGCTCATTTGAAAATTGTGACTTACGAACTATTCGTTTACAAATCATATATATATAATTTTAATGAATAGGATTTAACATTGAAGAATCCACAAGGGTTGATATGCTGTAAAACACAACCAACAAAGCAACATAGTAAATCTAGTTTTTAAAACTGTCATTCTCATAGATAGATTGATAGATTTCCGATTTCCATACTAAAAAAAGTTTTAATTTTTGTGGGGAAAAAAAGCTCGAAAAACATTGAAAGTTCAAAGCCCAAAATAATTTAAATAATCTTCTCCCTCCTAGAATTTTAAAAATACATCTTTTAGCCAATTAGAATCATAGATAAATCAATGACTTTTTAAAAATCTAATTTCAAGCCTACGTCATCTTATAAATAGCGAAGAAATGATTATTTTCTTTAAGTATGGATTTATTCTATATCAACTCAATTACCTTTTGGTCTATTTCTTTGAAGTGAAAATTTAACATTCTTTTCTTTCAAGAATGAATTCCATTTCGGCGTCGTTTAATTATCAAGGGGGGGTGTCCTCGTGGCGTAATGATTAAAGCGATGGACTGCGGAATCGTAGTAAGCGAGTTCGTACTCCAGTCGCACTATTACGTTCACTTTCGGACAAACACCCTTGGGAAAGGTATGAACCCCCTTATCCTTCCAGCTATAGGTTAAATAGTACCTCTACTGTTCTTCTGGAAGAATATCTTTGGCATTAAATAACCTACAAAGGTTGATATGCCATTAAACAACCAAACCTTAATTATCAAAATATTGAATGAATTTGTTTACATTTTTCTTATGTTCGTTAAAAATATTCCTACAACTATTCCATCAATCCCCAGCTGATACTTTTAATGCATGAATACATTTTCTCATTCACACGGTGTCATATTGACACGCAGAACTTTTACATACACTAAATATATCTCTTTAGATTAGACGAACAAAAACTTCTACATTTCGTTTAGTAATTTTCACTTCCTCTTAAAAAATATCAATGCTTTGACTAATATTATCTTTGCTAACAAGAAAAGATTTTGTATCATTTGTTTTTCGGCAAATTTTTCACTCAATTTAAAGAAATAAAAATTCATTAATCTATAAATCGGAGTTTTATTCAATCATATATATTTTTGTCCGCTACTAATAAATATCAGTTTGGTTTCTTGAACAAAACTTTAAGAGAATATTCCATGTTTAATACTGCATCCGTTCAGAATCTTATACAAGAGAGACATGTCTTTCTACATTGGTTGCAGGGGAATATCTTACTCAATGGAGAAGTTCCTCTTTTTGTGCCATCGCCTCTTTAACGTTTTGTTTGTTGAAAAATATTTTCATGGATTTTGTGCCCCTATGTCTCTCTATCGGCAATTCCTGCTGGTTGAATTCACAGGAAATGAGATTTATTTTTAAGGAGTATTTTACAGCAGCAACTGGGTCCAAAAATCAAAGACACGAGTCTCGAGCTGATGAAGATGTATATCTTTATTTGCGCACGTGTTCAGCATAAAAATAAGCATACATTCTCCAACGTGAAAACTGAAACAAAACCAATGCACTCATAAATGTTCCAAAAAAGGAAACAGCGCGAAAGTGATGATTTAAAGCGAATCAATTAATCAAGAGAATTTACATGCTTACCTCTTTTTGCCTTGCTAGTGACCCACAAAGAAAAACGTCCGTCTCGCATGCCAGTCAATTTGAAAAAGACCGAATTCGCGCCAGCCGGTGTTCAGTTCGGAAGTTCCTCTCGCACCTTCCACCCGGAAGTGGCCGGTGCGGGAGGCAAAGTTCAATCTAAAAAACTATACCGGTTGAAACGCAAACTCCTACATTCACAGAGTCCTAATAATTCATCTATGGGATTCTAAGAGACGTATTCTCCGAACAGTGGGAGAGACGATTATTTTTTATCATTATAATATGACCTGTTCATCACTGGTGGGTCTTTTTTATAATTTTTTAGCATGCTCTCAATATGGGTTCACCTCTTTATGAGTGATTTTTTAGAAAAAAAAACTTTCTTCATCGCAACACTATTTAAAGCGTTTCTCTTACCATTAGCCTCAATATATTTCAGTTAAATCAGTCTAAATTGTTCCCCTTGACATATAGCTGAGAGAGTTAAGACGTCAAATAAAATATCCTTGCATATTACTACCAGGAAATTGTGAGTTCAATCCTTAGTCTCTGCCCTAATAGCGGTGAAAAAGGCTAATGCAGGATACACCAAAGTGTGGATAGCGGAATGAGAACAGTCTATTCCTGTGATTTACATGAAAGTTTAAGTTCAGAATCTCCTAGTACGATAAAAGGCACCTAGAGAAGGCCGGAGAGTACAACAGTCGAAATGCTGTGACGATAGCAACCAACATGAGTGTAGAAAAATGTGTAGAGAATAAGATAAGCACATCATCTCAGAAACGTAGTTTACTCAGGATTTCTCTTATTGAGTGGATTCGTGGAAATATGAAGAAAATTACTTGCTCTTCCTTCTCAAATCAAACATTGATTTCGTACACTTTGTAATACAATATGTGTCAAAATAGATGCAACCCATTAATATGATAATTCATATTGCATCAAGTCATCTTTCATCTGAGTCTTAAAAAGTAACCATTTCTCTTTAGAAAGGTCAAATCAGTTAATAAGGGCAGAAATGGATTGACTTTATATACGTGAAAGACCAAGTTCTTGGGAACGTTTTCGGGTGGACTTTTTCGGACTCCTTCCGACAAAATCTCTCACCGCATCTACATTGTCAGGACATCTTGCTGTCAACTTCCTGCCAGATCTGGGATTTTCTGCCTTCTTATTGAGGTTGTTTACTGAAATTTGTGTACCCAGCAATAAATTTGGCTTTTCTGGAGATAATTGTAAAAGTTAACCTGCAAAATTTTGTTTGCCCAGTTTTGAATGATTTTGTCTCCAAATAAGAAGTGACACAAAATATTTTTTCCTTTCTTGTCCAAGGAGATTGTGATCGAAGATTAATGTTTGTTTGTTTGTTTGTTTTCAATTCTGAAACAAAAAGAACTCAACATTATTATTAGTAGAGTTATTAGCAGTTACATGGGTCTCATGTATATTGAGACACCCTATATAATTATACATATACTGAGTGAGCAGAAATGATAGGACAGCCACATGGGTCTCATGTATATTGAGACACCCTATATAATTATACATATACTGAGTGAGCAGAAATGATAAGACAGTCACATGGGTCTCATGTATATTGAGACACACTGTACTATGATAATTTAGTTAACTGTTTCTTTTGATGTTTATATGTTTCTTTGTATAGAAACTGTATAAATTGAATTTTATTTATTTTTTTCTTTCGTTTGTAGATTGTTCCTTTTGCCATTATATTGCGCTGGTTTGATCGAGCAATCATTGTTATTAAACCGTCGAAGAAACGACAAGGAACGCATTTTGAAAGACATGAGCCTCAATGACGATGTCTCTATCGACAGTTCTTCAACGGATGCTTTTCGAAAACAACGCGAACTGATTGTGCCAAAGATTTACATTTGTGCAACAATGTGGCATGAAACAGAACATGAAATGACGCAATTACTAAAATCTGTATTCAGGTGAGTGTGTGTGTGTGTGTGTGTGTGTGTGTGTGTGTGTGTGTGTGTGTGTGTGTGTGTGTGTGTGTGTTTTGGATTTGTTTTTTTAACAGGACATATACAAAAGTAGATAAAACTCTGAAGTTTAAAAGTATACAAATACACCACTGAAAATAATTATTATTTATATCTATTTATTATTATTATACATATAATAACTATAATCGTTGTGGGGGAATCTTCGTGGCGAAACGGATAACGTATCGGACTAAGACATCATAGGAAACTACTTCGAGCTCCACTTGTGCCATTGCGTTCACTTTCAGACTTAAACCTTTGGGAAATGTATTAACTTCCTTATTTCCTCACCCCGGCGATGGATTAAGTAGTACGACTACTGTTCTTTCTTCCAAAGATTTTGTCTTGATTTGCTTGTTCCATTCCGTCAGATGTCGATATTATTGTTATTGTTATTATTATTATCATTCATTGCGAGTTTTTCACAAAAGCTTTAGCTGATTGTCTTTCATTTGATTCTAAGTGACAGTAAATCTCCTTAAGTCTTAGGAACTGTTCTCGGTAATCCCACCGATCTCAATAATGCAGTAGTTTGGATGGTCCCGGTTCGTCCTCCGATTTCCAACTCTTCCAGCTCCCTTATCAAGCCTTTGGGGATCATTCCGAGCGCATCAATCATAATTGGTATCACCGTCACCAACATGTTCCATACCTTTTTGTTCTCTGGCACGGTCTAAGTAATTGTCTCTCTTTTCGTTTTCTTTGATTTTCACACTGTGGTCTGACGGGACGGCAAATTTCACTATTTGGCAGGTTCTCTTTTATTATTATTATTATTATTATTATTTTACTCCTTGAGAGTTTTTCACATCAGTGTTAGCTGATGGTTTATCCCTGGAGTTTGAGTGACAGCAAGTCTCCACAAATCTCCAGGACTCTTCTCAGTATTCTGGCCGGACTCAGCTATGCTGTAGTTTGGATTGTCTCCACTCATCCTCTTATTTCCAAGTCCTCCAGTCATTGTACCAATCCTTTGGTGACTGAAACAAGAGCACCAATTACAATTGGTATAACCATCACTTCCATGTTTCACAGTTTTTCAATTCCCTTCCAAGGTCCAGGCACTTATCCTTCTTTTCGCTTTTTTTCTGTGGTCAGCCGAGACAACAAAGTCCACAATTCTCCAATTTCTCTTTCTCTCTCTCTCTCTCTCTCTCTCTCTCTCTCTCTCTCTCTCTCTCTCTCTCTCTCTCTTTGTTGATTATTATAAGGTCTGGTCTTCTGATTTGGTGATCAGTTTGAATCTCAAAATCCCAGGGGAGTTTATACGTCTCTTTTTTCAGAACAGCAGCTGGGTTGTACATATACCATTTGTTCGTATAGTCAAATTTCAATTTCTTGCACAATTCCGAGTGGATCAGCTTGCCTACCCAGTCGTGCTTTGTCTCATACTCTTTTTGTGCAAATTTACTGCATTTGCTTATTATGTGATTGATCCTTTCGTCTTAATCACCACACAACCTATATCAGCTTTTTTGTTGCGTCTTATCTATTCTTGCTTTGATATGATTGGTCCTTTATTATTATCATTATTTCACTCCTTGTGAGTTTTTAGTACCAGTCTTAACAAGTCGTCATTTACTGGAGTCTGAGTGACAGCAAATCTCCTCAAGTCTCCTGGACTCTTCTCAGTTTTCTAGTCAATCTTAACTATGTTGCGATCTGGATGGTCTCCATTCTTCCTCGTATTTCCAACTCCCCGAGTCTTTTTTACAAGCCTTTGACGACACTTCCATGTACACCAATTACAACTGGTATCACCGTCACACTCATATTCCAAAGCTTTTTTTTTTTTTGTTCTCCGGCTAGATTTAAGTATTTGTCTTCCTTTTTCGCTTTCTTTCATTTTCACTCTGTTGTCTGCTGGAACGGCTAATCCTCGAGACTACAAGTTCCTCTTCTTTTTTTCCTTCTTCTTCTTCTCATTGATATTATTATCATCATTATTGGTTTTTTTAACAGAATGGACATTGACCAAAGTGCACGAAGAAATGCTCAGGATTATTTTAACGTTCAGGATCCTGATTTTTACGAATTTGAAGGCAAGTCTCTTTTACTATTTCTTCAACATATTTTGTAAAAATGTATATTTTTTTCATATTCAGGATGTGCTTTGAAGCCTAAAAGGCAAAAAAGTAGACATCGAGTATAGAAGTTCGAAGTAACAACGATAAAGTCAAATCGGGGATCATTCTTTGCTACTGTTCATATATAACCCATGACAATCATTTACATATTCCTCGGAGAACAGTAAACCCTATTGTACTGAAGACTCTATATTCAGCTTCGCTTCTCGTACATCTAATACGTTACGGGAAACATCCATCCATTTTCTTGAATGTTTCTTAATCGGTTGTAATTTCTGGAGACGCAATTGTCTACTTGCCAGCAATTCTTTCTCTAAATACGAAACAGATGTTTCCATCAAATTCTGCTGCATTCTTGCTTCAATTCAAACTCATAAGAAAGTAAAACTCGTTCTTGTTTCTCGAACAATATATTTTTAAGGAAGAAAAAATAAAGTTTATTATGAACAGACCATCTGAAAGAGTATAACAGTAAAATAACCAGATTCACCCTACCAAATGATATGATAAACACCGACTCAGCAACAACAAATTATGAATCATCGTAGAATGCAATCTTTTATATGGTACAATCTAATATTTAATCTATCATAAACGTTTTAATACGTATCTTTTTTAAATTTGTATTCCTACAATTTCTACTTCTTTTACTTCAGCGCATATATTCGTCGACGATGGTATGGAATATAATGAGAAGAATGAATGGATGCCAAATATATTTGTCAAGCAGTTGGTATCAGTCGTTGACTCTGCTGCAAGGTAAGCTGGCTTTTTTTTTCTTGTTTTTTGTTGTTGTTTTTTTGTTTTTGTTTTTTTGTTTTTTGTTTTTTGTTGTTTTTTTTTGGTAATGATTACTGGTTAAATTTATTCTGTTATTGATAAAGATTAGTTTGTTTTCACTGTAATATAGAAAATATTCTGATATAGGAAAATAGATTCTTAAGGGAAAAAAATTCCCAATTTCTCAAAAAATATATTTTGCAAGGAAAAATTCGATTATCACCAGTCCATATTAATGCCATCGTTATTCTACGGTCTGTCTGTCTGTTTCTCACTCGCTCTCCTCCTCCTCCTCCTCCTCCTTCTTCTTCAGGAATAGTTTTTATTTCAATTTGGGCACCTCCGGTGGTGTAATGGTTAGCAAGCTAGACTAGCAAACCTACACGAGAGAGTTCGAGTCTCACTGGGTGACCCATTCATTTGGTCTTGTGCAACATCGAAGCAAAGAGCTTCGTAAATTACTACATTTTATTTCAATTCAGTCTTTCGTATGCAAAATGTACCAAGATAAAAATGAATAAAAGGTGAAATTCGTGGGTCTTTTGCTTCTTTGAGGTGGAGGAGGATGCAAAAGAGAGGAAGAAAGAATAGTGTAGCTGAAAGGGAAAAAAGGTGGAAAAAAGTGAAAAGAAATCGAGAAAACAAAAGAGACACAAAAATAAAAATAAAAGAAGCAAAAAAAAAAAATTAATGGCACAAGCAAGCGAGCTGTGTTTAAGCGGCAAGTTTTATAAATAATTAAACAAAATCTTGCTTTTATTCATTTTTTTTTTTTTTTTTTTTTTTTTGGCTATGTCAATCGGGAGTCTCTTTTGCAGTCAAGATTTATCTCCGATGAGAACGAGAAAGAAGTCACCAGTCCCCTTTGTTAATTTAGTGAAGTGTAATATCATATATTTGATTTTTGTCGCACAACCAATAATACCATGTAATTGGAAGATAAAGTTTTAAAAGGCACTTTGATAAATATGATATGAGAAATTTCATTAAATTTGAAATATCATAAAATCTGTTTCCTCCAAAAAGTCTTAAATTTTCTCTCCAAAATTATAATGAAAGACAAAAAGGGTAAAAGTTTGAAGCTTTTACGTTTCGTTTGGTCTCTTTAACGGCATAGAAACCTCTTGGATTATTCAATTCCAAAGCCATCCTTGTTGAAGAACAGTGATACTACAGGGTGTCTCAAAATATATGCAACCTATTAATATGATAACGATTTAATCCTGAAAAAAAATAGTCATTCGGAAGACATCCTGTAAAAAATAAACCCTTTGAGCTAGAGACATTAAATCAATGTTTATTAGTTTTTGGGGGTTTTTTGTTTTTTTTGGGGGGGGGGGTATTATATCATCTTCCAGGACATGCAATCTTTTTTTTTTGTTTCTTGTCTTAGTAATAAATCATTATCATATTAATGGGTTGCGTCTATTTTGAGACAAATTTAAATGATTTTGTCTTCTCCAAGGCATTATGACCAAGGATTAATAGTTCTTATAGTTTAGGATTTTCAAATCTGAAACAAAAAAGAACTCAACATTATTAGCAGTAGAGTAATTATCAGTCACATGGGTCCCATGTATATTGAGACATCCTATACTTAACTCATAGCTGGGGATAAACAGGTTCATACGTTTACCAAGGGTATTTGTCCGAAAGTGAACGTAATAATGCGACTAGAGTTCGAACTCGCTTGCTACAGTATCGCATTTCAGTACGTTAGCCACCACGCCACGGGGGATCCTTTCGCGTGTTTTTGATAACGAGGTAAAAATTGTTACAGTTTGAAAGGAAAGTTTCACTTATGCGCCAAATTCACCTTATAATGCCCCCTAGGATTACCGTCTTTACAAAATGGCAATCTTTACAAAATTCTCTTAAAGAAAAAAAACAGTTCCGTGAAAGACTGCAAAATCACGGAGAGACTTTCTTTTGGTTTCCTTGTTTAATTGCATATCAACCTTCGTAGGTTTTTTTTAATGCCAAAGCCATCTTTATAGAAAGACACTAGTGTTACTATTAAACCCATAGCTTGGGAGATAAGGGTGTTTCATACCTTTCCAAAGAGTATTAGTCCGAAAGTGAACGTAATAGCGCGACCGGAATTCGAACTAGCTTGCCACGATGTCGCAGTCCAGCCTCCACGTCACGAAGACTCCTCCGACACCTTTACGAAAGAAACGTTGTTTTACACAAAATTCTCAAAGCAAAATCTCAGAATTTGGTGGAAAATTTTCTATTGGGTATTTCTCATAAGAACTAAAGAAAGAATTTGAACAAGTAGAAAATATGTTTCTTAACCAAAAAATGCAGAGTCCTTAAAGTTTTTTTAACAGATAGGATGGAGATTCTACCACTTATCAATGAGAATTTGCTTCCTAATCTCTTTGATAAATCTGTTATAACATGTTATACTGGTTCCAAGAGAATTTTATTCTTCTTGTGTAATTTTCCAATATTTAACACTCAAAACCGAGAGATTGTCTCGCAGTTCAAATAATTATGAGAAGTACTATATATGTATGCCTTCTTATATGCAATATGTTGTCTCTTTTTTTCTAGTTGTAAATTATATGAAATACCTGCTCAAAATAACTTTTCATTAAAATCTGTTTGTCTCAGAGTCTGCAACATTCTGTCTATATGACTTAATACATATGATACATTTCATAGATTTCATTCGATAAAAATTTCATTAATGAACTTGATTAACTCAATTCCTGGACAAGACTATTTGAACAAATGCCCTTGGACAAGATTCGAACCCACTGTGCATCTATCTACGGCTAAATAGTATGACTGACTGTATTCTCTGGCTTTGGTTGGGCAACTGCTTTTGGTGAAGAGAAAACTCTGATTTTTTTTCAGAGAATATGTGGTACGCTGGTTTACCATTCTTCTGCTATCAACTTATCTAAAGTCTTCACTACAAGAAATGAATGAATAAATAAATAATAACAACCCCTTGTGGAAACAGTCAAGTGGTTCACGTGTTTAACTGGAGAAATTATTATTATTATTTACTCCTTTTAGAGTTTTTCACATCAGTGTTAGCTGATGGTTTTTCACTGGAGTTTGAGTGACAGTAAGTCTCCTCAAGTCTCCAGGACTCGTCTCAGGATTCTGGTCGTTCTTAGCAATGCTGTCGTTTGGATAGTCTCTACCCGTCCGCCAACTTCCAAGTCTTCCAGGCCTTTTAATAATCCTTTAGTTATTGTGCCTAACACACCAGTCACAATTGGCACAATCGTTACTTTCATGTTCCACAGCTTTTTCAATTCTCTAGCAAGGTCGAGGTACTTATCCTTCTTTTCACTTTCCTTCAGATTTATTCTGTGGTCAGCCGGGACAGCAAAGTCGACAATTTTACAAATTCTCTTTTTTGTTGTTGATTATTATGAGGTCTGGTCTTCTGGCCGGGATTTGGGGATCCGTTTGTATGTTAAAGTCCCCTATTATTATTATTATTATTATTATTATTATTATTATTATTATTATTATTTACTCGGCAGGTTTTTCACCCAACCGTTACCTTCATGTTTTATAATTTCTTCTGTTCTCTAGCAAGGTCCAAATATTTATCCTTCTTTTCGTCTGTTTTTAATTTTACTCAGTGGTCTGCCGGGATGGCAAAGTTCACTATTCGACAGGTTCTCTTTTTCCTTTTTTTTTTTTTTTTTTTTTTTTTTTTGACTATCACTAGGTCTGATCGTCTGGCCAAGATTAGGGGATCCATTTGTATTAGCCTTACTTTTAATTTTTTACAATCCTTCACTGGGTCTTTACCCAAAACCAAGAGAAATGGCCCTCCCTAGTGATTATATGGATTCTATGTATTTATTATGATACTCCTTTCGGAGTTTTTTACACTGGTGTTAACTGATGGTTTTTCACTGGGGTTTGAGTGATGGCAAGTCTCCACTTGTCCTCTTATTTCCAAATCTTCCAGTCTCTTTACCAATCCTCGGGGGATTGTTCCAAGTGCTCCAATTACAACTGGTATAACCGTTACCTTCAAGTTCCATAGATTATTATTTTTTTTTTTACCGAAGAAGGTAAATTTTGTTTAGCCTAATTCATTTAAAATGAGTTTTTATCCTTGTTTTTATTTTTTTTTTTTTTAATTTCGTACAAAATCACAACTTGATTTCATTTTCAATGGTAGGAAAAAAATACTTTAGCTTATATAGTTTCTTCTGGTTTACATTTTTCTGTTTACGATCAAATCACTCTGAAAGCACCGGTTCTCGTGAGACCACCGAATTTAAGCAGCACTGAGCTTGTTTATTACTCAAATGAGTAGCTACTTTAGAGCAATAGGCACTGTAGGCAATCAGTGGTCTATATTAAACACTGAAGTTAGCGTAAAATAACCCACGAGGGTTGACAAGCCGTAAAATAAAATGACTAACTTTTTCTGTCGTTTTTTTTATTTTTGTTTTTTTCCAAGATGTTATTATAATTAATTTTTTAAAATTACCTAAAAGCTGAAAATAAATATAAGAATGTCTGATCATTTTATTAAGATTCTTTGAAAATATTTTAAATTTACCAATCAATTGTTTTGGGGTGGATTTTATTGATTTTTTTCTTTAGAAGTATTTACCAAAAAATAAAAAACAGACAAAATAAAACGATTCAATCAAACATTCCGAGAGAGAAATGTTTGACCTCTAAATATTGCGTCTTTTATTCTAATACAAAGCTATATCCACAAATGTCAAATTTTAACGTGACATGACCCAAAGAACTTATGGCAGCTGACCATCTCGTAATAGGACGTGAAAATACACCCATTTGATTTTTTTTTTTTTTTTTTTTTTTTTTTGTTATCTTTTTTTAAAACCAAGTTACCCAGACGGGTAGCACACAGTGAAGTTTGCATTAAACTAGTACAACCAAATCTAATCGGCAGATTTTAATATCCTTTCCAATAAAATTAAGAATAAATAAAAAGAAAAAACGAAATAGGCATGTGCGCGGTGCTCTTTCGTACAACCCCACGAGACGACCTGCAAATAAATGAGTAACCTGTCTGACCCGTTACCGTCGTCCAGTTCGTGTGGTTATCAGCGCTAATGATGTTGACTAGGTTATCACATCATCGTCTGATCCAGGGACACATGAAATCAACAAAGGTGTTGCATTTTTATACTATCTATCATTTTATTGGCTTGTGTACCTGTCTGTGGTGTCGATTAAATAATCTATTTATTTTAGCTGCCTTTCTTTATCACTTCTCTTGCACATATCCCTCTAAATGTGTCTTAACATATATGCATATATGTCTGTATATATATATATATATATATATATATATGCTCCCCCATGGGGGTTGAGTTCTCTGGCGAAGGAATTGCCGGCCGCCGCTAGCGTAATGCAAAGCTCTTCGAAAGAATTGAGCACTCTGGTCGCCGATGGGGTATAAAAAATGTAAACAAAGGCTGCTGCTGCTGTTTCTAAAAATAAAAATACCTTAAAATTCCCTTAGCCAACGTTGTCCGCTTGGTGGACGAGTGGTCTGAAACACAGTCTAACGTAAATTTGGACGGGTTTCGATCCCGGCTTCGAGCGTCCTGCGTGTCTAGCCACACTGAAGAGTTCTGATAGAACGAAACAGTCTGTCTGTGGATGACACTATATATATATATATATATATACTGTCAGTCAAAAGTACTTGATCATCTTAAAAAGAGTTTATTTCTCGTCCTAAAAGTATAATTTTTAATGAAACAAGTTAAGCACCACAATAGTTTTATTTATTATACGAAATACAAGTCTTCCTCAGTAGCTTTCACCTTGATATAACGAGATAAATATCAAAAAATTGATTTGAAGGCGTTTTTCTTCTTTAGAACTAAAAATAAAAATTCCTAAAACTACAGTGGATTATACTGTTAGGAGACATCAGAAAACGGGACAAAGCAAGACCAAAAGTAGGGCTGGTAGACCAAAAGCAACAACAAGAGTAGAGGACAATTTCATCAGGGTCACCTGCTTGTATGACAGAAGGCTGACTACTCCAAATATCACTGCTCAACTGAACCGATGTCATGTAAATAAATTGTCAATATCCACTGTGAGAAGAAAACTGTGAAGCTGGCCTATATAGCAGAATTATTGTCAAGAAACCACTGTTGAGGAAACAAAACAATGTCAAAATACCTCAGTGGGCCAAGGTGCACAAATACTGAACAATAGAGTAGTGAAATTGGACTCACCAATCAAAGTTCGAAATCTTTTGATCAAATAATGTTTGGTTTGGTTTCTTTGTTTAATGGCATATCAACCTTTGTGGGTTATTTAGAAAAACAGTAGTGGTACTATTGAACCCATAGCTGGGAGGATAAGGGGGTTCATACCTTTCCCAAGGGTATTTGTCCGAAAGTGAACGTAATAGCGCGACTGGAGTTCGAACTCGCATACTACGATTCCGAATTCCATCGCTTTAACCATTACACCACGAGGACACCCCCTTTGGTCAAATAAGAGGGTCTATGTGCTGCAAAGGGTTGGTGAAAGAACAGCAAACTCCTGTATCCCACCAACCGTAAAGCATGGAGGGAACTCCATTATGGTGTGGGGGAGGGCTTTTGCCAGCTGGAAAGTCGAGGATTCGCGATCAAATTTGAATCGGACCGGCTATCAAAGCATACAGCAGTATCACGCGATCCCATCTGGGACACGACTTTTGGATCAAGGATTTGTACTGATGCAAGATAATGACCCAAAGTTTACAAGTAAACTCTGCCAGAGGTACATTAAAAGCAAAGAGAAACCGCACGTCCTTCAACTGATGTCTTGGCCTGTTCAATCAGCTGACTTAAAAATCCCATTGAACTGGTATGAGATGAACTTCACCAAAAAGTAAGCGCTAAATAACCCTCAACTGCAGCTCACTTCTGGAAACTCTGGCTGGGAAGCTGGAAAGAATTATCTTCAGTCTATTTCCAGTTTTTGGTGGAAAGAATGCCGAGAATCTGTGATAGCAGCCAAAGGGGATCCTTTTAAAAAAGATTTTGTACTTTCTTTTTTTTGGGGGGGGGGAAATTGGATTTAATATGGCTCAGAAAGTATGATAAATAAAACCATTGGGTGCTTAATTTGTTTCATTTAAAATAACACTTTTAGGATGAGAGATTAAAATTTTTTAGAATGCCCCAATACTGAAAGTATATATATATATATATATATATATATATATATATATATATATATATATATATATTATAACAGTGTTGGTTGTCACTAAATCACTTTGTGGGCTTGTGTCGGACCAAGAGCAATATAATTTGGAGAGTGCTCAATATCTAGGATATATTATATAATAATAATAATAATAAATAAATAAATATATATTAGATATATATATTTGATACATGGTTTCATGGAGTTTTTTTTTTTGTTTTTTTTTTTGTTTGTTTGTTGTTGTTTTTTTTGGGGGGGGTGTTTGTTTATTTTGTTTTTTTTGTTGGTTTTTTTTTTTTTTTGCAAAACAACAATTACCAGGCAGTTAAGAAAATGAAATAAATCGAAAATCGAAAAAATACAGTCGAAAAACCGTTGGGAATTTGTAGGAATCTTTACGTGTGATTCTAAGTGTGTGAGTGTTTGTGCGTATGCTTGTGTGGGTTATAGCTGCGTATTATTGTGTGTATGTGTGGGTGTATGTGAAGGTACAAACGCAGCACGTTGTCTTAACCAGATATAAAACAACAACACAATAATACGCAACTAAACCGTCCTTGTAGACTAACAGTAGTGATAACATTTAACCAATAGCTGGAAGGATAAGGGGGTTCATAACATTCCTAAAAGTGAAATTTGGATGTTCTGAATCTAAAATGGACTCCAAATTTGGCTTTTTTGGAAGAGAAGCAGAAGGACATTAATTGTTTGGATCATTTCAGACTTTTAAGATTTGGTCTGAATGTAAAACGGACTCTAAAGTTATATATATATATATATGCGCGTGTGTGTGTGGTAAGGGCGCCCGGTTAAAAGATATATATATATTTTGATGCCTTCAGATGATCTTATATAAGATCATTTGAAGACATTACAATCAGAAAATAATGTTATTCAGCAAATATATATCATCATCATCATCATGTCGTGCTGGTAGCATGGATATCCCTGACCCTCTCTCGCCACTTTTCCCTATCGTTCATCGCCTCAGGCAGGTCTTCAGGACAACATCCCATATCCTCACATAGTTGCTGAATGTATGTTCGTGCTGGTCGTCCTGCTTTTGCACGGCCATGTGTGGGGGTCCATAAGAGTACATCACTTATGAGTTCGTCTCTGCTTCTCCAGCTGTGTCCTGCATGTCTGGTTCGTCTAACTTGAATAGTTTTCGTGATAGGAGGCAGGTGGCCGTACAGTAGGTGTCTTGTGGGGTGTTGCTGCCAGGACTTGTTCAATATTGCTCGCAGCATTCTTGTGTAATTGCCGTCTAGCTTCTTCTCCAGCCGTTTTGTTAGAGTCCATGTAGTGCATCCATATAGCAGTATCGATGTGACCGCTGCCTGGAAGAAACTGCGTTTCATTTTATCGGTTAGGTCTGATTTCCATATAATCGATAGCCTATTGATAGCTGTCCATGCCTTCGTTAACCTCGTTTCGATGTCCTTTTCGGTTGATGCGACGCTGCTTCCTAGGTAAGTGAATTTGTCTACTAGTTTAAGAGGGGTTCCGTCTAGAGTGAAGATGTCACCCGTTTGATTATAGCTCATATATTCCGTTTTGTGTGCATTAACATAGAGGCCTATGCCTGCGGCTGCTCATTCCAAACTATGCAGTAGTGTTTCGGCTTGGTTGGGTGTATTTGCCAGTATCGCTATGTCATCGGCGTAGTCGGCGTCGGTAATTGTTGTTGCGGGGTACCTTCTGCTTCTTTTCTTTGTCAGCTCGAAGCCGTTCTCTCTGATTTTGTCAATCGATGTTCTAAGTACGTAGTCTAGACAAATGATAAAGAGGTATGGAGCTAGCGTGTCCCCTTGTAGTACTCTGTCGCTTCTCTTAGGGCATATCAACTCCTTTAAAAACCATTCTTTCGAAAGGAATTTTTTTCCTCATAAACTTTTTCTCCAGACGATAATCTCAAATCGAAGCAAATTGAGAACAAGTTAAAATAAATAACATAAAAGAAATATTCCTATTTGTCTTATCTCTTTTGTTCATATTTACATTGCACTCACTTTCGGACTAATACCCTTGGGAAAGGTATGAACCCCCTTATCCTTTCACCTATGGGTTACATAGTACCACTACTGTTCTCCTAGAAAGATGGATTTGGTATTAAATAACCCAAGAAGGTTGATATGCCATTAAAACAACAAAACAAACAAACAAATTGTGCTGATATAACAGAATTCCCCCCTCTCTCTCTCTCTCTCTCTCTCTCTCTCTCTCTCTCTCTCTCTCTCTCTCTCTCTATCCGTCCCTATCGTCCATCACTCTTGGCAGGTATTCTAGACCGCATCCAATGTTCACACAGGGAGAACGGGAAAGAAACGCTGATGGCCATAAGAGTGGGGATCAATATGTTGCAGTTCTGTTCGGTCTCCAACTCCCTCTCACACAAAACCCTTTCAAATAAAGTGAGAGGTATTTTTTTCTAAAAGACTGTGTCGTCGTTTTTACTGTGTCGTTGTTATGATTTCGCATGCATATGTGTTTGTATAGTTGGTCATGGTGGTGACTATACAACATAAAGTTTATCGTCGTAAAAATGGACACGGCGACCCGAGTTCAAATCATGTTTGCATTTCACATAGCGCTATTATCTTTGAGAAAGGTATGCATTTAACTATTTTTCCTCTAGCAGGGCAGACTAAGCTCTTTAATCATGTTATGACGACCTGTTTAGGAGAAAGAAAATTCTGAATTCAGATCTTATAAACTCAGCTTAAAAATTGACCTTGTCTTGCATCCTGCTCGGACGGAGAGGTTAGGTAATTATATATATATATATATATATATATATATATATATATATATATATATATATATATATAAACAGAATAAAAAGACCTAGAATGAAGTGGATAATTAAAAACATGATAGTACCGTATCTAAATTAAAATGGCTTCTCGGGATGTTCATGGCATTTTTAGGTACATATGCAGTTAAAGAAAGAAAGAAAGGAAGAAAGAAAGGAAGAAAGAAAGGAAATTAAGATATTGAATATTATTCCGTGAAAAATTTAATAGTTTTATAAAAAAAAATGTTTTGTAAGTAGGGGGTCGAATGGATCAAAACATGAATTTAAAAGAAAAGTGAGTTTATGAAGAAAAAGTGAGTTCATATAAAAAATGGTTACAAATCATAAATAATTCATATATATAAACCGGATTTGGCATTGAATAACCCATAGTGGTTGATGTGCCGTGAAACTCAAACAACCAACCAAGTAAGTAGGTGACAACAGATTTATCGATTTGAGCATTTTTATTTTTTCTTGATAGTTAACCCTGAGTAAGCAATAAGAATAAGTAATTATTTCAATTATCTATCTTTGATCTTTTTTTATTTTGTCTAATTATAATTGAACGAAGTTTCACTTTGACTTTTTTTTATATATTCCCATGTTTGCTAACCACACACTTTCGTCGTAGAAATATTCATTTGCTGCCCAACCACGGCAAAATGTAATACAAGACAAACCCTTTAGTATATGGAATGCATATACCCACCTAGTAAGACAAGCGTAAGTTTATCCTAGTTTCCTAGGACTTTTCCACTGATATCAGGATGTTTCCTTAGCCATGCCTCTCTTATTGTAATGACCAAGTGTTATACATGATACAGATTTCCGATCACTAAATGGCAAATGATTTGGAGATTGCTTCATCTTATAGCTTGGTTTAGTTTGGTTTCTTTGTTTAATAGCATATCAACCTTCATGGGTTATTTAATGCCAAATCCATCTTTGTAAAAGAACATTGGCGGTACTATTTAATTTATAGCTGGAACCTCATCCTAAGATGAAGGCAAAAAGGAATATTTTTAAATATTTTCACATTGCTTAATTTCATATAATCTTTTTATTTTATTTCATAGTTGTTTGCGATGTTTAGATTTTACATGTGATATTGCGACATTGTACATTATCTGTACATTGTCCAGTGTAGAATAGAAACGGACGTGACTCTAAATTGTGAAAGATTTCCTAAAATTCTCGTGTGTTTCTCGATGGAGTGAGAGACATTTCTGGACAGTCACGAGATGTTTCCAATCAGCTCACTTTTCTTCGTTTATCCCTTGTTCATGCATCTCTCTCTCTCTCTCTCTCTCTCTCTCTCTCTATATATATATATATATATATATATATATATATATATATATATATATATTTGTACAATCTTCTTTATCTTCTACTCCACTTCTTTCTCTTCTTCTTATAGTGTTTCCTGTTTTTCTTTTCTTTTTCTACTTTTTCTTTTTCGTTTTCTTTTTTTTCGCTTTGTTATCATTCTACCTTTTTATTTTGTTTGCACACACATACATACACACATATGTGAGCATATATATATATATATATATATGTGTGTGTGTGTGTGTGTGTGTGTGTGTGTGTGTGTGTGTGTGTGTGTGTGTGTGTGTGTGTGTGTGTTTACCAAAATCTAACTACGCCTTTGTGGATCTTTCGTCGGGCCACTTTACAAAATAACCAACGAAAAACGCGTCTATTTATAAAAGCCTGTGAAAATAGGAAATGTTTCATTACACTTTATTTTATACGAACACTTGAGGTGCAAAACACTTTTTATAATACAAACGTAGACGAAAATAAAAAAAAATGAAAAGGACTAGTTAAACACGACTGACCACAATTATGTCAGCTTTTAGATTTCTACAATAATCCACAAAAAACACTGCATTTCAGATATTAAAAAAAACAGCTGGTTTGCATAAATTCTCAGAGCGATTTAACATATTTCTTTTATTCTTTTTAAAATGGATAAATGTCATGCTGAGCAACTGGCTCGTGTTGGATTTAAATTAGCTCAAGACATCATTTTAGGAGTGCCTCAAGAGAAGTCATCATTTGATTACAGTTAATTGAATCTTGTTATGAATGTCTAAAACAGCGATTTGTGTATCTTTTTAAAGTAAAAAATTTGACTAATCCAAATTTTACATACAATGCATTTGTTTTGGGGTCATATCTCAAGTGTAAAAGCCAGATATATATTTTAAGTTTGCTACATTGTTGATTTCGTTAATAAAAGGAAATAATCTTGAATTGAAATTCCGTTTTTAAACAGATGTATTTCATTGCTATTCCAAGACTTAAAAAATTCGTGTTGTTGTGTGTGGTCACCAGGAGTTCGTAAGTTTTAACCTCTCGAGAATATTTATTAACTTACAGGTCCTCTGAAAAACATAATTCGGTGTTATGAGCTTAAAATAATACTCGAGTTTTCAGCAAATTAATCATAAAAAATTGCCAAAATATCTGAGATGAAGCCTGATAATTTTTATCACTAAGAATATTCGGACTATTGTCTTCATCTTCATTGATATTTTTACAACGTTTCGGCCGATAAACCCTTTGCCTTCTTCAGGTGTATTATGTAGTAAAGTTTAGTTTGGAGATTTTTTTTCTAGAGTTTGTTTAAGTTTGTTCATTTCGTCATAAGAGTGTGTTACGATGAAAATGTCATCAACATAGCGGACGTGTATCTTGGGTTTAGTTATTGTTATAGAAATTTTGTTTTCGATTTGGGACAAGTAGAAATAGGAAATAGTTGGAACTCGGGTTGCCCCCATCGAAATTTGTAAGCAAATAAATTTGATCTATTTTGGGGTGCTTAATGAATACATAAGCTATTTGCCCAGTCGGCTGGGGCTGTAGAATACACAGACTGCTTCTTTGCAGAGGAGTAAGAACCCCACTAACAACAACAACAACGAGTGTCCTGGATATGACACTAAACAATCTGATGATGAGGTTCCAGTAATACTGGAACTTTGGGGAAAGCGGAGTACTCCTTCATTGCCATCGCTCCCAGAAGGAAAGGGATTTTTTTTATCAATGTTGAGTTCCGTAGTAAAGTTTAGTTTGGAGATTTTTTTTTCTAGAGTTTAAATTTGTTAATTTTGTCATAAGAGTGTGTTACGATGAAAATGTCATCAACACCATCATCATCATCATGTCGTGCTGGTAGCACGGATATCCCTGACCCTCTCTCGCCACTTTTCCCGATCGTTCATCGCCTCAGGCAGGTCTTCAGGACAACATCCTGTATCCTCACATAGTTGCTGAATGTATGTTCGTGCTGGTAGGAACTACGGATGACCCCATTGAAATTTGTAAGCAAATAAATTTTTTGGTAAATATTTTTGTTTTTAAACGAAGTATTTGAGCGCAAGATATTTTCTTGGTAGGTGAATGTTTTACAGATGGTTTTGTAATGTAAATGTATCTTACATTTTTCATATATGTCTGCAAAATTGAGGTTGACAATGATGTTATCAGTTTCAATATTCATGCTTTCCACACAACAGAATCTATTTAAGGTTTTGATTGATCCTTGGAAGTTATATTGTTTTTTTGTTTGTTTTTAAGGTCTTGTTTAAAAGAATTCTTAAAATTTTTGTTCTAGATGTTGAGGGGTGTTTGAATTGAGATGATGAAGAGTTTGATATTTTCACTTCTTTTTTCAGCGATAAGTTATTTTGGATGGGATGGTTTGGTTTCTTTGTTTAATGGCATATCAACCTTTGTATGTTATTTAATGCCAAAGCTATTCTCCTAGAAGAACAGTAGTGGTGCTATTTAACCCATAGCTGGGAGGATAAGGGGGTTTATACCTTTCCCAAGGGTATTTGCCCGAAAGTGAACGTAATAGCGCGACTGGAGTACGAACTCGCATACTACGATTCCGCAGTCCATCGGTTTAACCATTACACCATGAGGACACCCACCCCTTTGGATTGGAGGAAAGGTTCGAGTTTAATTGGGGTAATGAGAATGTGTTATGGTTTTTCATTGTTTGCTTTGATGTTTAATTTTGAATTTGTAATATGGCCTTTTCTAGAGTTATCTTGAGAATTGGTGGACGGGTCAGTTATTTTTGTGGTTTTCTTTTTACTATATTTGTTTCAACAAACAAATCAACTTATAGAAATGGATCTTATTGTCAGGGGATAACAACAAGTTATAACTGAACTTTTAAAAAAATAAACAGTTCACTTACAAGATATACAAACTACGATGGAAACATTTATCATTTAGATCAGTGCTTCTCAGCCTTTTTCTATTCATGCCCCCCCCCTTTTTGATTAATGATTTTTATGGCCCCTCCTCCTAACCGTTTACTTTCACAAAAAATTCATTTTACAATTTCTAAAACAAATAAGCAGTGAATATTTCTCCATCTAAGCTTCAAAACTGCTCGTTTTAAATGGAATAAACTGTTATTTCAGCAGAAAAAGTTCTGACCATCATTGCATATGCAAATTCTAAAAGTTCTGCTGAATAAAAACAAAAACAGTGAAGTTATCCAAAAAATAGAAAATTAATTCATGCAAAAAAAAAAAAAAAGAATAAAATTATGCAAAAAAATAATCATGCAAAAAAACAAAAATGAAGTTCTACAAAATAAATAAATAAATAAAATTATGAAAAAAAATAGTCATACAAAAAATAAAAAATAAAGTCATGCAAAAAATAATAAAGTTATGCAAAATATAAAAAAAAAAGTTCTGCAAATAAATTTTACATGAATGCACACTAGTAACATAAAAGACGCTTGAAGATTATTTGATAATACATAGTTAATGTATCATCATCATCATCATCATATAGTGCTGGTAGCACGGATATCCCGGACCCTCTCTTGCCACTCCTCCCTATCGTTCATCACCCTAGGTAGGTCTTCAGGACAACATCCCGTATCCTCACATAGCTGCTGAATGTATGTTCGATCTGGTCGTCCTGCTTTTGCCCGGCCATATGTGGGGGTCCATAGAAGTACATCACTTATGAGCTCGTCCCTGCTTCTCCAGCAGTGTCCTGCATGTCTGGTTCGTCTAACTTGGATAGTTTTCGTGGTGGGAGGCAGGTGGCCGTATAGTTGGTGCCTTATGGGGTGTTGCCGCCAGGACAATCTAAGTTTATTAACGCTAAAATATGAAGGGCAACAGGCTTTCATTGGACTTGTATTCTCCCAAATCCCCAATATTTTCTATGACCTTCATAAGATTTATTTATTTAAAATACATCAATGATTGATGATCAGTTTTTTGTTGTTTTTTGTTTTGTTTTTTTACTATTCAACAATGCTTTATTTATTCATATTTTATATTTTATTTTTTCTAAAAGTTTTATTCTATTTTTGTTCTTCTTCAGCGCAATTCACGAGAGCGAATTGTCGTTAGTTCATCCCGTTCGCATCCCAACGCCGTACGGAGGTCGCCTTGTATGGAATCTGCCAGGTGGTAACTGCCTTATAGCCCACATCAAAGACAGGGAAATGAGCCGACACAAGAAAAGATGGTCACAGGTAATGAATGATCGATAACCTCTTAAGAGCACACATGGGATTTATAAATCTATAGTCTTAACATTTTACAACTAATGTATTAACTTCTACAACCACATTTACCAACCCCTCCGCTCGGGCAGGATATGACACAAGGTCAATTTTAAAGCAGAGTTTAACAGGTTTGAACTCAGAGTTTTCTTTCTTCAAGACTAGTTGCCTCGCCAAGGCTTAAGAACCTAGTCTTCCCTACTATTTACCCATAGCTGGAGGGAGAATAATTGGATTCATACCTTTCCCAAGCGTATTAGTGCTATGTGAAACGCAATCAGTCTCGTCCAGGATTAACTTCTACAACGGTCATTCAGTGCCCACATTCTTTGTGACAGTTTATCTGCCTTAAAAACCACTTGTAAAAACCCTGACCTATACCTAGGCTCGAACACTGTAGGAAGCAAATAGATAACGAAGCCGTCAAGGAAGCAGGCCCAAAACAGTTTGGATGTGGGTTTTTTCTTGCTTCGAAGGAGGATAGCAGCCATTAAAGAAAAAATTGTAATTCAAAAAAGACCGTGTCTTTCAAATGGCTCATCTTACTTATCTACCATGACTTATGGTCAAGTTCCTGCAAAATCACCAAAGTTAAGCAACAATGAGCCTGTTAGCACTTAGATGAATGATCATTTATGAATAACAAAGCAAATCACTTGTACTTGTTTGATTACCACAGTTGAACAAGATCGATCTTAATTGAAAGTTCCCGTTTAGGAACACCCAAGTACTGAAAGCAGTGTGAGGCCTTACATAAAACTTAGTTAATAAACTTACTCTTTTCTATGATTGTGTTGCGCCAGAAGCAATAGCAAATAATACCGATGATAGCTGCTGAAGAGATAATTTCATAAAATTCTGATATTTCAAAGTGAGAAAGTAAAAGTGAAATCAGCAGCTGGAACATTGATTTTATTCTTTAAACAGCTAATTCACTCTTTTTCTGTCTGCCTCTCTCTCTCTCTCTCTCTCTCTCTCTCTCTCTCTCTCTCTCTCTCTCTCTCAGTATATATATATATATATATATAATGTAGTTTTCTATGTTTAAAAATAAAGAGGTCTCCATATAAGTTTTAGAACGTACACATCTGATATAGGATAGCGTAGACAAAGAGTTGAATGTTAGTTTCTCACCAAGTCTGACTGTATATGTACATATTTACAAAGCTTGATTACTATTTCTCATGATTAAGAGTAAGAAATATTAATAAAAAGCTGAGGTAAAGCTATCCTTCCCGATGTCTAGAAAATCAACATTTGAAACTATAGTTTCTCAAACGCCAATCTCTGAAATTCTGAGGAATATTAGACTACTTTACTCGCTCTCTCTCTCTCTCTCTCTCTCGCTCTCTCTCTCTCTCTCTCTCTCTCTGATACACACACGTACACACAGTAAGAATATATCGAAAGCCTTTACATATGCATATCCCTTTTTTATACACAAAATAATCTAAGACAGAAAGTTGGCCAAACGATCACTCAAAAAAGTGGAATGAGCGAACCGTCTTTAAATTCTACCTGAAGTTGGTTGAAGTTCACTTCGTACTAATGCATTCAGGAAAGGCATAAATCCACTCTTCCCCGTAGATCAATTCAGAGATTGCTTCCTCCTACCTGTATCATGGAACACAATACAATTTGTTGAATGATACATCATCAATTAGCCCCAATGTCTTGAAAAATACCATAAAAAAACATTAGCCAACTTCATTCTAAAAATATAGTCAACTAATTTTTCTTAATTACCACCATTAAACGATTTTTGGTTCGATTCTAGGTAATGTATATGTATTATCTCCTTGGTTATCGCCTTCTTGGACAACAAGAGGACAGTACACAGAACAACAGCAGCCAACAGGCACTTCAGAGTGAAAAATGGAGACAGTCACCAGCGCATTTTGTTAAAGGGAATATCTTCAAGCACATTCCAGAAAAAACCCTTGTGCAGGTACGTACTTAAGATGAAATAAAAGTTTTTTAAATCTTTTTTAATTAAAAAAAATAAACACAATCATTATATGTTCATGCGGTTTTTTTTTTTATTTTCACCTCATCTCGTTCCTTTTCTTTCTTCTTTTTTCATTCATTTTTGGTTCCAATCATTAACCCTTTTGGAGCCGAGATCAACTCGAGTCGACTGAATGTACGAAATGCACGAGGGCGAGACGCAACTTTTGTCCACATTACTTAAAGATCTTGAATCTTGTGCGAAATATTTGTGTTGTGTTGTGTTGTGTTGTGTGTTCACAAATTTACATCAAGCTCGTTGGACAGTAAGCCGAGTGAATTCAAAATCGCACACGTTCTGGAGATATCTGAAAATGGCAAAATATATGATTGATTAGAATTATATATATATATATATATATATATATATATATATATATATATTGTAATCCACAGACTGTTTCGTTGTATCACAACTCTTCTGTGTGGCTAGACACGCAGGACAGTTAAAGCTGAGATCGAAACCCGTCTAACTTTATGCTGTCTTACTACTCAGCCATTTCGGTGACATATGTCAGCCCAGGAATCATACCACTTTTGTATTAGCTTTCGTTTGTTTAAATTTTACGCTATCGGATACCAGAACGCTCAATTTGTGAGAAGAGTTTTGCATTACGCAAGTGTCAGTCGTTAATTTCTTCGCCAGAGTACTCAACCCCTAGGAGGGGAGCGTATATATATATATATATATATATATATATATTAGGCTGTTCAGAAAATACCGTCTAATTTTTAAATTCTGTTCCAACATTATCTTAAAAGTATTTGTATTTTAAGAAATCCACATTCCTAATGATTTAAGGGTCTTTATTAATTTTCTGTTACTTCTTTGCGGACCATTGGTCTAATGAATAGAGTGTTCGCCAATGGTCCGGGAGACCGGGATTCAATCCCTGGTCGAGTCATACCAAAGACTCAAAAAATGGTACTTGATGCCACCTTGCTTAACACTCACCATTATAAGGTAAGGATCAAGGGTCGAGAAGAGCAATTCGGGGAAAAATAGTAGCACCCTCCTCTACACCTCGGTGTGGTAGCTATTGAAAAGAGGGCCTTTTGGGTCACCCACGACTAAAGTCGCCAACTTTACTTTACTTTTAGTATATCAGGAAGGAAAGATAAAATGAACTCATGTTTACATATAAGAGTATTTAATATCTTATATCCACAATACACCAATAAGTTGTAATAAAAAGAAAGAATATACAAGTATATGTCAACAGCTAGAAATATACATATATTGCTCCATGAATAAGTGTGTAGGAGGGATTCAAAATAGAAAAGGGCTTACTTGTTAGTCGCCAACTTTACTTTTTATTACTTCTTTCATAATTTGAATCGCAAACACGAAAAAAATGATCGTTTACTTATTTTGCATGAGTTCAAGCTTGGTTATAATTTTTTTCATGACAATTCTCGGCCACTGAATGACATTGCAGCGGATCACTGACTTGGGATATCAGTCTTTGCCACATCCTCTATATTCTCTTGATCTCTCATTTACCTACTACCATTTTTTTTTTTTTCGTCCATCTTTTTTACGCCGAAAAGCATTCCGTTCCAATTGAGAAATAGAAACTGCATTTAAAGATTTCTATTACCGTACAGGCATATAAAAAAAAAACCTTGTTAATCCATGGCAAAAATGCATAGATGTTCAGGGATCATATTTTGACCAATTATTTCAGTTTACATACACACACACACACACACACACATATATATATATATAATTAACTTAAATCGCGAGTCGGAATTCTCCTACTAAAGTTTCACCTTAACGGATCATCAGGGAGTCTCATACCGACTTTTCTTTCTTTTCGTCCTATGATATTTTTTCTTTTTCCCCCGGGCGGTGATTCGAGATATTTTTATCTCTTTTTCCTGGCGATGGTTTTTTCTTTTTTTCTGGTAACCGTGAATGCTGGTAGATTAGTAAATATATGAATGAGAGTAGATTAGTAAATATATATATATATATATATATATATATATATATTGGAGACAAGGGTTCAATACCAGATCGAGTCATATTTAAAAAAATAGTACTTGATGCCTCCTTGCTTAACAGTCAGCATTATAAGGTACGGATCAAGGGTAAATGGTGCAAGTCATAGAAAGGAGTAGCACCTTCTCTTACACCTTGGTGTTGTAGCTATTAAAAAGTCGGGTCACCCTCGACTACGGTTAGCCAACAACAAATATATATATATATATATATATACTCTATCATTGATATTGAGCACTATTTAACAATGGTACAACATTTGTTCCTCCATTAACTTACCAAGTGAGCTTGTAAGAACCATAAACCTTATATATATAAAACATGATTTGGTATTAAATAACCTACAAATGTTAATATACCATAAAACATTAACCAACCAAAATCTAAAAAGAAAGAATGTATTTTATATTTCCTGGTAGGCTGAGAACACTTACATCCTCGCGTTAGATGGAGATGTCGATTTTAAGCCTGGAGCAGTTCAACTTTTAGTCGACCGCATGAAGAAGAGCAAAAAGGTTGGAGCTGCTTGTGGACGAATCCATCCGTCTGGATCTGGTCAGTATTATTGGTTCATTGCATTTTCCTAAATGTATTCTTAAACGTCCTACCATAGCTTACTACACTTTGCCTATGGGCTCCTCAAATGGTTTAATAGTTAGAAAGGTAGACGAGAAAGACTAAACGAGTGAATTCAAGTCTGATTAGGTGCCACATTCATACGGCATTGTGCTATATCTAAGCAAAAAGCTTAGTAAACTCCTACTGCAGTTTGATTCCTCTACATACAAAGGTTCTTTAGAAAGACAAGAATCTACTTTTTCCTTCAGTTGTTATTTCCCAATGATAAATGACTGGTTAGTTGGGATCCTTTAGCATGTTAAAAGGTTATAAGTTTTTAGGCATTCGATATTAGATCAGGACTGAGATCGTTTCTTGTTGCTGGTATCATATAAGCCAGCGCAACATCTTGCATGGGGAAAATGGATACTGTCCAGTAACCTTCAATGTCCTGAAAGACTAAAAAAAAACAGCCTTCCACTCCGACGATTATGACGATGACGAGTCTCTTAGAGGTTGTTAAGGAGTCCTGAACGTGGGTTGAGGTAAACCTTACGAGAAAATTCAGAATGGTCTTAGTGTTACACCAAAGTGGATTTTAATTTAATCTGAAAGCGGTTCTATTCACAACTTATAAATCCCTGTTCGAAAAAAAAAACATGAACACACTTCTTTTTACACTCTATCTTATTGCTAGGAATCATGACAAAATGTCTTGTTCCTGGAATGCCACAGAGTTTAACAGTTGACTGAGTGTAGACTTGGGCAAAACCATTCTCTTAACTAGATAGTATCAATAAAAAGCTGTTGCCTTCATTGTCATCCTTGTGTAACTAATCACAAATGCCTTAATTCAATATATTAGCAACAGCCAATAATGAAATCTTATTCACCTTTTATATACCGTATATACTCGTGTATTGATCGAATTTTGAAAAAAAACAAATTTTAAGCAAAAATTTGATGTCAACTTATATATATATATATATATATATATATATATATGAATGATAATTTTGTTTGGTTGAAATTCAAATATAATAAGAACAAGGAGAAACCTTCAAAGATTAATTCTGTAAATCAATGATTTCATGTTTCATAAATCAAAGATGGACCAATCAACACGATCGAATTATACACGAGTTGTTACAGTATTCAAACATAAACAGAAAGACTAGAAGCAAAACTCTTGGCTACAAAAGTTAAATCTATACATTAATAATCAAGAGTCGTCTTATATGCGACTTATACACGAGTTTTCATGGCATTTCCCCCCACATTTGTATAATAACAAGATTTGTTTTGGCACCCCAGAAATGATTTGTTTTGTTTACTTGCAGGTCCAATGGTTTGGTACCAAATCTTTGAATATGCCGTTGGTCATTGGCTACAAAAGGCAGCCGAACATATGTTGGGTTGCGTACTCTGTAGTCCTGGTTGTTTTAGTTTATTTCGAGGATCTGCTCTTATGGATGATAATGTGATGAGAACATACGCCACTAAATCAACAGAAGCCAGGCACTATTTACAGTACGATCAAGGTTGGTAACTAAGAAACCTGCTTTTCAGATTAGCGTCAAAAGCGGCTTTAATTCGAGTGGATTCAGTTTGGCGGTTATTGTGTAAGATCAAGTGATAGCACTTTTTCTCAAAACTTCAGCACTCTCCTCAGTACCTTTACTAATTCAGTGTTGTTAAAAAAAATTATTACGTCTATAATTTTAGAAAACGATAAAAATTTACACAAAAGATATTTTTGTCTTTTTAATAATAAAAAGAACTTGACGGATTTTGTTCGATGTGGTAATCATTTCGGACAAAATGGGTTTGAAGATACGAATATAATTTTCATTCAGTTAAATCAATTATTATTATTACTATTATTTTACTCTTTTGAGAGTTTTTCATACCGGTGTTAGTTGATGGTTTTCCACTGGAGTCTGAGTGACAGCAAGTTTCCTGAAGTCTCCAGGACTTTTCGTAGTATTCTGGCCGATCTCAAAAATGCTGTAGTTTGGATGGTCTCCACTCATCCTCTTATTTTCTCGTCCTCCAGTCCCTTTATTAATCCTTTGGTGACTGTATCGAGCGCACCAATTACAACTGGTATCACCGTTATTTCCATGTTTCATCGGGGGGGGGTTCAGATCTCAAGCAATGTCTAAGTACTTATCTCTCTTTTCGCTTTCTTTCAATTTTACTCCGTAGTCATCCGGATCGACAAAGTCCACTATTCGGCAGGTTCTCTCTCTTCTTTTTTTTTCTTTTTTTTTTTTCACTTTCACTAGGTCTGGTCACCTAGCTGGGATCACGTGATCCGTTTGCATCTCTAAATCCCTGTTAACTTTGTGCGTCTCACTCTCCAGGACAGATTGTGCTTATACCATTTGTCCGTATGGTCAAATTTCAATTTCTTGCACAATTCTCAATGGATCACTTTCCCCACCCAGTCATGTTTAGTCTTATACTCTTTCTGCGCTAATTTGCTGCATTCGCTTATAATGTGAGTGATTGTTTCATCTCTATCGCCACATAACCTACATTTGCTATTTTGTTACGTTTTATCTATTCCTGATTTGAAATGATTGGTCCTTATACCGTTGTTTTGTGCTGCTATTAGAAGAGATTCAGTTTTTCTCTTCGGGCTTCCCTTTCTTAGCTATGTTCAAGTTTTCTTGTGGACATTCCAAGCAACAAACAAGCGAAAGTGATTTCGCTTGTTTGTTGCTTGGAATGTCCATACGATTAACATCCTGTATAATACCACTTTGGGCATAAAAATTCGGTCTTTATTGACTAAATTTTGAAATCAAAAATATTTTCTATGTCAAATAGATGTTATAAAATATCACTTTAATTTTAACTTTGTTTTTTTTTAATTCTTTAACTTCAGGTGAAGACCGATGGTTAAGTACTTTGCTACTGCAGCAAGGATATCGTGTTGAGTATTGTGCTGCCTCAGATGCAATGACCCAAACACCAGAAGGTTTCAAAGAATTCTTTAACCAACGCAGACGCTGGATTCCGTCTACACTGGCCAATATCATGGACCTTTTGCAAAGCTACCGGACAACGGTCAAGATGAATGATAATATCTCGTATCTTTACATAGCCTATCAGGCAGCCCTTATGCTGTCCACTACACTCGGACCGGCCACTGTACTTTTGATGATGGCTGGAGCGTTCAATGCTGTTATACACACCAGCCTTTGGCAGTCATACCTGTTAGCAGTCGGACCTGCCGCTGTCTATCTGATCATGTGTTTCATTCTAAAATCAGACTACCAACTAACAATTGCCGCTATTCTGAGTGCTATCTATTCTCTCTTGATGATGTCTGTGATAGTGGGAACTATAGTACAGATTGTTGAAGACACATTTGTCAGCCCTAATGCTATATTTTTACTAATGCTATTTGCTATCTTCATAATATCTGCTATGTTTCATCCCCAAGAGTTTCTCTGTTTGTTACCGGGAGCCTTATACTTCCTGTGCATCCCATCTGGCTATGTCCTCCTAATTGTTTACGCTATGTGTAATATGCATGTGGTTTCTTGGGGAACCAGGGAAAAAGCAGCTCAAGTAAATAGACCTGATCCGGAAAAGGAGAAAGTCTCCCAAAAGGTCAGCCTAATGTCGTGGCTGGGCCGAAGAGAAGAGGAAGAATCCTGTTGCCCGAGCGTTGCCCGATTCTTCCGACGTCTCTGTGGAGGACGACCCAGCACTGACGTCAATGCTGAGATCCTGCGGCGGGTGATGGAAAAACTTGACAAAGTCGAGGCTGGAGTCAAATCAGTAAATACTTCAACGAGTGGATCGCGACGGAGACGATCTTCATCTCGTTCAAGACGGTCACGCCGTTCGAACATTGGAAACATCGAAGAGGAAGACATGGGAGACGATGAGAGTGACAATCAAACAACAAGTTCCGACGAAGATGCAGATTTGGAAGAAAGGGATCCACTGATCAATCCAAAATGGTTGGAGGATCCCAGTTTGGGTAAAGGAGAAGTGAAATATTTGCCTGCACACGAGATCGGATTTTGGCAGCAATGCATTGCTAAATATCTACATCCGATTTCAGTTGATAAAAACCATCAAGCACAAGTTGCAGCCGATTTAAAATCTATGCGTAATAACGTTGCATTTGCATTTTTTATGATAAATGCTTTTTGGATGATTATTATCTTTATGTTACAAAGCGTCAAGGATAAAGTAAGCATCCCTATTCCAAGACCTGACCAAGATCCATTACCTATTGAACCTCTCGGTTTGGTTTTCCTTGTATTTTTCGCTTTTATTCTCATTTTACAGTTTGGGGCTATGTTAAGACATCGATACGGCACTCTTTTGCATATCTTGGCATCAACAGAGCTACGCTGTTGCCGGAAACGCTACGACCCAAAGAAGCACATCGAAGAGGCTGTAGAATATGCGCGAGTGCTTCAAAGGCTTTATGGAATCGATGACGACACAGATCAAGACCTCGACTACTCAAGCTCACAGGAAAGTAAAAGCAACCTTCACCGAAATAATGTTCTTTCAGACATGGAACCTCTAAATTACAGTGGAATTTTCGGATCCTCAGGCCGTGGAACTACAACCACTATACTTACAAACTTGGATCCTCTCTTCCCAACCGTGTATGACAATATGGGCTACACTCCTTCTAATGGAAATTTGGTTTTAGAGGAAGGGGAATCATCTCGACGAACAGACAAAGATCGTGGAATTGGTCTGTCGAAGAGATCACGTAATCGACAAAGAGGAAGACATACTGATAAGAATAGTACTCTCCGCAGGGCGTTTGTACGCAGGTACACAAGATTGATGCGACAACAAACAACGCCAAAACAAAGCATGAACGGTGATAGGGTGAATAGCGGAAGTCGGCCCTCCATTAGGAATCAAGAAGAGGCGTATACGTCACACTTCAACCAAATTAACAGATGATGCATCTGGTAATGTTGCTATAGACTCATTAATAATAGACTCTCCAACAACCACGTGACTGTGATGTCCCTAAAACAAAAAATGCTTTCCGATTAAAAAAAAATTAAAATCAGATTCAAAACTGATAAGTTTGAGATGCTATTCAAGAGTTCAGGGAACTTAAAATATAAAACAGCTTCCACTAAAGAAAAAATGAAGTTCTTTTATTTTGTTGCGGATCGATGCGTTTATTGAACGGCTAGACAATACAGAAAAGGTTGAGTAACTTAGAATCAATTGATTAACGACTGTTTCAAATTCCCTGAACTTTTTGCTAACACCTCATAAATAAATAAATGTGAAAAAAAACAGAAAAAGAAAAAAATCCGAAAAAAAAAAGAAAACAGAAAATACTAGAAAAAAATGGATTTAAAGGAATTCTTAATATCATCAAAAAATTATTTTGAAATTATTTTTCTCGTTGTCATTCAAATTAATATGAAAAATATTCGTAATTGTAATCTAAAAAAAAAACACATTCACATAAGCCTTGGACGCACGTAGAGGAGAGGAGACAAGAAACATAAGCTTTGCAAAAGAACATAAACATTATTTTTTTAATTGATATTTTTATAACTTTCCAATTTTTTCCATTTTATAATCGATGGATCTTTTATTTTCATTTATTCGCGGTTTTTATTCATTTTTTTTTTCCTTCGTGTTCTCCCTCCCCGTTCTTTTCTCTCTCAAGCAATTTTCCTGTGCCTGCTTTTTTGTTAAATGAACTACGCTCACAAAAACTGGAAAAACAATGAGTTTTTCGTTCTTTTTTTTTTTTTTTTTTTTTTTTGTGTTATTCATTCTGGGTGCCTTCCTCGCTCAATTTGCTAATAAATTGTTTAAAAACATCAATGCATTCTAAAAAGCAGTGATTCAAAATAAACGTTTTATATCATTTGAAAATAAAACGAAACCTATTGCTTTCATCTAATTAAGGAAAAAACTTTTTTCTACGGTCATGAGAAAAGCCTTTATTTAACGCTTATATAATCTATCGTTTTTTGTTGTTTTTTTTGAGGGGGGTGTTTTTGTTTTTGTTTTTCGTTTTGTTTTGTTTTGCTTTTTTTTTTGTTTTTTTTCTTGACAAGGATAGTTTCACCTATCGATGTTTATTCATTTAATGCGAATTCTGCATTCATTTGTGACCCGTTATGAGGTCACGACCTTTTAAACCAGACCGTAAATATTCCAACCATCCTCAGGTGATGAAATGTGAAACGGTATCTACAATTTATGTTTATGTTAATCTTATTCGTTAAAGAAATTTGTCAAAATATAAACTTTGCAAAGTTTTAATTTTACGTTTATGTATCATTTTTAACAATTTACTTTAGAAAAGTTGACCAATAGAATAACTCCTGGAACATCTCTCGTATACATAAAGATAAAGAGACAGAGAGAGATCATGAACATAATCAAATATATGCAGATAGATAGATAGATAGATAGATAAGAATATACAAATAGAGAAAGAATTAACATACTGAGAGATGGATATAATGAACATACTGAGATGTATAGAGAGAGAGATAATGAACATGCTCATATAAATATATATGCAGAGAGAGAGAGAGAGAGAGAGAGAGAGAGAGAGACGGAACATAATGAGATAACTATATGTGTATAGATAAAGAGAAAATGAACATATTAAAACAAAGAGGAAGATAGTAAACTGATTGATAGATGTATTTTTATACAGTTAACTAAGACTGACTCTAGTTGTCCACATTTCATCTGGACTCTTTACATCATTTAGAGGCATTTCCGGAACAAAATTATATATATATATATATATATATATATATATATATATATATGTAAGAAATTCCGAAACATATACATATACATATATATATATATATATATATATATATGTATGTATGTTTTGGAATTTCTTATTTATATATATATAAGAAATTCCGAAACATATATATATAAGGAATTCCAAAACATATATATATATATATATATATATATATATAAAAGGAATTCCGAAACATATATATATATATATACACATATATATATATATATAAAGGAATGATGAAATGCCATAGAAAAAATGATTGATGAAAGATGTGCATTTAAGTAAAAATTTCTATTATTCTTTTTCAAGGTTCCCCTTTCCTTGAAAAATTTTGCAACTTTTGGTCAAGTCAATTGTCTATTATTAATGGAGATTATAAAGAAAAGTTGTCTTAAGCACAAAATGCCAGACATGCAAAGAAACACCTCATCACACTCACACGTGCACACACACACATACACACACACCACATATATATATATATATATATATATATATATATATATATATATATATATATATATAATCACATATAATTTTAAATTTCATTAATCCAACCTAAGAAAGAAATTAGATGTTTCAAAACAAACAATAATGACTTTCTAAAGGATTAATTTTTTTTTCTTCGATTACTAAATGTATGTATTATACTGTAATAAAAAAGAATCACACAACTTTTTTATTTGGGTATTTTTTTTTAATTCTATTGTATTTTCACAGTAAATATTTCTGAACATGATTATTTAAGTGTTGTTTTTGTTTCATATCTGTTTTCCTAGTTGGACAGGTAAAGAAGAGAAAGATGGCGTTTAACGTTTGGCATGAGACATTTTGGTATTTCTTGGTCAGTAATTAAACTCCAGTAATCAAGTTGGTTTGTCATCAGTCTGTCTTTTTCTTTTCTCTTACCTCCTCGTTGTGTCCCCTTGGATTCATAGAGATTGGGATTATCCCATTTATATCAAACAGGGGTGTACAAATAATAGTTTTATTTACTTATCATTAGAAGATAGTCCTTCCAACATCAAACAAACATGATTGCCATCTTTGGCCAGTTGTCATATCATTGCCTACATCCAACACAGCCCTTCCACATTGTACTGAGAGACATAGGATCCAGGCCAACCCCCTGACTTGTCCAAAAAAAAGACAGTTTTACTCCGAACCTCCACTAAAAAAAGGAAAAAAAGGAGATGTGCCATATCCAACCCTAAGATCAAAAGAGGGATAAACATGAAGACCCAATACATTCAAAAAAATACATCGGCTATTTTTCTTTTAAATATTAAATAACTGGATATTTTATAGACAGATATTTTGTATGCACTTTATTAATGAGAGCCTCTTGTGAACCAGTGGTTAGCAAATTACTCTCAAAAACTACTATAGTAAGTTTGATCCTCACTGGGTGCCTTACATTGTGTCCCTCGTATCTGTCAACCTGCCCTGATTAGAAGACAAAAAGGATTTTGGCTACTTTCCTTTGAGAAAGATGATTTTGCAGACTGTTTAGAAAGTGAAATTGATGCTGGGATAATTATGAGATCCCGAGGGAAGTATTTTAAAGTAGACTACTGATATTTTTCATTAATATTAATTGGTTTGGTTTAGTTTCTTTGTCTAATGGCATATCAACCTTTGAGGGTTATTTAATGCTGAAGTCATCCTTCTAGAAGAACCATAATGGTACTATATAATACATAGCTGGGAGGATAAGGAGGTTCATAGCTTTCTCAAAGGTATTTGTCCAAAATTGATCATAATAGCTCAACTGGAGTTTGAACTCACAACAATTCCACAGTCCAGTGCTTTAACCATTACCCCCCAATATTAATTGACTGGATCATTTTCATACTAAGTAAGTTATAATATCTGTATTATATAGCTCTAAATATTTATAGTTAGAGGAACAAGATATATTAGTATACAAACTTTTTAATTTCTCAATGACCTAGTGGGTAGAGTGTTTGCCAATGCTCCAGGAGACCTGGGTTCAATCCCAGGTCGCGTTATACCAAAGACTTTAAAAATGGGTACTTGATACCTCCTTGCTTAACACTCAGCAATATAAGGTACGTATCAAGGGTAAAGTGGAGAAATCCAGGGAAAGGAGTAGCGCCCTCCCCTACACCTTGGTGTAGCAGCTATTGAAAATGGAGCCTTCGGGTCACCCTCGACTACGGTCGCCAACTTTACTTTTTTACTTTTATTATCAAAGGGAAGACATCTCTTAAAATTGTACATTTCAACATTAACCATTATCCTACCAACTTCTTTTTCATGTTCCTAAATGTGATTGATCATGTCCAGAACTTGGAATGTTACAGCTTTTAAATGAATTTTTATTTGAAAGAAACTTCAAGAATAACATAATCAGTATAACAAGTTCACGTGAATTTTTAAACATTCATCAGTGATTGAGACATAAATATTTGCAAGATGATTCAATCAACTGATAATTTTCTCTGGGAAAATTGTTTGGGATCTGTTTGAAATTACCAGGAGATGCTCTAAATGCTATATCTAAAACTATCAAAATGTAACATATAATCATCAAAGATTATAAATTTCTATGGTAGGGCAAGGGTTAAATACATTAATATTATGCTGAATCAGTTATTTATTAATCAACAAATAAGTGAAATTGCTTTTGTGAAAAACATTTCTTTTGCCAATGGTCCGGGAGACCTGGGTTAAATCCCAGGTCGCGTCATACCAAAGACTTTAAAAATGGTACTTGATACCTCCTTGCTTAGCACTCATCAAAATAAGGTAGGTATCAAGGGTAAAGTGGAGCAATCCAGGGAAAGGAGTCGTGTCTTCCCTTACACCTCAGTATAGTAGCTATTGAAAAGGGAGCCTTTTGGTCACCCTCGACTACAGTCGCCAACTTTACTTACTTTTATAATATTTTTAATAAAATTTTTTACATTGTCACTGATAATGTTAAATTAGGATGACAAATTTTGACCAAATCAGTAAACTTAAAAATTGACATTTGGAATTACCAAATTAGTTCTAGTATTTGATAAAAAAAAATAATCTATAAAAAGAAGTCTAAATAAATTTTATTTTAAGGGTGGGGTTAAGAATGAATTTCTCTTTGATGACAATGGTGGGATGTTATTAACCAACTTAAACCCAAAGAAAAAGCAAATAAAGACAGATACTCTGAATTACCAAAAAATGTGACCCTGTTAAATTTCAATCCATCAGATTGTCAGAGAGATTTACATGTATTATTTACTCAGATGTTCCTTATAGAAATAGTATTTTACAGAAAACTTTTCCAAATGGAGCTGAATATTTTGAAAACTACCGTATATATTCGTGTATAACGAGACTTTCTGAGACTTAAGTTTTAGCTTAATATAAAGGGGCCACATCATACGCAAGTAACAAACAAGGCCTAGACTTAGATAACTATTTATATACACAATCTTGTATCTCACATATGATGTGACCCCCTAATATTAGGCGAAAATAATCTCTAAGATAAAAAAAGATTCTTATAACACCATTAGATTTACCAGTAAAACCAGTTAAAATTTTTCATTACATATCTGCATTTGAAGAAAAGAACACAATTCCTACAATATATAATAAAGAACAGCATACCTTTTTCTGTATGTTTCTTTGTCATATTGAAGCAAACATATATATGTATATATAGTCACCTAACCCCTTCACACAAGCAGGATGGGACACAAGATCAATTTTTTAGTGGAGCTTAACAGATTTTTCCTTATCTTGGAATGATTAGCATACCAGGGCTAAAGAGCCCAGTCTGCTCTACTATTCACCCACAGATGAAGGGAAAATAGTTGGATGCATACCTTTCCCAAGAGTATTAGTGAAAAGCAAAAAGCTTCATAAAGGATTTGAACTCGGGTCAATGATAGCACCATGGGCATTGTTTTATATATATATATATTAAAAATTGAATCCTGCTCTGAGTTGACTAACTGACTAGGATGTAAGCAGTGAAGTGATATATATATATATATATATCTACTACACTAGTGGACTGCTGCTTGAATAGAACAATAAAATTAATTTGGAAATACTAAATTAGCATATCACCTAATCTAAGATAAAGGACCTGGATGAAACTTTGATTAAAGGCACCAATATTAAGCACCAATATTAAATCCTGATCCTAGACAGAAATATCAAGCCATTTATAAATAATGCCTGACATTTAAGCTAAAATCCCTTGATAAATTGCTGTTGTTACCATTCAGATTTTTCTAGCTATTACTTGTAAGTTCATTTCTTAATGCTCCACAAAAGTGGCCTTGAGCCAAAGTTGGTTTTATCAAGCATATATTTAGTCCTAAAATTTAACTGCCCACAGCAGTCATTAAGCACAACCTTGAATCATAACCTATATATTTATAATTACAATATAAAAAATAAGGAAAAGTGCTCTATAACAATCACTTAATAGTAAAAGGGACAGAAAACTACTTTATTTTCTAAGAGTATTTTGATGTTATTACATAAATAAAAATTTCACTTTGATTTGCTCTTTTGTAGTTATTTTACGATACATAATAAATGAATCTTTAAACAATAAGTTTTGGTTTCTTTGTTTAAGAGCATATAAACCTTTGTGTGTTATTTGATATAAAAGCCATTCTTATAGAAGGATAGTAGCAGTACTATTTAACTCATTGCTGGGCATACCATTGGTGTGACCAATCTAAAAGATATGTACACCAACAGGAATAAAAAATTAGGCATAAAATTATTTTTATCTTAGAAGATAGATTAAGAAATATCTGCCAGAGTTTAATAACTGTTAGATACAACAGTGAACATATTTCTAAATATTTAAACTGTACACTCATTTCAATGTGATATTGAAATTTTTAAGACATCATCAAATATGTTATTAAAACAAATAAAATGATACTTGCATTAATAAAATTTTTAAGACATCATCAAATATGTTATTAAAACAAATAAAATGATACTTGCATTAATAAAAACCAAATTTCTTTACATTTTTTAGATTTCTAAATCAATAAAAAAAATTGCTTTAACTTTTATAAAATGAATAAAAGCATTTTTATTCCTTTTCAACAGTAGGTTGCCTTACTCATCAAAAATAAAGAAACATTTAAAAAAATAAATAAATAAATAAAAGAATTTCACTTAAATTAAATCTCACTTTCTTATATTACAGCACAGACTAAAAAGAAAAAAGTTTAATTATTACAGATGTTAGTATATAAAGAAAAAGTTAAGAAATAAACTAAATTTAAACACAAATTATTTGCATGGAAATGTTAACTGCAGTTGTGCCACTATAACAACGCCTGTAAACCACATATTGATGTTTCAAGATGCCAGGCAGGCGTTAAATGACAGCCGTACAATCAGCAGCCAGGGAAAGTGAGAGTAAAGAACTAAAACTGTAGTTACAAGAAAATATATTATTTCAATGTAGATGACTCTTCACTGACAAACAACACAAAACCAACAACATTCTTACATTCGCCCAAGGCTACAAATAATTTCAAGACTGAGAAATTGCAGCTAAATTTCACACCTGAGGTCATATTTACGATGTGATGACACCTCCACATACACACTATACACCTATTAGGTATCTGTTGTAACGACAGTCAATGAGACCGATACTTCTATTCAAGAAGTAAAGGATTCTAATTAGCAATTCGTGATTATCACCGTTATATCATAAATTTGGATGATTGGAATAGAGTGTGAAGACTGGACAGGAAATTGCTTTATTCTCTAAGATAAGTATTTTAAATGTATTGCACTAATAAAAGTTTCATTATAATGTGCTAGTATTGCTTACTTATGGTTACACACACAAATGTAGGTTCAATCAAAATGCATCAAGACTGAAACTTTTATCTTTTTTGGATATAAAATTTGAATGAAGGTTTTTGGGGGTTTTTCATGCACTTTAGTAGAAGGTTCGTATCATGTTTCTTCTGATGATGATATAAGCTATGATTTTAAATTTTTAAGTCAGTTCTTATTCTTTAAAACCCAAGTATTTTGACTTGTCCAAAAAGAGATTGAAAGAAAATTTTAAAAAAAAAAAAAAAAAAAAAAAATCAACCTAACCAACTGCATAAGTTGCCATAAAAAATTTTAAGTAAAAATTGAAATAAAATTTGCAGGGATTTTGGTTTATGGAAAAATTACTAAGTTTTACAATAAAAGGATTTTATAATTAGTAAAAATAATACTTAGGATTTTAAATATTTAAAAAATTAGTAATTGCTCAAAAGAAAGTGCAACTCCAGCCCCTCAATATCAAGAAGTCGTATATCGCACAATCTAACATTTCTAATAACTATGCTCCATTTGTTAATGACCAACTTTTTTTGTTTTTTTATATTCAATACTTTTGAAAACTTTTGCAAGATAGTGTCATAAAAATCATTCCTTTGTCATATTTTCGGAGTATCAACCTCTAACAATTTCCTACTCATCTCCAGTTTTCATGTATGAATGAGTTGAGAATTTAATTGGAAACTTAGAAAAAAAAAATAAATAAATACTACCTGATGGATGCAACTAAATGAGAACAACACACGAATGCTCGGCACTGTCTTGAACAAATCCTGGAAATAAAACCCAACAAAACAGCAGCTATATGGCCACCTGCCTCTCATCTCACAAATCATTCAAGTAAGATAAACAGGACATGTGGGATACTGCTGGAGAAGTAAGTGGGAACTCAAAAGCAATGTTCTTTAATGAACTCCAGTACAAGGACATGGTAGTGTTGGCTGACCAGCAAAGAATTACATCAGCTCTTTGCAGACACAGAATGTAGAGTAGAAGACCTGCCAGAAGCAATGGATGATAAGGATAGCAAGAGTCAAAGAGCTCTATGCTGTCAGTGTGAATTGATGATGAAGAATATAATCAAACTTATAACCCATTTACAAAGGAACACATAAGATAAAAAGTAAGTTGGTGAACAGAGTTGAGAGCGACTCAAAGGCTCCTTTTTCATTAGCTACTACACCAAGATGAAGGGGAGCATACAACTCCTTTCCCTGGATTGTTCCACTTTATTCTTGATCCATACTTTATAATGCTGAGTGTTAAGTAAGGCAGCCTTAAGTACCATTTTTTTTTTTGAGTCTTTGAGATGACTAGACCTGGGATTGAATCCCAGTCTCCCGAGCTATTAGAGAACACAACCCACTAGGTCAATAAGATACATTCCCTGAAAAGATTGAAAATGATAATACAGAAACACTTCAGATAAAGACCATTGTAGAAATTGCCAGTATAGAGAAAACTTTTAAGCACAATTTTAAAGATTCATAACAAGTGGCATTCCTAATTAAATTACTACGACATCCTTTTAGTTTAATTTTTCTCTAATATTCTTTCATGAAAGTTAAGTTTTTCCAAATTATTATCTGATAAAGGTCATAAAGAGTGAAATGTTATATCAATAAAAAATATTTCACTAAATTTTTGTTTGCACATCATATTTTCTTCCATACAGTCAGACATTTTATCTAATATATTCATTCATGTAGTCAGTGAATAAGGACAGGTTTTCTGTAAATATCCGTTTCATCTGTTATTTTAAATACCCTTTACTATATTTAACATCTTCTGATTCACATTAAATGGGAAATATTGTGAACTTTCTATCAAATAAGTTTTAACAATTTGACCATGTGAAGATTGTATAATAGAGCCTTTCTACCTGACTTCTCTATAAAAACAGAAAGCAGTTGTTGTTGAGAATGATAAATTTAACATCAAAGTAAAACAAGCCACTTTAAATTATAATCTTAGAAGAGACTATTTATAGGGAAGTGAGGTATAAAGGTTCCAAAAAACTATGACAATATAAAATGGATAATAAAAATTTTTATCATATTTACTAACCCCTCTGCTCGGGCAGGATATGACACAAGGTCAATTTTTAAGCGGAGTTTAACAGGTTTGAATTCAGAGTTTTCCTTCTCCTAGACTAGTTGCCTCATCAAGGCTGAAGATGAAGAACTCAGTCTGCCCTACTATTTACCCATAGCTAGAGGGAGAATAATTGGATTCATACCTTTCCCAAGGGTACTAGTGCTATGTGAAATGCAATCAGTCTTGTCCAGGATTTGAACTCGTGTCGCTGTGTCCATTTCCTACGACGATAACCATTACACCAGATTCATTCATGTAGAAAATTTAGAGAAAAAAGAAAAAAAAAGCTAAACATCAAAATAGAATTAAGATTATTTTATTGACTCACATCATACAGAACTTAAGTTTCATCTATGTAGTTCTTCTTTATTATACACAACCACAGAAAATATGGTTGCTTAAGGTCTAACATTACTTGGTTGATGTTCTAGTTTTTCTGTTCCATGAAAAATTTGCTCCGTAAGACTTGCTTTTGAATGTACGTGTTTGTTTGGTTTCAATGTAATAATCCCATCCTGAAAAATCAGGAAACAAAAAAATCATTTACAAAACTGAAGAGGAGGAAAAAAGAAAATGATATTCAGTTTTAAATATTCAAAATTTTCAAACTAAAATCAAATTCAAAAAATGATCCAATTTTCTAGAAACATGCTAATAGTTTTCATCACTACAAATAAATGTTAATGTTTTTCATGCAAGTTAAAAAGAAGACAAAAAAAACAAATGAAACAAAGAAAATCATGTTAAAATTACATTAATAATTGCATTCTTAATTCATTTTTAACAAGACAACAGTTAATAGTGGTAAATTTTCAACTGGTGCTTTTACTATTGAATAAATTTAAATACAATTTTTCATTTAAATAAAAAAAGGACTTCTTTTATCATGCATCTTCAACTTTGAACATTACTAACCAGAAAGATTAAAGTTTTATTTTGCTTAGGATGCCAATATTTTCAAAATGTCTTTACTAATGAATAAGCAATAAATTTTGAAGAAGTAAAAAAAGACAAGGACATTTATTTTTAAATATTAAAAACAAGGGTTTTTTTAAGGTACAAACCATTTTTAAAGCAAAAGTCAGCTGCATCTTCAGCTGAAGAAAAATCCACTTTTAAATTGGACATTGGATCAGCTCTGGAATAGAAAAGACATTTCATCAAAAGAATTTATTTAAATGGTAATAAATAAAAGACCAAATATTCCTGGTGGAGATTAAGAATTATTTGTACAAATTTTATGATCATTCTTCATGATACCAATACTGTAAACAGATTTACCTTCTTTTTTTTTGTATCTTAAAATTTGAGAAATATCAGAAATTTGAGAAATAACTTAGTTTTTTTCATATTGACTAAAAGAAGGCAGAATCTGAATAATGTGGCAAAGTTTCGAATCAATCAGTTTTATTCTTTTTACAACAAATATAACAGGATTCAATCTTCTAAATTAAAAAAATTACCAATATGAAAGCACAGGAAACTGTTTCAGTGGCCAAGAACACAAATGTTTATTTAATGTATATAATAATCTAACAAACTTTCTATAATGACTTTAATAATAATAAAAACAATATATCCAGTTGCTTCTTATGATATATCTTTAAAAGAACTTCAAAGTGTACTTAAGAATTGATAATGTAAATTAAAATTCATCTAATATCAAGATGAATAATCTTAAATTGTAACTTATAAGAATAACGAACAACTCTCCGCTTATGACCATTTATTAGGGGTATAGTAAGAAAGAATATACCTATTTGGGTCTGTGTACAAAATATATAGTCATGAATATTTAGCTGGTAGTAAGTGTATTGAAATATTTTAACTATATTTATAGATATACATATGTGTGTGTATGATCAAATACTGACCAGTAGATCAGGATAAAACCTAAAAGAATCTGTTATCTTATTTCCTCTAAATGGTTAGTTTCATGTATAAATTTTTTTTTATTTTATATATATAAAAACGGTTATATGCAAATTTAAAGTCATTTAAGAAAAATAAAGCAGTGATGAAATTAATTGAATATTCATGTATTTCCAAATATTATAAATTAATAAGAAAAAAATTATATATCAATATATTTTATAAGTTGTCCTGAATTTCTAAAATCATTTTCATAATTACTTTCATTTTGTGCTTTTTTATCAAACTTTTGCATCATTTTTATAGTTCTATAATTATAAAAATCAGAAATAAAATAGCAGCTTCTATCAAGATTCAAATTTGTACCCAACCTTCAATTATTTAGAGTTTGTCTGACACAGATGAAATCAATTTAGCCAGAAACCCACCAGATGATACAATTCAAGTTTAGTAATATAACCTCAACCATTCTTATCCCATTGTTACTTATTTCATGTGATTCATTACTGAATCAGAAAAACATACAAGACCAGTTGAACTCTAATGTGTGAGAGACACAACTGACACTCCCAGCAGCTACTGTATCTTTTTTTAGAATATATTTACAATTATAAAAAATATCACAGAAAAATTATTGTAAATTTATTGTAAAAAGTATACATTTATTTTTTAAACAAATATGATTTAACACTGTATATTTAAATCTCAATTCACACATTATTGTATGTTAGAATCAAAGGAAAAACTAAGCAACTTTACGTCAATAACATATATCTGTCCTTTTCAATTGATGTCAGATTCAAACAACAAAACAAGAAAAACTAATAAATAATCTAAAGCTTTATATTACCACAGCTATTTGATAGTAGATAAATCACACAATAGAGATTATAGACTGATAATAACAAAATAAAAAAAATATATTAAAAATCTACAAGTATATATCTACCTAACCCCAACACTACAGGCAGGATAAGCAAAGTAAAGCTGGTTTGAATTCAGAGTTTTCCTTCTCCCAGACTCAAAGTTAAAGAACCCAATCTGCTCTACTATTTTCTCATAGCTGAGGGGACACAGATGGATTCATGCCTTTCTCAAGGGCATTAGCACAAATTCAAATAGCCTCATCAAGGATTTGAACTCAGGTCTCAAATTCTATTTCCTATGACAATGAACATTACATTTAGCACATTTTTAACCTTGATTTTCAATTCTACAAGTAACCAAAAATATTCTCTGGTGAGGTAATCTGAAGCAAATGAAAATTATTTTAATTTAACATTGATTGAGAGAAACTGTTTATTTTGTTAACAAATAGAAATCATTGAAAGATGAGAGGTTTATTTCTTACGTAGATGTCCATCCCATGAGTGGATTTTCCCATCTTTCTTTGGTATCAAATTCTATCATCCATCTTCTGGTACCATAACTTCCGCTCTGCATGGCATTACGAGCAGGCACATAAATACGAGCTAATCTCAACTTTACATGTTCTTCAGGAACACCAGTCAATGAAGAAATGTCAACCTGTAGAAGAAAACAAAACAGATTTTAAAACAAAATTTTCTATGAATGAAACAATTAGAGACAAAAATAAATGGTTAAAAATGCCACTTATAAAGTCAAATGGTTTCTCTAAGTGATCAAGGTAATCACTATGTATATATGAATCATCATTTGAAACCAGTATAACATGTTAGGGTTTGTCTTTTTTTTTTTGGTCTATCCCTACTCATATCTACAAATTCAGCTGCTTTAAAAAAATAAAAATTAAAAATAAAAAAGATGCTTTATTCAGAACATGAATTTCAAATTCAAGATAAAGATATTTATGGAAAAAAGCATAAACCTGCCAATCACTGATATGCCACAATGGTTAAAAAGGAAAAGAATGTGTGCATGAACAATTGGGCAAACAACTATCTCATAACTACCTCCTCAGCCATGCAGTAGCAGCTCTTTTTATCAATCTTCTTTCAAACAGGTCTTTAACATAGTTGAGATCTGAGGCTTTATTAAAAAAACAAATCACTTCATAAAATTGAACATGAAAATATTCTATATTAGAAACTAGAAAGAGTTACAGTTTAAGAATTTGCACAAAACAATTTTTTAAATAAAAGCAGAAATAAACAGGATTATTATAAGAAGCTCATTTTTTGTCAAATGTTTTTGCTTGAAATATCCAAAACAGAAAGAGAAATATCATCAAATTCCATTTTTTTTTTCTCACATCAAAAGAAAACCCTGTTAGAATTTATCTATGATAAAAAGAACTGATCATAAAATTCAGACTTACTTTATCTTCAACTAAAATAGATGTCTGTTCCCCTTTAAAGGCTGTGTCAATAGTAGGATGTGCCACTCGTTTGTCAGATGAATAATTCCTGAAATCAAAGCAAATTGAGTAATAAAATTAGTCAGTAAATGATCTACTAATCATTAATGTGGTATACATGAAATATTACACATTAATGAAAAGAATATTTGGCTTTAAAAGGTTTGTAAGAAAGAATATGTTGAAAACTAAAGCTTGCTAGTAAGAAAAAGTGTTCATCATTCTAATTAAAATTAAAAAATATACTTAAAGAACAAGCAACTAATATTCAAGAAAAAAGAAATTAACATAAAAATTAACTTCATCACTAAAGGAACAATTTTAGGTTTGGTTTGGTTTGTTGGGTTTTATGGCATATCAACCTTTGTAGGTTATTTAACACCAAATCCATTTTTATGTAAAGAATCTGTTCTATTTAAAACAATTCAGTTTAGCATAAGTACACAGTTTAATTGTCAAAAACATTTCTATTTCAAACTATTCAAGCAGTGATATGTAATAATTCAGGTAAGTGTAAATACAGTTTTAATGTCGAAAAACAGTTCTATTTGAAATAATTCAGTAAAGCATAAGCACGCGGTTTAAATCTAAGTACGGTTTAATTGTCAAAAACATTTCTATTTCAAGCTATTCAGTTTACTCAAACAATTCAGTTTAGTATAAGTATGCTGTTAGTTCTATTTAACCCATAGATAGGACCCTTATCAGGTGCTACCACTCTGGGCCAGAGTGGACCTGGGAGCGATGGCAATGAAGGGGTACTCTGCATTCCCTAAAGCTCCAGCACTGCTGGAACTTCACCATCAGATTGTTTAGTGTCATATCCAGGACACTCGTTGGGGGAGGGGTCTTACCCCTCTGCAGAGAAGCAGTCGGTGTATTCTACAGCCCCAGCCGACTGAGCAAGGAACAATCTTAGTGAGAATTATTGCTACTTCTGAATAGGATCATTATTTCCAAACATAAAGACAGCTCAAGTAGAGTCAATTACAATAACAGAAAAAATAAATCTAATCAAGATATTGCCTGATCTTAAATACATAAAATAAAATTTTTAACAAATTTCTAACGATTTTTTTAAAACAAAGTTTCACTCATTCCACTCTTAAGACCTCCTTGTGTATCTCTCTTACAAGTGGTAAGAAATTTCCAGGAATTTTAAAAAGAACAAATACTTGTACCTTTACCTCTGATACCAAAATGAATCATTATTTTTCAAGTTTTTGGAAGGTTACCAATTAAAACATAATTGAGCCAAACGAGAAAATACAATGGGTGAAACACTGTGATAAAGTCAATAAATATAAGAAAACTTAAGTTCACAGACTGTATATATGTTACATTAGATTGATTTTAAAAGAAAAAAAAACAAAAGTTAATATTTTCATGACAAAATCTTTTATTCACATAAATTCATAGCATTGTTATTCAATAAACAATGTATTTTCCTTGGCTTTTTATAAACATTTTAAATAAAATCTGCATTCTATCATAAAAGAATAATTTTGATTTGTTGAATTGTTTCAATGTTTTCAACTTGTTGGAATCACTGATCAAATAAAGGATATTGCTTGAAGTAAAACAAATTGCATATTATTGTAACATATTGACCTCCGACCCAGCCGTCAATCAAGGAACAGGTGCATCCGGTCGAAGATATCAGGTCATAACCTTGACTGCGGACAGGTTGAATAGGGTGCAGATGCGACGCTTACAGGAAGCAGGTGGGCGTCAAACAATTATATAATCCAGTGCCACAGACAGGTTCAGTTAGTTGGAGATAAGATGCTGTAGTGAGAACAATCACCCAGCAGAGGGCTAAGGGCCCTCAGGACCCCCGATTGAGCAGAACGAGAAAGAAGTGCTGCTAAAGACAAAGGAACTGGGGGTCAATATGTTGCAGTTTGTTCAGTTTCCAACTCACCTCTCACACATAACCCTTTTGCAACCATTTTGAATAAAGTGTGAAAGGTATATTTTTCTAAAGAACTGTGTTTGTTCATCATTATTATGTAGACTATATTTCTGTTGTAAATGTATCATGGCTATCTTACATTATAAGATTTTTTATTTTGGCAACATGATTATTTATAACAGAATAACTCATAGTAAAATCGCTTGTCTACTACTCAGCAAAACATCTTTTCACTTCCAATGAATCATTCAAACAATTAAAATTTTCTCCAAATGTTGTTTCTACAACATTGTATTTCCAAAAGAAAAAAAAAAAAAAAAATTTCCCAATGCTTTAGGCTATCAAAATGAAAACCAAACACAGAATATTTTGGTAAGAAAAAAACAAAGTTTATCTAAATAAAAATGACATTTTATACACATATATTACACATATAATTAAGTGATGTACTCTTATGGACCCCCACACATGGCCGTGCAAAAGCAGGACGACCAGCACGAACATACATTCAGCAACTATGTGAGGATACAGGATGTTGTCTTCAAGACCTGCCTGAGGCGATGAACGAGAGGGAAAAGTGGCGAGAGAGGGTCAGGGATATCCGTGCTACCAGCATGATGATGATGATGACACATATAATTATAAAACATGACAAAGGTCCCAAACTATAAAAAAGGTTACAAAAGTTGTTCCACAGAACAAGCAGCGGTTAAAACTTATATTCTTTTTTTTTTTGTGTAGGGAAAAAGGTTCACATAGGATAATTTGCATGCATATGCTGCTCGAAAAAATGGAGATGAAAGAGAAAGGTCCTCTTCGACTGGTGTCTGATATTTGTCGCTGCCTCCCACCAGACACGACTTGACACAAGGTCAAAAGCCCGAAGGCCGATTAAAGTGGGGATAAAGGGGAGGGGTAGGTCGGGAATGAGCCGAGACTCGAACCCTGCTTGTCTGTGCTGCTCATCGGCTCACTTAGTGCAATGTGAGCCTGATGAGGCAAGCAGTTTCACGAACCCAAATGTGGGTCCGGGCACGTATGCCAGTTTACGGCTTAAACTAGGCGCTTGGTCTAGTGCCGTACAAAGGGGACAAAAGTGCAGCTCGCCCACCCGAAGGTTGCCCAGCCGAAGCTGGGGGCCTATTCGGCCCCGAGTCTGCTCTTGGTTTCGAGCACCCATCCGGCACGAATGCCAGACGGCCCACTGCAACCAAAAAGCAATAGAACTCACTTCTTGAAATGTCACATGACCAACGGTCACTTGAAACTCAGAAACTCCGCCCATAACTCCCACAAAGGGAGACTATTATGTTTAGTTTTCCAACACTATAAACTGAGCCACTACCTAGTTTTCAACCGAATTTCCCAGATTAAACATAAAAATGAAACAGTATCAAATGTTCATTTTATAATATATTCAAGAATATTTTTTTCACCAAAATAAAGTAAAATTGTCTTTTTTCCACAAACAATTCTTAAAGATTATACAACAAACGCAAGGAAAACCTGTGTAAATTCCATAAACACTATTAGGATTTCCCTAGAAAAAAAATTGGATTGTGAACATTTGAGGTGCATATCATAACCTTTTCTTTTTATATTAACAATGAATAGATCAATACATTATATAACTTTGATTCTTTTTTAAAAAATTGGTTTGATTTGGTTTCTTTGTTTAATGGCTTCTGAACTTTCATGGGTTATTCAATGCCAAAGCCATCCTTCTAGAACGGCAATGCTGCTATTTATTTGGGAGGATAAAGGGGTTCTTACTTTTCCTAAGGGTATTTAGCCGAAAGTGAACGTAATAGCGCGACTGGAGTTCGAACTCGCTTACTACGATTCCGCAGTCCAGCACGTTAACCATTACATCACGAGGGCACTCCCTCTTTAAAATGTATATAACAAAACAAATATATACAATTAAAAGGATTAATAATTTTGAACATTTTAATTCTACGGATAAAAAGAAAAGAAAAATGAAATCCAAAAGTGAAAATTATTTTAAATAATCCTCATATCCTAAACTTGACGAATTGTTTGTACATCAAGAGATTAGCTTAGTGGGCTGATGCTGATTGATGTGATGATGTTCGTTTTCAATTATTTCATAACAAGACTTCACAAATTTTTCTGCATTTTGTTTATCTTTCAACTGGAATATTTGTGAAGACGACAAAGGAGAACAAAAAAGCATAAAATAAACTTTAAAGTTTAATTCATTTTCAACAAAATATACAATTAAAAAAAATGTTTCTCTTTTCAAAAGCCAACGAATATTTATTGGGAGTAGTAGTAATTTTAGAGTTTCCTTCAGAGTTTAAACATGCATAAGAAATTGAGAAGGAATTTGTTCATTTATAGGATATTATAGTTACATCTATAAATTCCGAGGTTAGAGCTACGTATTCTGTATAAATCTGTTGTAATATTAGAGAGTACTAGTGTTTTTGTTCAAAGTACTTAACCTCCCAGTATGTTTTAAAGGGTTGTTCTTTTTACACATAAATACAAAATACGTAGTTTATACTTTAAATAAAAATGACCAATTTTTAAATATTAGACAAGAATTAAAGTAATATTTAAGTTAAAAACAAATTATTCAATTAAAACATTAAATATGTCAAGAGGAATGTTCAGAATAAGAATAATATATCGAGAGATATATTGTTTTACTGGGTGACCTTGTGTATCAATGGACGTCTCACGTAAAAAAAAAAAGGCAATGAAGAAAATAATCCTATTTTAACATTAAAAATTGAACAGGGTTTTAAAAAGATAAACAATTCAATAATATGAACACACACAACCACTGATCCTTAAAAAAACACAAAATTAATATCAAAGAAATGGAATATTTTCCAAGAGATAAATGTAAACAACACGAACAAAGATATTTTACTTTTCGTTAGAATATTTATCTTGAAAGCAAATATAAGATATAGAAATCGCAACACAAGGTTGAAAAAGTAAGAGTATTATTTTTTACATTAGAAACAACATTTAAATCAAATAAAAATACAATACCTGGTAGCCACATTATAGAAAAATCGGGGAGTACATCGAAATTTTGTTACCGCCGCCATCTTGAAGGTTATGGACAAGGGGAGTAACTCGTACGTTGAGGGGAGATAACTACTGATAACATCTATTCGAGATTTAACGACACCACGAAAGTGAGGAAGCGTCTGTTTCTGCCTGCCTTAAAAATCAGCATTTAAAATTATGACTTTTACCTCTTTTTATTTTATTATTCGTTTATATTTTAAATTACAGGGTTGCCAAATATTTAATATCTACTTTGATAATTACTTTCTGATTCATTCTTCCATAAACATAACGTTGATCATTAGAAATTACCTTAATGATTTTGACTTACAAAAGAAACAGCGCAAATCATTTTTGTCGTATGTTCCTTACTATAGACCCAGTCTTACAAATTAGTTTCTCAACATTTGCTGTCGTAATAATTATTTCAGACAAAATATCGTTATAAGCGGGGTTAAATTTATTATAAATTAGATGTTTGTAGGGAGATAAATGATTTATATTATTAAATGGCCGTCGATGAGCACGTGGAGCAAACGAATTCTAGAAAAATAGGATCTATGACTCATTTCCGAAACAAAAGTAATGGGGCGTCGGTAAATAAAATAGTTTCGGGAACCTGATTGGACAGGTACCGTGCGCTTTCAACTACGTCTGCGTATTTTGATTTTGTCCTGTGCCTAAATAAATCTTGCGCTTAGAGCCGGTCATGTGTCATGGTTGCCTATATAGTTCTATGCTTTCGAAAGCTCTCTCTCTCTCTCTCTCAATATCTCTACTGACTCTCAGCTAGACACTTTCTCACTCTCATTTCTTCCCTGCGAGTGGCTCATAGCTCCAGACGACTCGACGTTTCAGACACGTTGCCGAAAAATGGGAGAACGTGCCGCCAGCAAAAATACATTTATTACCATAATAAAATTGGTATATTTGTGGGATTTGAAAGTGTTTATGAAGGTCAGTGGCTAAGGGCAAGGCTGTGTTGCCGTAAGTTATCTGACTCCATACTTTGGTTATTTTGCTTTACCCCACGTTGACTGGCCGGTGCAATGCCTTGCCCAAAGAAGGCCCAAAAGAAATATAAAAAGGGAAGATAAGAACAGATAAAAGACGAAAACGTTTCTTTCATACTTTCCTTTATTTACCTGGTGAATGGACTAACCAACGCTATGTCCCAAGACACAGCGTGGTGCCCAAACACCAGATAGTAAAAACGGTGTTGTCGGTTCGACGTCACTACCCGAAAAGAGAGAGGTTCACAGAAAACCTGAGTATTTATCTCTTTTCACCGGCTCCAAATTCGCCACTCCAAAATTCTTCTAATTTTGGCGCGACCGCTTCTCATTGGCTACTTTACATTTTATTATTTTTCTTTTTTTTTATTTTAACCGGATGGATGCGTGGAGCCTTATGCGTGGCGACGCATTTATACATTTTGTATCTGGCAGCCAACGAGTCAATATCCGGTTGGGAGTTTTTTCTGTTAATTCCTAAATCGCCACATATTTGCCACACTACAATATTCTGAACTTCATATGGATATCTAAATCATTTTTAGCTAGTGGGCCGACGAATACTACGCTGCTATGTACTTTTTAGTTTTTCAACGCTCGTACACACAGATATATTCGAACAAAACAAACTTACATTCACGTAATATTTGTATCTGTCATACACACACCCCACACAGACGAATATCAAACAAACAATATTCGAACATTCTTCCTACTTTGTATTGTTTTTTGCCTAGTTGTTAGTATATAAAATTGTCTATTATACTGTGGGGCATGTGTGGCTGAGGAATCAGGGGTTAGGGGCAAGGCTGTGTTGCCGTAAGATATCTGACTCCATATTTTTGGTTATATTATTTTACCCCACGTTGACTGGCCGGCGCAATGCCTTGCCCAAAGAAAGTCCCAACAGAATTATACAAAAAGAAATAGACAGAAACAGATAAGAGACGAAGACATTTCTTTTATACCTTCTTTTATTTACTGGGTTCAACAAGCCATTCCATGTTTGAGGGAATTTTTCCTAAATACATTGAAATGGTGAATCCTCCAGTTAAGGTGTCAAAAATACGTTAAAAGTCTTCATGTATGTATGTGTCCGCATTTGGTATTTCGGGCTTCCATAAGGGTTAGTTTCTTTTTGGAAGTTTTGTCAAAGTCCTGTATCAGTTAGTTTATAGTTCAGTAGTGGGTCTTGTATATTTCAGCTTAATGTTGACTGATAGAGAGCTGCTACTGGGTGAAAGGGACTAACCGACGCTACGTCCAAAGACATATGCGTGGTGCCCAAAAAACCAGTACTAGGTTATCAATCCGCTGGTCACTGCCTGAAAGAGAAAGAATGACTCGTCCCTTTTGTCAAGAAGAAATGCTTTTTTTCTTTTTACGCATGCGTCATCCCCTTTTCTTGTTATGGACCTCTGGGAGTTTTCTTCAAATTTAATAGTTTTCTTTTTCTTTCTTTTTTTTAAAAATTTGATTTTAATTCTTTTTATTTATTTATGGGATGGGAAGCTAACTTTTGTTACCTGAAAGAAAAGTGTGTCTATATTTCTGAAAAACAAACCAACCAGTTCCCACAAAGTAATTTATTTCAAGAGAAATAAACTTGACAAAATCCGGTTTTGCATATTTTCCCCTATTCTTGTCGAAAACATTGAATTTAAGGTAACAAAAATAACATACATAAAGTAACGACAATATCATAACCAAAAAAAGAAGGGCATAAAGAAAAACAACGACTAACTTGCTCGAAGCCATGCTGTCAACGACCTACTGTCAGTTTAACTTTTGTTAATGATAAAATACCTTTCTTTGGTATTTTATGTCAAAGTTCATTTTGAAGCGAATTTTAAAGGTTTATTCTTCTTCTCGGCGTCTCTTTCTTGTGTTGAATCAACCTGGACAACCGCGTTCTTCTAGTTTCCTTTGTAAACTTGTTGAAAATGAAGTTTTCAATTTCTTTATTTGAACTTCGAGTAGACCACCGCTTCCTCCATTTAGATTAATATCTTTCGTTTCAGCTCAGATGTTCTTCTGTTGAGCCAACGAAGGGTTTTACCAAATCTTCTGACCCGACTAACAGCTTCATTTGTCGGTAAAAAGTTCAATAATATCGCCTCCAGACCTTAGACAACTTTCTTTTGAAGGGGACAGTATACCAAAACCACATATAACTTGCAGTTGGCTTATTGTTTCAACAAGTAACAATAAAAAAAAACTATAAACGCCAATAGCGATTAAAAAGACCTGTGTTGCTCACGCTACTTTGCTCAAGAAAAAACTGCTAAAAGTCGAAGGCGAATGAGCAAGGTCTTGCAAAGCAAAAGGAGCGAGCCAACTAGAGCCTTCTGTTCGGGTTGGAAAAAAAAAGAGTGGGAGAACCCTTGTGGGTCTCACTTGAATAATAGCAGAGGCAACGGCTAACGACACAACTTCAAAACAGCCAATTAGATTCGAGCAGACATTAACTGCCAAATTTACAATTTTCAACAATGTCTTTTGTCTGCGCTGTTTATAATTTTTGTGTTTTAATGTCACTCTCCACAAAATTGTGGAAGCTACAAATCTAATGTTTCCTTCACACAGACAAGTAAGAAGCAAAATAAGTTGCAAAGTTACAATGTGTTTTATATGTTCAAATAAGACCAAACTCGTAATATGATTATTTACTTTCTTTTGACAATTTGATTATATCTGATTCACTTTAAACAGAATAGAGATGAAATTAAATATTACTGTCAAATACAAAAAGAAAGAAAGGATATCTCGACCATAGATCATCAAACTGGAAATAAAATGATGTATGACATCATTTTTGTATGGTGATCCCTGATGCTAATTTAATTACGAAAGAGAATGATTCCACAGGATTATTCCAGAATGAGCGGAACTAGTTGACTACAGGAGTCAAAAATAAGTTTTAAAACTATGTTTATAAGCTGGATAATATGACTTAGGATGAATAATCAAGACAAAAAAAAAAATGGAAAAATACATACCTGCAAAACTTTCTACAGACGAACATTAACTTCATAAGATATTCATAATATATCAGATACAGTTAACAAATATTTTTTTGTATCTTTTTACGTTCATGGCCGGCCATTTATCTGCTATATGAAATATAAGGCCCTTATCTAAAAAAAAAAGTTTAGTAAAAAAAATTATTTTTAATATTAATGATAAAGAAAAATTATATATATATATATATATATATATATATACTTTCTTCTTTTTTTATCCTTCTTTTTAACACATGGGAACCTTGGGTGTTGTAATGGTTAGCAATCTAGACGAGTAAACCTACACGAGTAAATTTGAATCTCATTGGATGCCCCATTCATACGGCTTTGCGCCGCATCTAAACAAAACATTAGTTAATTTTCTTTCCTTTTAATATGCTTTCTTTCATTTATGATTACCTTTCTTTCATTCAAACCGAGTTTTCTTGGGGAAAAAATCAGTTAAAAATCCAATGTAAAAATAAAAATACACTTTTTTAACTGAGACCCCAAGGGTGTGTGGACCCAAGGTCTAGCTTATTTAACAGCTCTGTGTATCTTTTATAACAACTAGTATTTGCAACAATAGATTCGGCATAATCTTTTTTTATAGGTAAAAGACTTTAGGAAAAATAACTAATTAGTTGTCATACTAAAATAGTATTCTTAATTAAATAAACATTATTCCTTAGTTTTATAAAACCCTTCAAGCTGGAGATATCAAATAATTGCATAGCATTTATTATTACTTTGGATTAAAAACTCAGGACCTGCAAGCAAAAAAGGGTTTAATTTATGAGCGTAGAGTTTTGACTTTTTTTTTCGACATTATAATATTAAAAACGAAATTGAATTTTTTTTAATGCAATTCTTAATTTTTTCTTAGTTTGCTAAAAAACATATCATTCAAATTTTCATCAGTTAACATAGATGTCAACTTACATTTTTTAGGGTATTCTGTTGTGGGACCACTATTGTAAACTAGTACTTAATTTGTTTTGACCAAGGGAACAAAAGAAAGAGAGGAAGGAGGACTATTAGAAGTAAATTACAGTCTCCAGCTTCGCAAGCGATAATAAGGTGGTGAATTGCCTGATACATAAAAGTCGGTTACTAAGGCAACAAAGAAATAGAACACTGTTTCCTATATCAAGATAAGATTGTAGGAAATAAATAATGAAAAAATATATATATAGGAAAAACAATCCTGTATTTTAAAATGGCCGTGATGCCACTAGTTCCCGAAACAAAGATCGCGGACGTCGGTAAACTAATCAGTTTCGGGAACCTATTGGTCAGGAAAGTCACGTGGTTAGTGCTCACAACAACGTCCGCAACTTTGATTTTTTTGTCCCGAGCATTTGGAGCCGACTACATGACAAGGGTTGTCTATATATACTCTCGTCTTCCAAGAACGCATTCTTTTCCATTGTGACTTCCAGAGACACTTTCAACGTCTCCATTGAGATTTACAGAGAGAACACACTCACTCTCTTATATTTTGACTTCCAGCAGTCAACCCCACGAAAATGTAAACATTCAACAACCTTTTTCTTTCTTGTTCTACCTTTTCGGTTAGACTTGCTCCAGCCTCGAACACAACCACAGAAATTTCATCAAACCCCGAAAGAGACAAACAACCAGCATGGGAGAAGACACATGCCCTCTAGGACATGTTGCTATATTTTTATATATCAATACCTTACATGAAATACTTTGTCAACATACATTTTAAAGTCTACAGGACATTTTCAATATTTAGGGGTTTTTTTTTATAATATCCGTGTTAGTTACACACGCACACAAAGGAATATTCAACAGACTATGTTAGAATATTTGTATTGTTTCTTTTTTTCATGTATTTCTTGATATATAAAATAAATTTTGTCTGTACGGCTTTGTTTTGAGTGTTCTTTTCTCGGTGTCTCTCACACCTTTGCTTCATTTGCCTTTTCAAATATAAATCAACATAAATTGTCGGAGACCAAACATATTCACCAAACATAGTACTCCACAATATCCCTCCCAGATTAAAAGTTTAACAAAATTTGAATGTCATTAACAGGTATGAAAAATAATGCAAACATTGAATTAGGTTTTAATACATGAACTACTGAAACCAAGGAGAAATATTGATCTGATTGAAAATCTCCTTTTGAGAGTAAAAGTTTAATTTGTATGTCAAAAGGTTTCATTAAATTAAGTTATATAGAAGTTTCTTTTATTTTTCTTTCTTTCTTTTGTTCCAAAGATATAAAAATTATTCAAAGATGAAATAATGCGCGTCCGTGTAATAAGAAATTAACTCTTTTACAGCAGCAATTGGGGTCAAAATTCAAAGACACGAGTCTCGTACTGATGAAGATTTATATCTTTATTTGCGCACGTGTTCAGCGTGAAAAAAACATGCATACACATTCTCCAACTATACATTCTCCAACGTAAAAACTGAAAAAAAACAAATGCACTCATAAATGTTCCAAAAAAGGAAACACATCACGAAAGTGCGGGAGGCAAAGTTCAATCTAAAAAACTATACCGGTTGAAACGCAAACTCTTACATTTACAAACTCACTTAGGTTGTATCGAAGTCAGAAGTTCTTATGAACTTCTTTGAGTTTTGAAAAGCAAAGACTCTTCTAAAATTTATGGCTCGATAATAAGGAAGGTACTTTTGATTTTTTGAGTTGCCGGAAGTTTGTTGACTGATCTTATTCATCCAGGGGTGACGGTATTAAACCAATCCCCTATGGTGTTAGAATAAGACAAAGGGTCGGTTTAATGTGTTGTGTTCCACCAGACGTAAGCCTCCTACGGGGGGAGGGGCAAAGATTGCTCAGTTCCGTCTGCATTGCTCTTGATGGGTGGCTCAAGCACCAGGCAATGAACCCATTCTTCATCCCTTTTAGGCGATATGGCAGGTCCTGCCTGGTAGGAAGGCCTCCCGGAACTGAGCTGAGAAATTTTTTATTCCGCCTAACACGACGTCTAGTGGCAACTGCTGGAGTCAGACACGTGTCTTATGAATACGTCACGACAAAATCTGCGTTTTGAAGAATTCAAATTATTATTCATAATAGATATTTTTTACGGATTGGTTAGAAAATTGAGTCAGTTGGACTGTTTGCTACAACGTCCAGATAAACCAACCTAACCCGGTTTTCCAATACGCATTTTTCTTAAAATTTTGATGTCTTATTTTCTTATTATTTTAGCTGTGGCAATTCTATAATGTCATGACTGGTGACCAATCTTATCCAAAGCCTGATAGTGCTAATGATTTTGCTTTTCACTCCAACAATTAACTGGTCACGCCCATCCTGAAACGATCCAGAGGGATGTGCAGCTCTCGTTGATTAACTGAATCCAGTTGATGGGACACACTTCACCGGCCGTGGTATCAACGACACGGATCTGGTCGGGTGTGTCTCGTCACTTGACATACCTCGAGCCTCAGGTGGGGGGCTTTAACCCTCCTTGGAGGGTTTAGGTCTATCGCATGGCGCCAGAGGCGCCCCTTTTTTAGGGAGATGTCGACGGAGCCCGAGGCATTTTTGGGTGGGACGATCGACAAATACCGTTGATCAGGGCATCGACTGATCCGATCTAAAATCTATCAATGAGGCTATAAGAGATTTTGCCATTTTAAGGACGGAAGAAAAAACAGAAGATACCTTTTATACTCTATCTTTAATTTAGGGGTTTAACGACTATTATGTGGTCAGGAAATTCTTCAGGAAACCAGCCGATATAGTCGCGTCTCCCAGACAAGGTGTTAAAATATATCAAGAGTCATTTTCGGTGGGTCTTTGAAGTTGAGGTTTCTGGTATGTCCAATAGATGTTTTCAATAAAGGCTGCTGCTGATAGGAGACGCAACCTTCCGCTAAAACCGAAAGTTGGGCGAGCACATGCGCTGCCTACCAGCAGCTAAGAGAAGTCCGTCCACTATCAGGGTATGGCTGAAGTGTTTGAATTTATCTTCAGCGACCGGAAGGCCCTTTTTTTAAGCATGCGCTGTTTTTGCTTCCTGTCAGAGGTTTATAGAATATGTTTAATTTAAATACTACATATCAATTAATATAATAAAAATTAATAATATTAATAATAAGTAAATAAGTCAATCAACCAAATAAATACATAAAGTGACTATTATAACAGTAAAAGAAATCATCGCTTTTTCAGAGCTTTGAAAACGATGTATGTTCTCATTGTATGTCAAGCCTTTTACTTAGTTACCTCCCCGGTAAATTATGGTGTTAATTTGCGATTACTTAACGTTTTAATAGCATAAGAAGTAGTTTCATTCCAGGGAGAAAAATCAGATAGTTTTTGCTATATATAGTTTAAAGCCTGTTCCGGGATGACTAACAATTCCTGAAAGTAGAGATGAACAAACATTTAATGAATTGTCTTTAACTGGAATCATTTTGAGATTAGGCTTCTTAATCTGAGAATTATTTTTTTTTATTTATTGCGGACTTTTTTTGGTCGAAACGTAATGAAGAAGAAACAACACAAAAAAAAACTACCAAGATGAGGATAAAAGGTCCGTAATAAATAAAAAAAATTAATTCTCAGATTAAGAAGCCTCATCTCAAAATGATTCCAATTAAAGACAATTACAAATTCGGTACGGACCCGACTATGGAAGACCAGATAAGGAGAACAAATAATTAGATTTATAAGATAAAAAATCCAACCTTCGGGGCCCGTGGCGCAGCGGATACAGGCGTTACGGTTCCAGGTGAGCATTGTCAGAAGATAGCGGTTTCAAGTCCTACCCAAGCCGGCCAGACTATGGAAGGCGGTAATTACTGGTGATACGGTTACAAGACTCAGCATTCCTATCCGAGGTCGCGGTAAATCACCTGAAGAAGGCCAGAGGTGAAATTTGGCCGAAACGTCGTGAAGAAGAAACAACACAAAAAACCTACCAAGATGAGGACAAAAAGTCTGCAATAAATAAAAAATTAACTCTCACATTTCAAGTTTTCACACCAGTAGTAATTGGTGGTTTTCTTTGAATTCCGAATGACAGCAAGTTTGCTCACCTCTCCAAGGTAATTCTCAATATTCTAGCCGATTTTTGCAGCGTTGTGGTTTGAACAATTTTAGTTCTTCTTCAGATTTTCAGTTCCCACAAACTTTTTTGTAGGTTTTTCCAAGTTCTTCAACTATTTCTGTCTTTTGTATGGTTTGCTGAAACGGCAAAGTTCACTAAAAAAGTATTTTTTTATTAACTCTCTGACTCAGCCTGCATACAGTAAAACTACATGGCTATATTTTACCTACTCTTATCAAGTAAGCCCTTTTTTATTTTGAATCCCTTCTACACACTTGTTCATGGGGCAATATATGTATATTTCTAGCTGTTGACATATACTTGTATATTCTTTCTTTTTATTACAACTTATTGGTGTATTGTGGATATAAGATATTAAATACTCTTATTTGTAAAAATGAGTTCATTTTATCTTTCCTTCCTGATATACTAAAAGTAAAGTTGGCGACCTTAGTCGAGGGTGACCCGAAGGCTCCATTTTCAATAGCTTCAACACCGAGGTGCTACTCCATTCGCTTGATTGCTCCACTTTACCCTTGATTCTTACCTTATAATGCTGAGTGTTAAGCAATGCGGCATCAAGTACCATTTTTTGAGTCTTTGGTGTGACTCGACCTGGGATTGAACCCCAATCTCCCGGACCATTGGCGAACTCTCTACTATTTAGGCCAATATCCCGGTTGATATCATCATCATCATCACGTCACACTATCAGCACAGATATCCCTGACCCTCTCTCGCCACCCCTCCCTATCGTCTATTACTTCCGGTAGGTCTTCAGGGCTTCATCCCGTATCGACACAAAGCTGCTGTATGTAGGTTCGAGCTGGTCGTCCTGCCTTTGCTCGTCCATGTGAAGTGGTCCACTGGAGTACATCACTTACGAGTTCTTCCCCACTTCTCCAGCAGTGTCCCGCATGTCTGGTTCGTCTAACTTGAATAGTTTTGTGATGGGTGGTAGGTGGCCGTATAGCTGCTGTTTTGTGGGGCGTTGCCTCCAGGGGTTGTTCAATATTGCTCGCAGCATTCTTGTGTAGTTGCCGTCAAGCTTTTTCTCCATACGTTTAGTTAGCATCCATGTAGTGCATCCATATCGCAGTATCGACGCAACCACTGCTTGGAAGAAACTGCGCTTCATTTTATCGGTCAGGTGTGATTTCAATATGACCGATAGGCTATCGATAGCTGTCCATAACTTTGTTAGTCGCGTGTCGATGTCTGTCTCGGCAACCGGTTGACATACTAATGCCAATATTAATTCTTGGAGATTGGTAAATCGGTTAAAATAGTTTAGCTATTCCCAAAAATGCCAAGAATATCTATAAAAAAATTAAGATTAAAAAAAAAACTTTTCTTATGATCATCTTCGTAAACCGAAACACTTCAACAACGGCTTCTCATGGTTAACTTTATTTTGTAGGCAAACAAGCAGAAATTCAACTGAAGTAAATTACTGTGTAGTAAAGACAATGATTAGGGGAAAGTTTCCATGGTGTAGTGGCAAACGTGCTGAACTGTGACATCGTAGTAAGCGAGTTTGAACTCCCATTAACTTTTGGACAAAAAACCTAGGGAAAGGCATTAACTCTTTTATGCTCCTCACTTATGGGTTTGTAAGGATATAATGGGATTTAAAGATCCCCTAATCTACAGGATTAAGTAATCAATGGTCACATGACCCCCGGCTTCCACTTTCACCACTATTAATTGACACTTCCCCAAAAAAGCCAGTAGCGAGTAGACCCCGGCAGACGTCGGACGCGTTGCTGGTAACCACGAACTGAGCAAGAACATCACCTACCCAGGAGGTTGAGCAATTCAACCAACTAAGATGGTGGATTTTTTAGGCCTTTATGTTAATGCACACAAAACGGAATATATGTGCTATAATCAAACGGAGAAGGAACCCCTCTTAAACTAGTAGACAAATTCACTTACCTAGGAAGCAGCGTCTCATCAACCGAAAAGGACATCGAAACGAGGTTAACGAAAGCATGGACAGCTATCAATAGGCTATCGATTATGTGGAAATCAGACCTAACCGATAAAATGAAACGCAGTTTCTTCCAGGCAGCGGTCACATCGATACTGCTATATGGATGCACTACATGGACGCTAACAAAACGGCTGGAGAAGCTAGACGGCAATTACACAAGAATGTTGCGTGCAATCTTGAACAAGTCCTGGTGGCAACACCCCACAAGACACCAACTGTACGGCCACCTGCCTCCTATCACGAAAACTATTCAAGTTAGACGAACCAGACATGCAGGACACTGCTGGAGAAGCAGGGACGAACTCATAAGAGATGTACTCTTATGGACTCCCACACATGGCCGTGCAAAAGCAGGACGACCAGCACGAACATACATTCAGCAGCTATGTGAGGATACGGGATGTTGTCCTGAAGACCTACCTAGGGCGATGAGCAATAGGGAGGAGTGGCGAGAGAGAGTCAGGGATATCCGTGCTACCAGCGTGACATGATGATGGATGATGAAGATGGTGGAGAAATATTTTACATTGTGACAAACACTGTTAGTTCAATTATCATATGTGCTAATATTTTTGTTTGGTCTTCATGTAAATAAATGTTTTAAAGTAATTGGTATAGTTGTTATTCTTTAGTTACCAAATATTCTCTGTTTAGAAGCTCTTCGAGGCACGGAACTGTTAATTTGATTATTTCCTCAACGCGGTTAAATTACACCGCCACTGTTCTTCTATAGGGGTTGCTTTGGCATTAGATAACCCGTGAAAGTTGATATGCTATTAAACAAACAATCCAAACCATACCAAAGCCAATTCTCTGCTGTCATGACGATATCCGATTAAAGTGTCTTATGAACTTGGATATCTAAACGAGATAAGTGTTTGTTCTGTTTCTTCTGCCTCATGAGTCCACTTAACCGACTTAAGAAATTGCGACGACTCAGGTAGACAAGAAGTGAATATGTAAATCAATGTCACGCCATATTACAGAACAGCATCACGTGACTGAAATGATAATGGAGTGAAGGAATGCGGTAAAATGTATGCTTACATGTTGTATAAGACAGCAAAACAATAATATTGCCATATAATATCCTCTTTTGAAGAAAACGGGACCACTTTAACCACATATCCACCCCCAAGAATGGTCATTTAAACATCCTCCTAACTTTATCAATTCAACGTTCTTCACCCTAAGTATTGTCAAATAAGCAATCTAATTCTTAACTGGAATTAATAGAAAGTTAAGAAAATTTAGACATGAATTTGTTTATTTTATTCACACGTTTTTCGTTCATATGGATGTATTTAAATGCTTTATTTAAATTAAAGAAGATATTGTTTATTCGTGTGGATACATAAACTTTCAAATATATTATCACCAATCTGCAAATCCTCATAAATTCTTGTAGCAATTTTTAAAGGGCTCTTTCTTTGGCTTGTCGACAACAGGGCTTCCATAAACAGGTGAGAACTGACAGTTGTCAACAGCGTAGCCATTTACAAATTTCCATGAAGGAGGATATCGCTATCTAAAAGGGAGGATTTGTTATTATGTTATCCATAGCGGTGTTTCGAAAAACTGCACTTTTCTCTTTAAGACAATCTTCACAGGACAATGGCCTAAGATACAGAAGATATAAAAATAATCTTTTGTGCTTCTATATATTAAACCAACTTATTTGACCAATTCATGGTTAAATTTAGTCTTTCTTTTCAAAATTTTTTAGCGGGTCGGGGTAAATAAGCGCACAAACCTAAATACTATATACTCTCAGCAGGGATTCAACTTATGTGTTAGATAGAGGGGAAAGGAAATGACCGATCTTGTCATTTAAACCCGACTGAAGTGGAATGTCGCATTTGAACACCATTCAATTATGCGTGATGGGCAATTCTATGTGGAGCGTTCAGGTGGGAGAAAGCTTGTTACTATGGTGACAAATTAAGGCCCTGTTACAATATTTGAAGACGGTTTGGTTGATTGTTTGGGTTTTATCGCATATCAACCTTTGTAGGTTATTTAACGCCGAATCCATTTTTATGCAAATAGTTCTATTTCAAACAATTCAGTTTAGCATAAGTACACAGTTTAATTGTCAAAAACATTTCAATTTCAAGCTATTCAGCTCTAATACAGCTAATTCAGTTTAGTATAAGTACAGATTTCGTTTCGACACAGTTAAATGTCAAAACAGTCCCATTGTAAACAATTCAGTTTAGTGTAAGTACAGTTTCGATGTCAAAAACAGTTCCATTTCAAACAGTTCAGTTTAGCACAAGCACACTGTTTAAATGTAAGTACAGTTTAATAGTGAAAAACATTTTTATTTCAAGCTATTCAGTTTAGTCAAACAGTTCTAATTCAAACAATTCAGCTTAGCATAAGTACGCAGTTAGTTCTATCTAACCCATAGATAGGGCCCTATCAGGTGCTACCACTCCGGACCTTATAGGTCGAATGTTAAACCTGCTCCTGGCAGGTCCATAATAAAAGGGACCACTTCAACACACACACCCTGTAAGATATAACTTTAGCTTGTCTAGGAGATGGTAGTTAGTTAAAGTGGTCCGATATTCTCTTTTTCTTGTGAGGAGGGACTAGGATTAGAATAAAATGATATTTTTAGAAGATAAATGTTGAATAAAGTAGTGAGAATATTCATCCATATGGTTTATGCCGGATAAACCGTCAATCAAGTATGATTTTTTATTGTGTGGGAATAACATCCCTTTCCTGCCGAAGAGTTCTGCTAGATGGCGCTAGGTGACACAACAGGTCATTACATCCCATATCAGACAAATATTTCTGCTCACAGCCACAAGTAGTATATGACACGAGCGCGCCAAAGTCAAAATCTCTTCTGCCTCAACAATTAATTGTTGATAAGTATGCAGTTAGTTCTATTTAACTCATAAATAGGGCCCTAACAAGTGCTACCACTCCGGGCCAGAATAGACCTGGAATCAATGCCAAATCATGTCAGACAAATATTTCTGCTCACAGCCACAGGTAGTATATGACACGAGCGCGCCAAAGTCAAAATCTCTTCTGCCTCAACAATTAATTGGTACGCATGTTTTTGTGCGCTGCTGTCGGTAGCACCCCCAACAACAAAGCTGCTGTATGTAGGTTCGAGCTGGTCGTCCTGCCTTTTCTCGTCCATGTGAAGGGGTCCACTGGAGTACATCACTTACGAGTTCGTCCCCACTTCTCCAGCAGTGTCCCGCATGTCTGGTTCGTCTAACTTGAATAGTTTTGTGATGGGTGGTAGGTGACCGTATAGCTGCTGTTTTGTGGGGCGTTGCCTCCAGGGGTTGTTCAATATTGCTCGCATCATTCTTGTGTAGTTGCCGTCAAGCTTTTTCTCCATACGTTTAGTTAGCATCCATGTAGTGCATCCATATCGCAGTATCGACGCAACCGCTGCTAGGAAGAAACTGCGCTTCATTTTATCGGTCAGGTCTGATTTCAATATGACCGATAGGCTATCGATAGCTGTCCATACCTTTGTTAGTCACGTGTCGATGTCTGTCTCGGCAACCGGTTGACATACTAATGCCAATATTAATTCTTGGAGATTGGGAAATCGGTTAAAATAGTTTAGCTATTCCCAAAAATGCCAAGAATATCTATAAAAAAAATAAGATTAAAAAAAACTTTTGTTATGATCATCTTCGTAAACCGAAACACTTCAACAACGGTTTCTCATTGTGCGGCATTGTACACGATAACATTTCTCAAACATTTCCATTGTCTCTTTTACGTACGTATATTAAGGACTCTACAACTGACACTTAAGACTCTTTCAATCACACCAGGACGTTTCTCAACCTCAACTCTTTACGTATTCTGTTAGCATTTATATCATTCTTGTATTCTATTAAATATGCTAAGGCAATAAGATATCGTTGCTAATTCGCCATGAATGGTTATTGCCTTTTACCTGCACTAAAAAAAAAAAATAAACCATACAACATTTCCTCGCTACAAATAGTTAAAATCGTTAGTTCTCACTCTTTTAATGCTAACACGAGTTATGGTAGCCAAATACGACAAATATTCAAAGACATTTAATCATTTTTCTACGGTTCGTGTTAAAATAGATTTTTGTGATATTTTCAGTAAGGAATTATTCGAATAATTCCATCGATTGGTAAATGAGTGTTCAGTGTGAGAAGTGGCACTAGCAATCAATCTGACTGGGGTACCAGAATTAAAGGATTTTTGGGAAAGGTTCGGCAAAAGGGCTTTGAAACTGGTTCTCAGAAACATGTCAGATCAGTTGAAAAGTATTTTGAATATTTCACCGCTAACAATTTGAAATTGAATTCGGATTTTTTCATCAAAAATGATTTTCTAATTTTATGTCCCGGATTTCAAGTGTTACAACGATTGTTATGATCCTTCCAGACTTAAAAAAAAAAAGATACAAAGTAGAAAACAGGAAATAGATAAGAGTACAACTCAATAAATGTTTCTTTTCTTAGGAAAATCGGTGAGGGAAGGGAAGTAATTCCAACAGGCTAATATAGAATTATCTCCCTCTAAAGTCACCTTCTCTTCCGTCTGTAATTTCTATTTAATTTAATTTTTATTCTTATTATAATTATTCTAATTATAACGTTGAAAAGGGACAGTTCTTAAAACTTAAATTGAAAATATTATATCATTATTTTACCAGGTATTTGAGAAGGGAGAAAGTAATTTTATGAATGAAATACATTTATATTATAACAAGCTCATTTTTATGCAAGTTTTATGTAAACAAATATTTGAAATAAACTTAATATTAACTTAGGATTTCGATTTCTTTTTTTAATGGCATATCAATCTTCGTAGGTTATTTAAAGCCATCCTTATAGAAGAACAGCAGAGATGCTATTTAGCCAATATCTTCTAGGATATTAGGGTTCATACTTTTCCCAAGTGAACGTAACAATTTTAGGTGCTATCACTCCAGGCTAAAATGGACCTGGGAGCGATGACATTGAAGAGGTATTCTGAATTCCCCAATAAAGAAAATTTAAAGAAATGGCACTGAAGCCAAGTTTAGTATTTAACTAGGTAATGTTTTTAGGGGGCTTTAGCGTGTAATTTTAAACGGTAAGTTCAAACGGTTAAGTTCCGCAGCTTTCTAGTTCGGATACTGATTCAAAAAGATAACACTGACAATAAGTTTTTAAAAAGGAATTTTATACAAAAGAAACAAGAAAGAAAAGGTTAGAAAAGATTAAGTGTTGCAAATTTTAGTGTAATTTGCGGGAATTTATCTCAGAGAGTGTCCGGGAAACAAAGTTCTTTGAATTTGAATTTTTTTTTCTTTTCAGTTCGGTCGAAATGTTCAGTTTTCATTTAATTTCGAGTTTTCTGTAGTCATCTTTTCAGCTGAATTCTCAGGTTGAATTTTATTTCAGTTGCTTAACTTGGTATAATTTCAGTAGTCGACTTTTGTTTAATTTTATTTTTATTTCTTGGGAAGCTTCTTGCCAGTTTGAAATACTTATCAGCTGTTCAAGAAGCGAGTGACGAAATCATTCTGCTGTTTTTTTTTTTTTTTTCATGCCTTAACAGTCTAGTCCCCGAATTCGTACGGGGTGGGGTCAATAGTAGTTTTCGACAAATAGTCGGAGGTAGCTTTTTGGTGACGTATTGTCTGAGATTACTTCTTCCTTTTCCACTCTAGCCAAATCAAGTGCCGCAAGTGGTCAGTTTGATTTTTTTTGGTTAGAAATAAATTTTTATGCTAAAGCTCCAGGATTAGTGGGGTCTCACCATTAGATTGTTTAATGTCATAATCGTGGCATTATAAGAGCTGGACTGCGACCTCAAAATAAATGAGTTCGAACTCCAGTCGTGCTATTACGTTCACGTTCGGACTGATATCCAATTTAGCATAAGTGCAAAGTTTAAATGTCAAACAATTCTATGAGTCAAATAGAATTGTTTGACATTTAAACTTTGCACTCATGCGAAATTGGACAGTTTGAAATAGAATTGTTTGATCATCTAACTGTGTGTGTGTGTGAGAGAGAGAGAGAGAGAGAGAGAGAGAGAGAGAGAGAGAGAGAGAGGGGACTGATGTTTGCATACTTAGCAATAATCTACGAGATAAAAATCGCTGATAATCGTTCTACAAACATCGACTTCATTCTGGTTTATTTTTTATCAAAAAATGTGAGTTTTTTTTTTTTTTCTTTCTTTCTTTCTTGTAATGTATTCAGCCACTTTTTTTCTGTTTACCACAAAATATCCCCGAAAATTCTTGATTAATTTCAATGATATTTTCAGGAATGATGTGCTATGAGTCAAAGAACAATTTGAGACGAGTTCAGGATTTTGTTTCAATTGAGAAAGATTTCATATACAAATTTCATTCAAACGATGAGAGTAATTTTTTAAAAGTTTTAATAGAGAAACAAGATATTTTTTTTCTTTAGAATTTTTTTTCCATAGGTGTAGAATTTGCATTGTTTGGAATCGGTTTATTACGAAAATTAGTCCAACTACCGGAGCCGATGGTGTCTGCGGTAAAGCATAATATAGACATTCTGTTCATATAAGAACACAGATACTATCATAGTGAAGTAGAAATAAAATACTCTGATACTGGCAATGGAAAAACTCTGTCATTATCGTCATAGGGGATGTACGAATGCTACCCAGTCCTCGTCCCCTAAAATCACTTAATAGCATCGAGAAAATAAAACCGAGGATGATGGTAGCTACATTTAACGGCAGCCCTGGCACATCTCCTGCTACAATCCTACCAACCAATGTTAGTGATGAAACATTTGGTTGCTTGATTGGATTTTAAGGCATATAAATCTTTGTAGGTTATTTAATGCCAAATCTATTTTTATATAAATAATCGGTTCTATTTCAAACAATTCTGAATCGTCAAAAACATTTCTATTTCAAGTAATTCTGTTTAGTCAAAAAGTTCTAATTCAAACAATTCTGTTTAGTATAACCTATTTAAATGCTGTAATTCATTTTTTAACAATTTATTGTCGACATAATATCTCGAAAATTCCTTCATCAGTTTTAACATTCACTGCAAATTTTCATTCAGTTATTCTTTTACCAATTTTGTCACTTCATAATATATCAGCATTGCTATTGTATTTTTGTGAGCATTCTTGTAAGAATGTAAATTTACTTCTTGCTGAATTATCTTTTGTAAAGGCTTTGTTAGTCTTCCATTGTTTTATAAACTCTATAACTCCGTCTCTTGTTGAGGGTAGGTCATGTGGCGTAGTGGCTAACGTGCTAGACTGCAACATTGTAGTAAACAAGTTCGAACTCCAGTCACACAATTACGTTCACTTTCGGATTAATACTCTTAGGAAAGGCATGAACCCCTTTATCACCAACCCAGCTTTGTGTAAGAAAATGAAACAAATTTGGCGTTGAATAACTCACGAAGTTTGATGTGCCATTAAACAAAGAACCTAAACTGTCTCTTGTTATTAAATATCTTTATATTCTTGAATATAGAAATATTGTTCATACTCTTCCTTGTTATTTCTTAACAAATAAATGAAACAGGAATAATTTTTATCAAAGAATTTTAAATGGTTGGTTGGTTTTGCCGCATGACAACGATTGTTTAGTTATTTTATGCTAAAGTCGTGTTAATGTTATCAGGACCATTGTATCAGTGTAGTTCAAAATCAGAACAAGAGCCTCACCATCAGGTACTGTTTAAAGCCATATTCGGTGCATTAACTTTAAATAGTGACTCTTTATGTAATGCTAATGATAATAAATTTCTGAATAAAAAAAAGAATCATTTTTTCGATATTGCTCGTTAAACTGTAGGGATTAAAAAGAAATGAAAAAATAAATCAAATAAATAAATACAAAAAGTAATTAAGCGAAATCGGCACAGACCTAAAAAGAGGGGCTTCCTGGCGATAAAGAGAACTTTTTCCTCATTAAGCATATACCATTTCCACTGGACGGAGCTTTTTCTCTCGCGGTTACTAGGGAACCCACATGGTCGCAGGGGTTTGCGGCACGCAGCCACTCCTACTAGTAGCAGCCTCTGCTAAACATACCCACTGAACACACGGCGAACCCGAAGATGATTCCATAATATATTTCAAACGCCTTCTCCAGGAAACGCCGCTATATCTACTGGTTCAGGAAAATATCTTCACTACCACCACATAATAGTCGTAAAACTCCAAAATAAAGTTTGAGTCTAAAGGTGTAGCACTATGGGGGTAGGCTGCCAAAGCAGACGATTCAATTGTCTGTTTTGGCGCGAAACCAGACAAAGGATTCTTGGACATGAAATCTCGCCGTACCCGGAAGTGGTACGGGGAGGCGAATGAGAGTTGACGACGCGACCCAGAGAGAGGCAAGGACCAGAGAGAGGAGTTGGTAGTTGGACAGGAGCAGAGGCAGTTGGCGTGGATCCACGGAGGGGCAGTCAACACCAGACACCGGAACAGAGAGGCGAGGAGACAAAAAGGGTCCAGTGAAGAAGAGTCTCAAGATGTCTGATCCCAGTAGCATTGTGGAATTTTCGCTAGTAACCCACGCTAGCGATAGTCTGCACATGCATTTGTGTTGCATACCTTCCTCTGCTCTTGGTAACCCCAAGCTTTGTTCGTGTTTGTTCGTTTGTCTTTCTATTTTCTCCTGTCTCCCTCGATCGTATTCTTGTGTAGGTAAAGAAATGTGCGTTACCCCCTCAGCCACTAGTTGATCACCGGCCGGCTAAGAAGACATGGTTAGAAGACTGAGATGATGTGGGGGGGGGTGAGGGCGTAACTTTTCACAAAGGTATCATTATCTTTTTCCTTCTGCCCTTAATTCTTTTACAGCTTCCTCAGACAAAAGATGACAGCAAGTGAATGGAATAACAAAAAAAAAAAAAAGAGTCAGATACGAACCTCAGAATTTCCCAACAATCCCAAAAATTCACCATAACAATGAATAAACTTTTCCGGTACCCCATAAAATTACCTTTAATATACTGAAACTTCGGGCTAAAATAACCAAGATAAGGTACCTGTTCAAGTAAATTACTGCATAAAAATGATAATTTCTTATCTCAGAATGTATTTCATACAATTAAATAAAATACATAAATCAATGCACAACAAACCCAACACTAAGTTTGTAATCTCCCTTGATAAGAACTCTTCTGTAAGGAGCATTTACTCCTTTAGTTGTCGATACTATCGTTCTACTTCAAGCAATAAACTTATGTATTCACGTTCGTTGTCTTTGTTTTGTCTCAACGTCGGACCCAAGCAGGAAACGAAATCTAGTCCGGCTGATAAAACAGAAATGCTGACCACTTTGCGAACCATTGCCAAAAGTAATGAAAAGTTTAATATTCTTCGCATAAAATCCTAAAAATATGTAATTCCAATTAATATTTTCTCTAGAACAATCAGTATATTGAAGAATTGATAAATGACAACCCGAGAAATATCTCAAAAAAGCAATATATTTATTTCTGCCTTAAACAAAAATTGAATTTAATAACATTTCTAAATTTTATCAAATTTTTAAATTTCAATTATTAATATGTAGGGATTAAAAAGAAATATAAAAAAGACAATATCATAAAAAATAGATAAATACTAAAGTAACAGTTTCGCAGGAGGCCTCCGACAGGAAGCGAAATCGGTTCATGCTAAAAAAAAAAAAAAGAGGGACTTACTGGTACCAAAGAGAAACTCTTTCTCAGTTACCTCGAGACACTTCTACTGATCGGACGAACGTTTTTCTCTCTGTTGCTAATAGGGAACGCAAGTGCCCTCTAAGTCCCGAACTTAGCAGAGCGTTGTATCTCTCCTACTAGTAGCAGCCTCAGTCGAATGTACTCGATGAACACTGAGACACATGACGGAACCTCAACTTATAATTTGCAAAAGATAATTCCCTTATGTTCGTCAAATGCTTGTCTGGGATATGTCGGCTATTTCTACAGGTTCGGGAAAACATTCCACACCACAGAATGGTCGTAAACCTCAAAAATGAAATTTGAGTCTACAAGTATCCTTGTCTTTTTACTTCCGTTCTTTAATTCCCTTTACAGCTTCAAGCAACAAATGCATGAGAGAAGGAGTCAGTATACAAAACTCAGAATCTCCCAATGATACCAACAATTAATCATATGCCAGGATAAACCTTTATGTACCCCATAAATATTATTTTATAAAATATTTAATATTCGTCTTCATGAATAAAGATGAGGCTAAGATTTGGACAGGAGTTTGATAATTAATTTTTGATTAGATTTTTCTTTTCATTTTGGTTTTTATGTTTCTTATTTTAATATCCATATTGTTTAACATTGTTTTTCTATGATGTGGGTATCAATAAACTTGTCCTCAGGAATCAAATGAACCAAAGAATTTTAACTAACAAGAAATAACAGGAACACAGAAATACTGAAAACAAATAATAACTATGATTTTTAATTATGTGTGTTATGGTGGGGAGAGACCTTAGTTTGCAATCATATTGGTGTCGGAATCAAACTTTCAATATGAATTCTTTGAGTGTATAGATACTAGCTGTGAAGAAAAAGAAATTACTCACCCAAATAATATTTCTTTTTTATAGACCCGGTTTCTTATGCTTCTGAATATCTCAGGGTCTGTTAGTCGAATGAGTTTTTTTTTTTTTTTATTGACTATGCTTTTTCTTTCTTCTGATTCTCTTTAAGCTATCGGTTCTTTTATATATATTCCTAGAATTCTGAGTTGTTCCTGAAGTTAAATTATGTTTTCTTTTGGTTAATTAAGGGGTCAGAGGTCCGTTTAATGTGTAAATATTTTTAAATCAGAGTCAGGCGTCAGTCAGTCTGACTTAGATCTATTTTTAGAATATATGAAATGTGTTTTGTTGTTGTAGATTTTTGTTTTTTGTTACTGATTGAACACTTTTAGAAAAAAAAAATTTAATCAGTTTTTTATTAAAACTATATTACTTAAAACCATTAAAACATTCTATGACCGTTAAGTGTGTAGCTGAGATAAGAAATAAAGAATTAACTACCAACACGATTTAAATTCGTTTCCTTTGAACCTGGTTCACAATCCTTTCCGATTGGACTATGTAAACCAACCTGACGATGCCATTCAAATTTAGGCATTTTTCATTGCACGATATTTTTTATTCAACACCCTACTGGGTTTTTTTTTGGGGGGGGGGAGCGTTGCACTTATTGCTACTTGTAGTAGAAATAGTGGTGGTCTTAAGTTGTTCGAATTTCTTTGATGAAGCATTGTCGCCATTAATTTTCCATCATTTTTTTTATGACCCGAGTCGGTTAAAACTGGTAAAAGGCCAAATTGGTAACATGCATATTGTGATATATTGTTGCATGAACTTGATGAGCCGAGATAAGATTATACTCTAACGCGAGACCTCTTTAGGCGAGAGGCCTCCTTAGGTGCAGAGTCTCCTAAAGCTCAGAGTCAAATTGAGAGCAATGGGTCCAATTGGTTTAAGGCCAGCTCTGTTTATGACAATGTTTCAGATAAAAAAAAAATCAAATAAGAAGTTATTGCTCACTTCAATTTCTGCATTTAATTTCTTAGTTACGATTTTTATTACTAACGATAACAATTTAATAGAATGAATGAAAGTAATCCCGAGAAATGTTTTTGAAAACGATGGTTGTTTACCAAACAATAAAATGTGATATTTTTGCCGTCTTTTGTTGCTTGTTTGTTTTATTTTTGTTTTTTGTTTTTGTTTTTGTTTTGTTTTTTTCTTTGTTTTGATCAAAGTTAGTTGCATAGTTTATGTTTGAAAATATATCTAATGGACAATTTGATATAGTTTCTGCATAAAATTTTATTTCTATCCTGACTTAGCCCATGGAAAAGAAGCAATACTCAATAGTGGGATTACCTCCCTTATCTGCCAAATAAATCCTGATAATGATGGAAGGAGGCTGCTGTCAAAGCAGTCAAGAGAAGAAGAGTGGAAATCTCTCTCTCTCTCTCTCTCTCTCTCTCTCTCACACACACACACACGCACACACACACACACACACACACATACGTCATGCCTTGAAACAGATCTGACACTAGACTTACGGGATTTTTCATCCTCAATAACATCGTGTCATATTAAATACGGCGTCATAGAATAATACGCTTCATAAATATGTAAGTCTTTCTCACAAAATTTCCTTTTTTGATAGAATTACACGCACACACGTTGTAAACATTTGTTCACACAACTCTTCATGTACTCATCTTGTAGCTTGTTTCATTTTAAGCAGAACCCTATAAAACAGCATCTGTACGGCCACTTACCTCCCATCGCACAAGCCATCCAAGTCAGATGTACAAGACATGCTGGGTACTGCTGGTGAAATAAGGACGAACTCATCAGTGGCTTATCAGTGTTAGCAGACCAGCAAGGGCTTACATTCATCTGCTCGGCGCGGACACTGGATGCAGTCTAGAGGACCAACCAAGAGCGATGATCAATAAGGATGGATAATGACAGAGTTGAGGGAGTCTGTGCAATCAGCAAGAATGATGATTATGATGATGATAATTGCTCAAATAATATATCTATTATTGTTAATCCAATATAATTGTTCTTGAATTTATTCGGTTCGGGGAAACGGTATTAAATCAACTACATTCCCACAACATAGGGCACCAGTTGGAAACATAATCTCTAAAAGTTCAGGCAAAAATAACGTAAAAATTCTTGATGAGATTTATTTTTATTTTTAATGTAAAAAATCAACAGAAATACAAATATCGGAGAGAAAACATAAAAAAGCAATCAGACAAAACAGACAATAAAATTCATCTGTATTGCTCAAGATTTAAACTTGACACAGTATTACAATTTATGAATCATTTGATGAAATGATCCCCGACAGTTTTGGTTGAAGAGAAATCGGCTTCTTGATGAATTATAGCAAAAAAAATTTACTTAGCAGAGCGTAGTTTCGATCTACGGACCTCTGGGTTATGGGCCCAGCACGCTTCCACTGCGCCACTCTGCTACACATGACTAAAAGACGTTTCAATGTATACTTATCTTTATTGATCACCAAGCTTGAATTTTGCTGAATAAAACTTCCTAGCTGAAGCTTGGCCAGCGGCCAATTCACATGCTTTTACTTCAGCAATTAAAAAAGTGAAGGAACTTCAATGATAGTGAGACTGTAAGAAGAGAGAGAGAGGGGGGGGAGATTTGCAACATAAATTCTTTATGCTATCCCTAGTCTCGCACAGGAGGAGATAGATTACGCAGGAAAACAATTTTTTTTTTAAATTCTCACTTGCATGAGTTTGTTTTTTTTACTGTTTTTGATCAGCTGATTTCAAATATGGAAACGATTTTGTTCTGTATGCTCTATAATTTCATGCAATTTGAGAATTACATTTAATCCTTTTGCGATTAAATAAATTACTAACACGTTTATGGTATCCTTTGGGGTATCTAATTTTTTTCTCCAGATTTGATCATGGTTACAAGAAAACATCAATGTTTGAACAACCCTGGTGCTTTCTGCTATATTTGAGGATACTTCACGCAAATTCATCAGAGACGCGATATAACATCATTTATAAAGCAAGCCATACTTCGAACTTACTTTTGGTGACCAAGATAAGAAATGGGGCCCATACAGTGTGTCATAACTGCGAAGAAATGCTGCGTGACTGGACAAAAGGGAAACGTAAGAGTTTACCTTTTGGAATCCCCATGACCTAGCGGGAATTGAAAAACCACACAACTGACAGCTATTTTTGTCTGATCAATATAAAAGGCGTTAACGAGAAAAACGGACATAAAATCCCTTATCCTAGTATCCCGTCAGCAATTCGACCTACTCAGCACTCTGATGAGCAACCAGTTCTAGTTTTTACTGAGTTGTCTCTATCTGAAGAAATCACGAAATGCAAGAAACTGACAATGTAACTCAAGAAATATAGACAGATTCCGATTATCCTTTTTATGCTACATCAAAGTCATCAACTCCTAAGCAGTTTAGCCAGCCAAAGCTGAATGACGTTGAGCGTGATTTGGGTCTCTCCAAAAATGCAGCAGAAATTTTAGCTTCTAAGTTGCAAGAAATCGCTCTACTGAACAAAACCACAAACGTTTCACACTTCCGAAATCGGGAATAGATTTTGTGGAATTTTTTTTTCAAGAGGAGAATAAGTTTATTTATTATCAATATCTCGGTTCATCTCCAGGAATTAGGAATTCGATGGTATAATTCAAATGATTGAAAATTATTCCTAGATAGTTTTAAGCGCAGCCTCAAGTGTGTTCTACTACATAATGGCAATGTATATGCAGCTGTTCCAGTGGATCATTTTGTGTATTTATGAGAGGATCATAATGACATTAATACTGTGATAAACCAACAAAAATACTACGAGCCCAACTGGACAATTTGCATGGACCTCAAAATGGTGAACTTCCTCCTTGGTCAACAAAGAGAATTTACAAAGTATCCCAGCTTTATTTGCATGTGGGACAGCCGAGCAAGAGACAAGCATTGGAACAAGTAAGAGTGGCCCTTACATGAGATACTGGAAGTTGATATGCCAAATATTTTCAATGATCCAGATTCGTGGACTTGTACGTGATCAAGACTTTGTGTAATATATTAATGTGACCTGCAGGTGTTGAACACAGCAGATGTTCTTGACAGATACATTGATAAGATCGGAGTGATTACCGGAATGTCACCATGGCCTTCAGGTGTTGTTGTATCGGCGGATGTTGTTGACAGCTTCATCCGGCCGAAGATAACATCAACAAAGTGATTATTGGAATATCACCTTGATCCATGGACGTGGTTGAACTCGGCGAATGGTGGCAGATACGTCCGCCCATAGAAGTGGCTACCGGGAAACACACAGTAAATGGGCTTAGGCAAGTAGCCAATGGGGAACAAGCAACGTGAACTGTAACCAATGGAAAACAAAGAAGACGTGGGCGTTACCATAACCAAGGAAAAAGAAGAATTGCTGCTGGTCACGTGTGAGTTGTAGACGATAAAAGTTCCCGAATTTTGGCTAAAGTCAGTTGTTCACTGGCTCTTCCGACTCCCGACGACCCTTTCGTGTGTGCGGACTCTCTGCGATTGTCCTTCTGCTCTACACGAGTATCATCGTCAAGAATAAAAATATAATCTTATATTTTTATATATACGTGTTCCTAGTTGTTTATCAAGACACAGCTGTAGTATACAACATTTTTCTGAAGGATGAATGATAAGGAAAGGGGAGCATGGTTTTCTTTTGCGGTGGCAATGGAAAACTTTCTTGATAATAAAAAGGCCAACAACTATAGAAACCTTATAACAAATTTGTTGTCAGCCTTTTATGACCTAGGATGCAACATGAGTGTCAAACTCCATTTTCTATGCAGTCATCTTGATAGATTTCCTGAGTACATAGAGGCAGTAAGTGACGAGCAATGCGAGCGGTTCCATCAGGGCCTCAAGACCATGGTGGATCGCTACCAAGGGAAATGGAACAAACACGATGGCAGACTTCTGCTGGAACATTAAACGAGATTGCCCTGAGACAGTCCACAAACGAAAGAGCTTCAAGCACGAATTCCTGCCGGACTAAAATGTAAGTAAGCTTTGTATCTTCATAGTAACCAATTTCTTACCTAATAATGAGCTTCATATAAATTCTATTCATATATGGTGGACATATTTCAAATTGTATTGTGGATGAAGTTAGACTATGTAACATTTTCTGTTTTATTCATCAGCTAATTTAATGAGAGTTCAATCTCATGATTCTTTTGATAAACGACGATGACAATGAGACGAAGATAAAATTTTGATATTTTGAAATACTTTGATAGCAGAAAAATAAGAGCATTTAAGAAAAAAACAACTTCATATTTGAAATCAGTACATAAGAAATGGATAATAACAGTAGTTGATATCAATGCAACAAAGATTTTGTTAACCAGTATACCAATGGCCTATTCGTCCAGTAAACAGACCATTATCTCGTCGTAAGTGATAAAATAACCGATACTGACACAACTTTTGCTATAACAACCACTTTTAAAGTCTTCTATTCTCACTGGGTGTCCTTGTGTCTAGTCGTGGACAAACTTAACTAATGACAAATTTTGCTATAATACTAGCATTACATATTCATGACTTCTATTGTGACGACAGCATCTACAACAACTACCAACTCTACAATTATCATTATTGCTTCTAATTTGTATTCTAATGATCTAGTTTGGTGCCATAACAGTGCAAAATTGGCACACGCGTGACTCTCCAGTGTTTGGGTCACATTTAGGCTGGCCATGTTCATGCCGAGCGGTTCGGTCGGGTATGGCTCAGCACTGGATATACCTCTGGCCTGAGGGGGCCGTCCCTCCAGGCTTTAATCCTCCTCGGAGGCGTTAGGTGTATCGCCTGGCGCCAGAGGAGCCGCAAAAAGGGGAATGCTGACGGGGCCCGAGGCATTTTTGGGACTACTGGACGCGTCTGGGCTACGGCCCTGCGACCGTACCCACCTTACAAACGGCCTTGTACCACACTCGTACGCTGGTGGGGCGTATGACAAATATCGGCACACGGTCGCAAGATTTTTATTTGCTCAAAGGCAATTTACAATCCAATTTGCAAATTAACACTGTAAAGTTTGCGTTTGTACTCACCCTAGTAACATGTGGGTATTAGAAAGGAAAAAAATAAAATAAAATGAATAATAAGATAGATTTGAAAATTTGGCTATGGGCTTAAAATGGGATTAATTTTTTAATTCCGTGGACAATTTATTCATATAAGAAAATTTCAACTGTTTCTTGAAGAATTTTCGTGCTGATTTTAAATCTAAAGATATCTCCGCTTTAAGTGTGCGCATTGCTTCAGAAAAAAGGAGATAATACAGGGTGTGAAATTTACAGAAAAAGTCAATTTTTATGTTTTGCTTATGTAAAATGAAGTTTAAATAAGCTGTTTAACACGTTTAAGTAAATCAACAAGAGTCTGATATATCTATGTTCTTGTATCAACTGAAATGCAGATTATAAAATAATGCACAACTTTCACTCGAAGATGAATTGAGATTTAGACTCTACTATATTCCTACTCTTGAAATCAAGTAAATTTTTTTCATATAAATTTCATGTCCACGAACTAAACGAAAATCGTCTCTGGCCTATAGCCTAAAGTTAGCAGTTCCCAGAAGCCACTGACAGGAAGCAAAATTCGTGCATGCTTGAAAGACAGACTTACTGGCACCAAAGAGAAATCCGTTCTCGCTTAAACCTTCACCGATAGGACTAAAAAGACCATTTTTCACTCGGCTGCAAACAAGGTAGCGCATTTGTTTGCCAAGTTGCGGGGCTTCACGCCAGGTTGTGTCTGCTGTTAGCAAGCCGCCACTGCCGAACAAATCACACTGAAAAACAACAACTGGACATAACCACCGACTTTAAACTCGCTACCCACCGAAAATTACACCTAATATATTTCAACCCCTTGTCTGGAAGACGCGATTGTTTCTATTGGTTTCAGGAATAATTTCCCCGCTCACAGAGTAGTCGTTAAACCAAGAAATAAAGTTTTTGAGTTAAAATGTATCTTCATCTCTTTCCTCCCGTAATTCTCTTGCAGCCTTTCACAAACAAAGAAGCCGACAAGTTAAATAGAGTAAGAAGAACAAAAGGAGTCAGATACACCCAAAACCAACAACATACAACAAACACGAACAACGAAATATTAACCAACAAAACCGTCACATACCCCATAAAGATAGAAGGGAACTGTGGAATGTGAATTATAAAGTATTTCTCACTATATATTTGCAATAACATGTGATTCGATAACCAACTAAGATATCCTTGCAGTGATATTGCTGATCACGCCAGGCCATTTGAAATGTGTGAGAGGCATTTATTTGCAGAGCTTGAATTGTTGACTAGTATTTTCTTAGAAGATTGGCCGAGGTCGGGTTGAATGTGTTGATGCAAATTGCCAAGGCTGCTTGTTGGTCTCAAGTGGCCCAACGATTAGTGTGTATTGTTTATTAGTTTTAGCAATTTGTTATCTTAGTCTCGTTTGCCGACAGTGAGTTATGTGTTTGGTAATATTTCAAAAAACACTGCACTCTGATATAAGGTAAACACTGGTCAATGAACGCGATTCTCTAACCTCGAGAAATGAAATAGCACTTGGAGAAGCCGACGAATAATATTGTTGTCTCTAGGGTTTTTCATAAACTCGTTATTCACATGCCAAAGGTCAATCAATTGTTAATTTCTTTATCTTTAGTAAGTAAGTAAGTAAAGTTGGCTCCCTTTTCAATAGCTACTACACAAAGGTGTAGGGGAGGGTGCTACTCCTTTCCCTGGATTACTCCACTTTACTCTTGATACGCTCCTTATATTGCTGAGTGTTAAGAAGGAAGTATCAAGTACCATTTTTAATGTCTTTGGTATGACGCGACCTGGGATTGAACCCAGGTCTCCCGGACCATTGGCGAACACTCTACTCACTAGACCAATGAGCCGGTTCAAAGGTCTCTGCTGATGATGCACATTTTAAGAATAAAGATAATTGCGACACCCTACTTAAGTTTTATAAGTCAAGCCAAATATACATAATGTAAACATTGGTCAATGAACGCGATTCTCTAACCTCGAGAAATAAAATAGCACTAACTGATTGATATGATGTTAATATACATATATTGATATATAGTTCCCCCCTTACTCTTTCTATATATGATATACATATTCTCTCACTTTTAGATGTGTATACACACCCGTACATCCACACACCCACACATCCATGCATGCACATATACACACACAACACACAAATATATATGTTTGTGGTATCTTTCATTCTCTTTCTCTAACATATTTACTTAGATTAAAATTAGTATGCTCTCTCTCTCTCTCTCTCTCTCTCTTACATGAACATTTTACCCTGTCAGGCTCGTCGCAAATTACAAATGCATCAGCAGCAGGTTGAGACACTAAACAATCCACACAGTTCGTCTTTCTTTTCTTTTTTTTTTCAAATCATGACTTATAATTACAATAAGAATAATTAGACAGTCATAAAAACTAGACACTCAAAAAAATTAGACTGTCACAAGAAAGATAATACACGATGTACATTATTTTTAGAAATAGCAAAAATGAATTTTGAGTTCTCAGTCTAGCACACTGTCTCAAAGGAACGAGACAAAGCAGATGAAGTACAATGAATATCGTATATATAGATATCATCATCATCATCATGTCGCGCTGCCAGTACGGATCTCCCTGACCCTCTCTCGCCACCCGTCTCTATCGTCCATTGCTTCCGGGATGTCTTTAAGGCTATATCCTGTATCGGCACATAGTTGTTGTATATAGCTTCTAGCTGGTCGTCCTGTCTTTGCTCGTCCGTGTGAAAGGGTCCACAGGAGTACATCGCTTATGAGTTCGTCCTTACTTCTCCAGCAGTGTCCCCTATGTCCGCTTCGTCTAACTTGAATAGTTTTGTGATGGTAGGTGGCCGTGCAGCTGCTGTTTGATGAGGTGCTGCCTCCGGGACCTGTTCAATATTGCTCGCACCATTCTTGTGTAATTGCCGCCAAAAATAAATGTGCAAACAAATGATTGTGTAACCGTAAAAAAATTGCTTGATCTCCTCGGCATTCCGATTTCTTGTAAATGTAATAAAATATTTTGTGGAAATGATTAAATAGTCACCCATTGACTCTGTGGGGTTGTAACAGATGATGCGCTATCGCTGGTATCTAACACAGCACTTAGCGATTGTACCAGTACCTCTTTAGAAACTATAATGGAAATGTTAAGATTGCGACAAACAAAATTCTTCAACAGATGGAATTATAGCCAGTTTCTCTAATGATAGTGAACATAGAGGACTTAAGGAGGACATCATTGTTGGCAACCACTTAGCAAGGAAAAACGTAAATGATACCTTCATGCTTTACATTCACCAGAAAGATATAAAAGTATTATTTGATTATGTTTTCTATATATTCCTCTGTATTTTGTATTGCTACCCTTTATAATTTTAACTGCCAATAAGTAGAAGTAAAGTTGGCGACCGTAGCTACTACACTGAGGTGTAGGGGAGGACGCAACTTCTTTCCCTGGATTGCTCCACTTTACCCTTGATACGTACCTTATATTGCTGAGTATTAAGCAACGAGGTATCAAGTACCATTTTTAATGTCTTTGGTATGACGCGACCTGGGATTGAACACAGGTCTCCCGGAGATTGACGAACACTCTCATATTTATCAACCCCTCCGCTCAGGCAGGATATGACACAAGGTCAATTTTTTTAAGCGCAGTTTAACATGTTTGAATTCAGAGTTTTCCTTCTCCTAGACTAGTTGCCTCAACAAGGCTGAAGAACTCAGTCTGCCCTACAATTTACCCATAGCTGGAGGGAGAATAATTGGATTCATACCTTTCCCAAGGGTATTAGTGCTATGTGAAATGCAACCAGTCTCGTCCAGGATTTGAACTCGTGTCGCCGTGTCCATTTCCTACGACTATAACCATTACACCACGCGCACCTCACGGGCATTGGCGAACACTCTACCCACTAGCCAATGAGGGTTTTTTTTTTTCAATTTTTCCTCTTTTGAATGGCTAGAGTCTAATGAAAATCTAAATATGCTGCTTTCTGTTTGATTTTAGGAAATACCATTATGTCATTTACTGAGTATAGCTTATTTAGACACGAGGCTTAAATTATGGAACATTCGGTTAAAATCTCACTTACTACCAGTCGCCTGCGAACCATTATATTACTCAATAAAAATGACACCAATTAGCGTGACTTTGCAAGTGTAACAGTATTAGAATAATCAAACTTAGAAAATAAAGCATTTTCCAATCGAATTTGCAACTTTATAACAATAATTTTAAAACTTTCCACCTGCTTACTCTGATCATTATAATTTCTCAAGGACATGCAGGGATTGAATAAGAAATGTAAAAAAAACAATAGCATAAAAAATAAAAGCAAAATAAACACAAAATAAAATAAGCAAATGAACTCCCTCAACGAGTGTCCTGGATATGATACTAAATAATCTGATGGTGATGTTCCATTAATGCTGGAGCTTTGGGGAAGGCGGAGTACCGCTTTATTGCCATCGTTCCCAGGTCTACTCTGGTCTAGAGTGGTAGTACCCGATAGGGATCAAATAAAACTAAACTGTGTGCTTATACTAAACTAAATTGTCTGAAATTAACTGTTTTTACATTTAACTGTGTGTAAACAAGAAATCTATGCTTAATTCGGCGTTAAAAGACCCGAAAAGGGTTGATGCACCGTAAAACAGAACTACCTCCAACCAACCAACCAGCCAACCAACTCAGAATCTCCCAACTATACCGACAATTCGCCATCATCACGAAAACCTTTCACGTGCCTCGAAGACGATAAGAATTAAATTTTAATTGTGTAATACTTCCTTTAGTTTATTTAGTTTCAGTCACTTTGTTTAATGACATATCAACCTTCGTTGGTTATTTGATGCCAAAGCCATCCTTGTAGAAGAACAGTCATCATCATCATTATCATGGCGTGCCGCCAGCACGGATATCCCTGACCCTCTCTTGCCACTTCTCTCTATCGTTCATCGCCTCTGGCAGGTCTTCAGGACTACATCCCGTCTCCTCATATAGCTGGTCGTCCTACTTTTGCTCGGCCATATGTAGGGGTCCATAGATCCCTTATGAGCTCATCTCTGCTTCTCCAGCAGTGTCCTGCATGTCTGGTTCGTCTAACTTGGATAGTTTTCGTGATGAGAAGTAGGTGGCCGTATAGTTGGTGTTTTGTGGGGTGTTGCCTCCAGGACTTGTTCAATATTACTCGCAGCAAGTGGTTCTATTTAACCCATAGCTGAGGGTGCATTAGGGGTTCATACTTTTTTCTAGGATATTAATCTGAAAGTGAATGTAATAGCACGACTGGAGTTCGAACTCGCTTCCTACGATGTCGCAGTCCAGCACGTTAGCCAAAACATCACGGCAACACCCTCCTCTTGTTTGTTTATTTGCAATTAATTATAATAAAAATTCTATAAACAGAATTTGATTTCATACTGAACTTATTGGCCACCTTCAGAGGTCTGTAAGGAAGTAAGTAATTATTGAATGTTAAAATTTTAAATATGAGTCCAACTTGAATACATATGAAAGGGAATAAATAAATTGTTAATATTCAAGATCTGTGGTTATTCTATACAATGAAATCTGTGAAAATAAATAGAATTATATCGAAAATCAAACAATGCCATTTTATTGGAATAATTAAAAGCATTGTTTGGGGATTTTTCTCCTCTGTCCGTGCTGCGAAATTGTCTAAACTGAACGATCAAAATAGATTGTTTGAAAATTATGTTCAAAACCAGATATGCACCAACAAAACAAATCATTTTAAAAAAATAATAATGAAAATTAGGAAAAAGTAGTGATATAGTTTGGCAATCTAGGAGTGTTTTTTTTTTTTTTCTGTTTTACTTGTACTCTAAAAAATGGATTTAAGAACTGTTGTGGAATTTTAGGTCTCCTAAATGCAAATATATAGGCAATAATTTTTAGCTATACAGGTAATTATTTTTAGGTATAGATGTAATTATTTTTAGATATATACGTAATTATTTTTAAATGTAGGTGAAATAAAACGGACTAGAATAGACAGACTAAAACACGAATATTTCTGCACTTTTTCATTGAATATTATTTAATATACACTACTTTAAAGTACACTTCTTAATACACACTTATCTAACACACACTTACTTAATACACACATGTTTAATATACACTTATTTAATATACACTTATTTAATATACACTTATTTAACGCTCATATATCTAATGCACACTTATTTAATATTCATATACTTGTAAAGTAAGTAAGTTGGCGACCGTAGTCGAAGGCTCCCTTTTAAATAGCTACTACATCGAAGTGTAGGGGAGGACGCTACTCCTTTCCCAGGATTGCTCCACTTTACCCTTGATACGTACCTTATATTGCTGAGTGTTAAGCAAGGAGGTATCAAGTACCGTTTTTAAAGTCTTTGGTATGACGCGACCTGGGATTGAACCCAGGTCTCCCGGACCATTGGCGAATACTTAATACACACATATTTAATACATTCTTATTCAATACACACTTATGTAATAGACACTTATTCAATACACTCTTATTTAATACACATTGACTGAATACACAATTATTTAATACTCACATATTTAATACACACTTATTTATTATTCACATACTTGATATATACATGTTTAATAGAGTCTTATTCAATACATTCTTATTTAATACACATTAACTGAATACACACTTATTTAATACACACTTATTTCAGATTCTCTTATTTAATACACACTTGTTTAATACACTCTTATTTGATACACATATATTCAATACACTCTTATTTAAAATACTCTTATTTAATACACACGTATCAAATACACACTTATTTAATACACACGGTTGGTTGGTTGGTTGGTTGGTTGGACTTTATGGAATATCAGCCTTTGTTACAATTCAGTTTAGCATGAGTACACAGTTTAATTTTCAAAAACATTTCTTTTTCAAGCTATTCAGTTTAGTCAAACAATTCTAATTCAAACAATTCAGTTTAGTATAAGTATTGTTTTTGTCCACACATAGTTAAATGTCAAAACAGTTCTATTTCAAACAATTCAGTTTTGTATAAGCACGCAGTTTAGTTCTATTTAACCCATAGATAGGACCCTATCAGGTGCTACCACTCCGAGCCAGAGTGGATATTTGATTGTTAAGCGTTAAATGTTATAAAATAATCAGAATGTCTCTATCAATTATCTTAATTCATTTTTCTTTCAAACATTTTCGTACCGGGTGTGTCACGATGTCCTTTTGAGTAAACCAATCAAATTTTATAGATATTTAAAGGTTTGCTAAATATTCTACATTCAGATAGAAGATGGGTGCGTCCAGTGACCATAAAAAAAACTATCAAATAAGCGCAAATCTTTTTATGTAATTTTGTACAATCCATAGACATAAAAGTTTTAATACATTTCAAAAATAATCCCAGCACAAACACACGCCTCAACAATATTTGATTAAAACTAAAAAAATCCGTTTGATTTTTCTAATAGAACAAATAACAACGGAAAAATTCATATATATATGTGTGTGTGTGTCTGTGTATGTGTGTGTGTGTTCATATCGCTAAATCTGAAATTGTTAAAAGTCGGAGAATGTAACAACCTACACATTCTGAAAGAGCATAACAATAAAGACAAAAGAAAAACTAGTAAAATTTAATCAGTGTTGTAATTGCTTTTATCACTATTTCTATTGTTATTTTCAGCTTTTGCATAATGTCAAGATTAAGATATACATTTAGAATTAGTAGAGGCGCACACCTCCTTGTTAAATATATTAGGGTTAAATGCTCCAATTGTTTTTCTAGGAAAGGCTTAAATGCTAAAGGAAAAAAAATTAATTTTGTCTAATGACGAGTGTAGGAATCAAATAGATAATCGATATTTTTATGATATTTTGCTTCTATTAATAACCCTTGCAAAAATTATTGAATCATCATATCTAAATGATGTTCTCATAGGTTTTTTATTTAGCAGTAAATAAACTAGTAACACATTAGAAATAAAATATTTTTCTTTAAAAGGTGAACATTCTGGCTTCATAAAATATGTCTTAAACAAACTAGATTGAATTATTTAAATAAATGGTATAATTTTTCCAAGCCATGCAAAGGAAAATATTATAGAATAACCCAATGCTAAGGGAGAAATTATTAAATGGTCTTGTAATTTGCAATCATAAAACAAATACAAATCATATGCCTAGATATGCAAATCGGCCCTTTCTTGAAGATCTCAGCAAACGGTTTGACATACGTGGTGCCTTCAATATGTTTCCAGACATTTTTCGTACAGGCATTTAGAATTGTCGTAAACTTTTGAAAATTCAGTATGTTATTGCTATACATCTTTTGAGATGGCTGACCCTACTAAAGCCTGATTGTCACAGCTGGTGAATTTCAAAAATGCAATCTGGACGTGAGGACACTTTAGAAGAACGATATGCAATAAGATTCTATTTTAAACTTGGAAAAAATGCCACACAAACGTATAGAATGCTTCAGACTGCTTTTGGAGCATCTTGCATGAATCGAGTATCAGTTTTTGAGTGGCATAAGAGATTCAAGGAAGGCAGGGAGTCTGTGAGGGATGATGAGAGGTGTGGGGGGAGTAAGAAAGTCAATACGCCACAGTTGATTGGCCAAAGGGTTAGGGTTAGGGTTACTATGTTGAGGATTTAAGGGATTTCAGCAAGAGATTCCGTCGGAAGAGGCCAGCACACTTCAAATCGGGTCAGTGGCATTTCCACCAGGACAATGCACCACTCCACAACTCCATCCTTGTCACTGACTCTTTGACCAAGATGGGCATCAAGACAGTTTGTTACCCTCTCTATAGTCCAGACATTGCTCCCTGTGATTTTGGTTATTTCCTAAGCTCAGAGGCTGTCGTTATGAGACAATTGAGGAGATGAAAGAGGCTGTGACGAAGGTCATTGACGCTCACACAAGAGGACTTCCATGGAGCCTTCCAGAAGTTGTTGGAACGGTACAACAAGTGCATTGCAACCGGGGGAGATTACTTCGAAGGGGACTAGAATTTCATGTGTGTACTATCAATAAAAGTGCAAAAAAAATTGAAACAATGAAAAGAAGCGTAAAAATCATTCAATATAATCCACCGTGAAGTATGGCGAAAGACGTTTATTGTTTCCACTCAGCCATGTCTAAAATGGGGTGGTTAAAAAAAGGAAACATACGGGCAGATCACGAAAGACATGGAAGCCTCAGGAGAGAAAACTGATGTGATGTGCCATTTAAAATCTTTTTTTTTTTTTAATGTACAACAGAAATAATGAAAAGTAAATGAGTCAAAACAGAAATCAATGTTTGAAACTGAATTGTAAGAAATCGGCTGAATGAAATGGGATTTACATAGAGAAAAGACAAAAGAAAATTAAACGATAATGTTTATTGTCACTGAGTAAAGGGGATTAAAGTTTTTATTCGAGAAAGGCATCTAAAATTATATAACCAGACAACAATCCGGATCTAAATTCAATAAAAATTTATCGTGAAATCTTTTTAAATTGGTCCATGAGAGGACTTCATCCACTGAAGAAGATCTATTTGTTATTCAGGAAAGTTGAAACCACTTTGATAAAAGTATTAAGACTGTTATAAAAGAATCAAGATTGTTAAAAAAATTAAGACCGTCATAAAGGAATTAAGACTATCATAAAATAATTAAAGATGTCATTAAAGAATCAAGACTGCTATAAAAGAATCATGACTATCATAAAAGAATTAAGACTGCCATAAAAGAATTTAGACTCACAAAAGAATCAAGACTATCATAAAAGAATTAAGACTATGATAAAAGAATTAAGACTATGATAAAAGAATTAAAACTGTTATAAAAACTGGAAGGGGGGGAAACTCCGTATGGATTTTATCTTATTTGTCAATGAATTCCATAATTCTAAGTTTAGGTTATTCAGTAATATTTTCCGCTACATGGCCAGCAAAAAAATTGACCACTAGTTTAAATAAGTTTAATTTGTTTAAGGAATATTTTATTAAGCCAAAATGTTCAGCTGTTAAATAAAAGAAATAATCTAGGTATTATCAGTTATTAGTTTGATTATTGCAAAATAAAATAAAAACTTTGGTGAACTTACCTTAAGAGAGGTAATGCCATATTTTTTGCCAGGACCAAGATAAATATATCCTTCAAAGTAGCTGCTATACGGCCACCTCTTTCCCATGTCTAAAACCATCCAAGCCCGAGGGCACATGATGATGATGATGATGATGATGATGATAAAGATAAAGATTTCATGATTACGTATTAAGCATATATATATATATATCTTATGTTTATATAATATTTAACATTGATATAACATTTATATAATATTTAATATTCAAATAATATTTAAGGTATCACAGTTTATTTAACAGTCAGTGTAAACGGAATAATGAACGGTTTCACATAATTATCATTTAAAACTTTGCAAGTTTTCACACCAGTACTCATCATCATCATCATCATGTCGTGCCGCTAGCACGGATATCCCTGGCCCTCTCTCGCCACTTCTCCCTATCATTCATCGCTTCTGGCAGGTCTTCAGGGCTACATCCCGTATGTATGTAGCTGCTGTATGTATGTTCGAGCTGGTCGTGCTGCTTTTGCTTGGAACGTTTCAAATATTTCTTTTTGTATAACAGACAAAAACAACAACACTGATGTATAAAAACATAATCAGCTGCTTTTCTTTTCCTTTTATTAACAAAAATATACGGACTGTGATCGTGGTCACATCTCCAGCAAGCTGCTTACATGTTGCACGAGGATGCATGCCACCAGTGTAATTTACGCGGCACTTCCACCGGGGGGTACACCTGTGTCCTGATTACTTTAGGTAACCGGTGCATTTCCTGTTATCTTGTTTCTAGTGTTTGATTTCCTTCTAGTTTGCCACCCATGCAATTTACGCGACATGTTAAAGGGAGTCTTCAAATCAATATCAAACATTTCCCTTTGATTCCTCTTTTAGATTTATTTGGCCCTGGAAGTTTGTTTAAACACTCGTTGAAGAGGATACCAAGAAACAATAATTGTATCGAATTGAATAGAGATGGATCTATTCAGATAGGCAGTCAGTACAGCTTTCAAAAGAAAAAAACAATTGTGTTGTGTCATCGAATAAATTTGCAACGAAAAAAATTGTCAAGAGCTTTCAGCAATTTCGCAAAATAAAAATAATGATAAATCTGTTAATTGATTTTGCATTTCGAAATTGTTTTGTTGCTTTTTGGTTGAATGTCGATTTGATTCAAGCAATAAATATAATGAAATAAAGTGAAGAACTGAAGGAATTAGGAGGTTAATTTTAGTGATACAGGCTCAGATAGATAGATAGATAGATAGATAGATAGATAGATAGATAGATAGATAGATAGATATGAACAGACTGAGATAGATAGATAGATAGATAGATATCAACATAGATAGATAGATAGATAGATAGATAGATAGATATCAACAGAGATAGATAGATAGATAGATAGATAGATAGATAGATAGATATGAACAGACTGAGATAGATAGATAGATATCAACAGACTTAGATAGATAGATAGATATGAACAGAGATAGATAGATAGATAGATAGATAGATAGATAGATAGATAGATAGATTAGTATATCGTTGTATAGAGATGAAGTAGATCATATAATAAAGATAGATTCTAATAAATTCCTTTTTCTTTTGTGTAGGCCACATATGTTTACACAAACACACACACGCATACATAGACTCTCTCTCTCTCTCTCTCTCTCTCTCTCTCTCTCTCTCTCTCTCTCTCTCTCTCTCTCTCTCTCTCTCCATATTTTTCTGTACACTTAGCAGCATAGAAATGTCGAATTCTGTTTTACTCAATATCAGTAAGTCTTTGATTATCAACTCTTTTTGTTTCATGTCGGTTTGTCGTCATCTATTGTACACGAGAAAAGATTTCTGTTGGTTGTAGAAACTCCAAATATGCATATATAAATAATAGAAAGTTTGCCTGATATTATTTGATCTTCATTGGTTGGTCAACTTTTGTGTTGTTGTGCCGAGGCCAATAAGACGAAACGTATAGCAATAATCACGCAGGCTATTGTTAGTAAGGACGATCCTCTTGTTACTGTGACCTAGTGTTAATATATGCAATGCTTAGTAACTAACTACATTCATAAACCTAGATGCATACAAGAATAAAAAGAAGAATAAGTGTAAAGCAAATTGAGGTTGATTTTTCAGACAAAAGAAAGAAAGAAAGAAAGAAAGAAAGAAAGAAAGAAAGAAAGAAAGTTATAAATTTAGACAAATTTACACATTTAAAAAATCGCAAAAGAATGATATAAATTTAGAAAGAAAGAAAGAAAGAAAGAAAGAAAGAAAGAAAGTTGTAAATTCAAACATTTAAAATAGAAAAAGACTGGTATAAATTTAAAAAAGAAGAAAGAATGTTTTAAATTTAGAAGTTTAAAAATAGAAAAAAGACAGATATTAATTTAAAAAGAGAGAGTGAAAGGTGTAAGTTTAAGAAAGAAAGAAAGAAAGAAAGAAAGAAATTTTCCGTTATCGAATAGTTGAAATGTTGAAAACAATGCTGATGACTAAATAGCAGTTAGCGCTATCCTGTTAACATCTCTTGGTCGTTTACAATTATACATAAGTTAAAACCGCTTTATGATGTCGAAAAGCTTTTTGAAATGTCGATCAAAATGCGTTGGTTAAAATTTAAGGGCTTAATTCCTTTTATCGAAAATCCAGATTTAGAATTCAATTTCAAAAATGGAATTCCATAACTACAGATTCTATGTCGGACCGGAAGATAAAACAAATCAAGCAGTTTTTTTTTTTAAAAGCAACATCATCAAGAATAAATACTAATGTGCTTTTCATTATAAAAAAACAGACGTTCTAATATTTACTCAGGGGAAGTCCCCGTGACACACTGTTTAATGTGCTGAATTGTGACATTGTAGAAATGTTTACTTGTTGAGAAATTACAAATAAAATAGTTTCATTGAATTTTCCGTACGGCCTTTCTCTGTGACGTCACGTTGATGATCACACAACCCGATGAAAAATGTTGAATGCAAACGTGGGAATAACACCCATACACCGCTCATTTCAAAAACTTGCCGCCAGGAATCAACATGGAAACTGTCAATCACTACACGTTGTGGAACTTTTTTATCAGGTGTTTGTTTTGTTTTGGTTTGGTTTTATGGCATATCAACCATTGTTGGTTATTTGATGCCAAACCCAGTTTCTTTTACATATGTATTGAATATGGGATTCGTCAACACATTTTGTTAATACACGCAGTTAAATGATCAAACAGTTCTATTTCTAAAAATTCAATTTAACAGAAGTCATTTGTTAGCACTCAGTTTAAATGTCAAGAAGTTCTATTTGACCTATAGGTAGGACCCTATCAAGTGCTACTACTCCGGGCAAGAGAGGACCCTGGAGCGATAGCAATAAAGTGTTACTCTGCATTCCCCAAAGCTCCAGCATGACTGGAGCCTCACTATCAGATTGTTTAGTGGCATACTCGGGTACTCGTTGGTGGGATCTTAAACCTCTTCAGAGATGCTGTCGGTGTATTCTATAACCCCAAGCTGACTGGACTATTGTTTTTTGTTGGGTTTTTTTTTTGTTGTTGTTTCTTTTGTTTCGTTTTTTGCTTTTTTATATTTTTATTTCATTTTTTTTTGTTTGTTTTTGGTGGGGGATTTATTTTTTGTTTTTATTAGAGTGATGGGAATCTCGGCACAAAGGTAGAAAAATGAGAAAAAAAAGGGGATTCTGTAGTAAAATCTCTTATTTTAATCCGTCGAATACAATTTTAGTATATCTGTCAAAAAATATATTGTTAGTCTATTAAAATAAAGGAGAAACGTGTGCTGTTGTCCTTAACTTGGAGGAGTCGATATTTTGATTACAGGTCGAGGCTGTGAACTGAACAGTAATGTCTGCTCGGGTTCGATCACTCTACGAAATAGTGAGATAGTTGTCATGATAATTCCAAGATCCTGTGAGATATGATTCTTCAAATAACAGAGACGAGTAGCTTCGAGGAAGTTTCGTAATAAAGAAAATGTTATTAATTGTATGTGATGTACCTCCAATCCCAAGGATCAAGTCATCTGAAATTTATTTATATTCTTCTTGGCATGTATACTTCCCTGCTAGCCAACCCCATTGTATTCCTCCTCTTGATCTATTTTGGGCAGAGATTTCAAGAAATCTTGGAATTATTATTCAGCACAAACAATAATACCATTGCAAAAAAGCATTAGCAACAGCAATGATATTATTATTATTATTATTATTATTATTAATAATAATAATAATAATGAAAATAATAATAATAATAATAATAATAATAATAATAATAATAAGGAAACTTTAAGAGAGAAACAGAATCTTTCCTAATAGCAGCACAAAACAACGCCGTAAGAACCAAGCGGGAATAGATAAGACGCAACAAAATAGCAAATGTTGGGTATGCGGTGACAGAAATGAAACCATCAATCACATAATAAGCGAATGCAGCAAATTAGCGCAGAAGGAATATAAGACTAGACACGACTAGGTCTACAAGGTGATACACTGGGAGATGTGCAAGAAATTTAAATTTGACCATACTTAGCATCTGTCCTAGAAAATAACACACATAAACTCCTATGGGACTTTGACATACAAACTGATCACCTAATCTCAGCCAGAAGACCAGACCTTATAATAATCAACAAAAAAAAAAAAAGAGAATTCGCATTTAAAGATACAAATGGATCACCAATTTCCGGCCCGAAGACAAAATCAAGTGTTAATAGACAAAAAAAAAAAAATTAAAAAGCGAACAGTTGTTTATTTCCATTTTTATTTCGACTAATTTCTTGGATTCGAAGTATTCAAATGTATTGGGAAAAGATTTCTTGAAGTGATGATAAAGTGCACACAAAAAATCATGTTATTCACCTCAGTAAAGAACATCTAACAGCTAAAAGAGATAAAAGGACGTTAGAATCACGGAGCTAGCAAACCTACACGAGTGAGTTCGAGTCTCATTAGGTGCCCCATTCATTTGGCCTTGTGCTTCATCGAAGCAAAGAGCTTCGTAAATTACTACGTAAGAATCACGGAGGAAAAGATGGCGGCGATAAGAAGCCGAATGACCAATTAAAGCCGAAATGGCCATTCAATACAAGGAAGCCTTAATCACTAAAGGAAGACAAATGTCCTATAAGGCTGGTTAGTATTGAATAACCCACGAAGGTTGATATACCATTAAAACAAAGAAACCATATCAAAGTAAATAATAAACAGAATTTTTTTTCCATGCCTCAATATCGTTAAGACAATTTGTCAAACTGATTTATTGCATAATGTTTCTCAGCAATTTTGTGCTGATCAATGTCAGTCTTGTTCACCACAATTCTTTTAGTGTTTCCTATTCCACTCCCGTCTCTGAATACACGACCACATTGTCATTGAATATTCTGGATTAACATTTTTAGCCTATTCTAGGCCTGTTCTGTTTGGGTAATTGACGCTTTCATGTCAGCGCTACGGTATTTGCATAGTACGATATAACAAGATTGCGGCATAGGAACAGATTCACTATCAGTGTTGTCTTTAAAAAAACACCACCCTAAGGTCAACTTCAATCTTTATGTTGCACATTATTTTTTGGAGATGATAAATAAGAAGCAAAACCACTTTTAACTTCACTGTCACACATTGGGTGAACACTTCATTGCAGAAAAGTGAGAAAAACTTTACTAAAACTGAACGAATTTGGTCCCATTTCATTGTCCTAGTAGGCAGAGTGTTCGCCAATGGTCCAGGAGACCTGGGTTCAATCCCAGGTTGCGTCATACCAAAGACTTTAAAAATGGTACTTGATACCTCCTTGCTTAATACTCAGCAATATAAGGTACGTATCAAGGGTAAAGTGGAGAAATCTAGGGAAAAGAGTAGCACCTTCCCTTAGCTATCGAAAAGAGAGCCTTCTGGTCGTCCTCGATTACGGTTGCCAACTTACAACTAGTTGAATCCTTGAAATTACTGACAGACAACCTCACAACCTGTTTCCTTTAGTCACAATAAGTACGTTTCACCAGGCATTAATTCAGTGGATGACAAGAATGACTGTGAAAAGGTTTCATTTCTGGCCCAAACTGCTTCAGTTTGTCGATGGAATTTGTCGTGAACTCTGAAATACATCATGCTCATCAACCTCAGCTTCACGCTTAGAAGAGGCCTTAAAACTTGTTCAGATAGTCTCAAAAATAACAATTTCAAAACACATTGATGTAGAGATTTTTTAATGTATACTGCTATGATAAATTTTTAAACATTTAAAATGGATCGAAAATATTTTGATTTAAACTTTGTGTGTGTGTGCGTACGCGCGCGCGTGCGTGCGTGCGCGTGTGTGTGTGTGTCGTTGTTGTTGTTGTTGATTGATTGATTTTACCGGCATGTCAAGGCATAAACTTGGGTCACCGTGTCTATTTTCCATGACAATAACCGTTACACAACAAGCACCTCCACGGGTGTGTGTGTGTGTGTGTGTGTGTGATTGTATCGATGAGTGATTAAACAAGTTTTACATCATAACAAACCTTATTTATCCATATTTATTAACCCCTCTGCTCAGGCAGGATATGACACAAGGTCAATTTTTAAGCGGAGTTAAACAGGTTTGAATTCTGAGTTTTCTTTCTCCTAGACTAGTTTCCTCACCAAGGCTGAAGAACGCAGTCTGCCCTACTATTTACCCATAGCTGGAGGGAGAATAATTGGATTCATACCTTTCCCAAGGGCATTAGTGCTATGTGAAATGCAACCAGTCTCGTCCAGGATTAGAACTCGTGTCGCCGTGTCCATTTCCCAACGACGATAACCATTACACCACGGGCACCTAACAAACCTTATTTATCTGTCCAGCACGATAGCCATTAAACCAAGGGGACCCCCCCCCCTATAGGAATTGAGGGAGTTTACGTGTCGTCGTGGCTAACATTCTGGACTGCGACATGGTCGTGAGTTCGAGCTCCAGTTACGCTATTACTTTCTCTTTCAGACCAAATACCATTGAGAAAGGTAATGGGTTAAATAGTACCGCTGCTCTTCAACCGGGATAGCTTTGGCATTAAATAACCAACGAAAGTTGATATGTCATTAAATAAAAGAACCTAAATGGAAATAAGTAAAAGTAAAGTTAGCGATCGTAGTCAAGGGCGACCCGAAGGTTCCCTTTTAGATAGCTACTACATCGAGGTGTAGAGGAAGACAATGCTCCTTTCCCTGGGTTGTTCCACTTTACCCTTGATACGTACCTTATAATGCTGAGTATTAAGCAAGGAGGTATTAAGTACTATTTTTTGAGACTTTTGTATGACTCGACATGGGATTGAACCCCAGTCTGCCGGGCCAGTTGACAAGGGTTGATATGCCATAAAACCAACCAACATACACACACACATATATATATATATATATATATATATATATATATATATATATATATATCATCATGTCGTGCTGGTAGCACGGATATCCCTGACGCTCTCTCGCCACTTTTCCCTATCGTTCATCGCCTCAGGCAGGTCTTCTGAACAACATCCCGTATCCTCACATAGTTGCTGAATGTATGTTCGTACTGGTCGTCCTGCTTTTGCACGGCCACGTGTGGCGGTCCATAAGAGTACATCACTTATGAGTTCGTCCCTGCTTCTCCAGCAGTGTCCTGCATGTCTGGTTCGTCTAACTTGAATAGTTTTCGGGATAGGAGGCAGGTGGCCGTACAGTTGGTGTCTTGTGGGGTGTTGCCGCCAGGACTTGTTCAAGATTGCTCGCAGCATGAAAAACTGTCACTTTTATTCATATTCTTATTTCTTCTAATACAAATTTTTAACAGTTAATTATTGTAATAATAAAAGTAATTCTTATAATCGGAATAATCTAATTTTGATATTTTTTCTTAATATCTTTTCTCTTTTCTTTTTTTCGTCTATTCATATTCCTTAGAGCGTAAACGCCTTATATTTTGTCCCTTGTATTTACATATTTGATGCGAATGCCTCTGCCAATGTGTGAGTATATCTGTGTACGTCTGTCTGTGTGTGAGTGTGTCTGTGAGTGTATCTATCCATGTGTGTGTGTGTGTGTGTGTGTGTGTGTGTGTGTGTGTGTGTGTGTGTGTGTGTGTGTGTGTGTGTGTGTGTGTGTGTGTGACTTCGTCCGTATTTCGAAAAAAAAAAAGAGACATAAATAAAAACAGACCAAGTGAAACAAATGAAAAGATTACCATCTCTTTTCTCAGGATTTAAACATGAACTGGTGTTTTCTTTCTTTCTTTCTTTATTTATTTATTTATTTATTTATTTTTTCAAACTGTCTATTAAGTAATTCAAAATAACACGATTGAGTAAGTGAAATATCATCCGAGGAATTTTGATTGCCGTATTTTCTTACCTCCTGAAATAGAATCGGCCGAGCGGGAAACGGATAAAGCAGAGAGAGAGAGAGAGAGAGAGAGAGAAGAAAAGGATACCAGAAAAAAAGAAGGACGATGAATAAATAGACGCCAGCATGAAAATGAAACACCACTTATTTTTTTAAACTTTAGTTTTCCCCCTCTCTCCGCTTCATTCAAATGACAAATCCAACAGGGTAAGTCAGAGTTTGTAGCTTTGTTATTATTAAGCATACTTCTTACCCTCCAAGGTGTGCCAAACTCAAATAGTATCATGGCTATACCATGATTAACATGCTTTTAAAAATCACCGACATTCTCCAGAGCTCAACATACGTCGTTGTCGTCTTCAGATCGCATCATGTGTGCGTATTGATAATTACAACATTGCTAAATCAGCCGAGGTGGTCCCGAAGAAGTTGGTGAGTTTGACAAGGGGGTTATTGGGTAAGATGCACGGCAACCAAAAAACTACTGCACCCTCAGTCCGTCACCAGTGACAATATTGTACATACTCTCCACCCTCTTTTTATTTCAACTTATTTGGGTTGTTGTTGTTTGTCATGGGTAGAAAAAAAATTAAGTCACTTAATTTGATCTTTTTGCTGATTGATTATTTTTACACTTGTTTACTGTCTCTATACACACACACACACACACACACACATATATATATATATATATATATATATATATATATATATATATGTGTGTGTGTGTGTGTGCGGGCACGTGAGTGTGTGTGTGTTCACGTGTGTGTGTGTGTGTGTGTGTGAAGAGGGAAAATATTCTCGGACAAACCAAGGAATGACTTTTATTAAATTCTTATTGAAATTTTTTTTTTTTCTTTTTTTTTGCAGGATGAGGCAAACTTAAGGTGCGACTTTCCAAGTGTGTTGAACTGCAGGACAAATACATGGAATAGCATGCATGTTTCTTGACTCTCTGTCTGTCTATCTATCTGTCTGTCTGTCTGTCTGTCTCTCTCTCTCTCTCTCTCTCTCTCTCTCTCTCTCTCTCTCTCTCTCTCACGTACACACACACATACATGCACGCGCACACATACACACACACATACACGCACACATACGCCTTATAGATACTTACATATTTTCTGGGAAAGAAAAGGTGACCAATTATTCCGATTTCTTTTTAATGTCTAATTCGAGAATTCCAACAAACACACACACACACACACACACACACACACACACACACATATATATATATATATATATATATATATATATATATATATAAAGAGAGAGAGAAAGAGAAGGAGACAAACAGACAGAAAGACATGGAAAGAGACAGAGAGAAAGATCTAAGTTAGGATTGCGTAGACACAGAATCAATGGCGTTTGGTGACTCAGTTTTTCGCCCAAGTGATCATCAGACCACGTGCTTTTGACCCTGTGTCTACGCTATCCTAATTTAGATTTACATTTACTCTCCCACCGACATTAAACACTCTTTATTTATATATGTAAAAAAACTACATTATTAATGTGTGTGTGTGTGTGTGTGCGTGAGTGTGTGTGTGTGTGTGGTTAGAATGATGTCATCATGGGCGATAAACTGACAGTCACCAAGTTCCGTTGACTCTGTGTCTATGCTATCTTAACTTAGATCTACATAATCTCCATAACCAATATGGAACACTCTTTATTTATGCATACAGAAAACGACATTATTAGTATTATTTGCATAATGGTTAGAATGTCTGGAAGACCGCGCTTCAATCCCAGGTCGAGTCATATCAAAGACTCAAAAAATGCTACTCGATGCTTCCTTGCTTAATACACAGTATTATAAGGTACTGATCAAGGGTAAGTGGAGTAATCAAAGGAAATGAGTAGCGGGCATCCCAGGTTATTGAAAAAGGAGCATTCAGATCGGTCTCGACTACGGTCGACTAACTTATATATATATATATATAAAGACAAAAGAAAAAATTCAATTTCTTGGTATCATTATAAATTTATTTCAGGCTTTTATAAACTTTTTTTGATAAAAATCTTCCTCAGTAATTCAAAATTTTCATTTAGATGTTCAAATTACTTCTCTGAGGAAGGTTTTTATTTCTCGTTGTAGGAGTCTTACATCTATGCAGAGATGCAGTCGGTGTATTCTGCAGCCCCAACCGACAAGGACTTTTTTTTATTAGTTGAAACATTTTCAGTACAACTTTAAATTAATTTAGCAGAATTTCTGTTAAATGTTTTATTCATAGTGGCTTTTTTAGGAAGTTCTTGTTAATCAAACTGATGAATAATTTTCCCACGTAATCTTTTATTGCGCAATTAAATTGTATGTGTTGGTGGGGATTCAAGTTGATGACATTCCATTTTCTTTTCTTTTTTTTTTTCATTTTACTATCCTAATTTTCATTAATGAATGACATTTTATTTATTCATTCGCTGATTTTAGTGTCTTTTCATCGTCTGTTATTTATTTTTATTTTTATTTTTTTTAGTGGAAAGTTTCTCTATGACAAGAGGAACAAAACTAATAAAAAGAGTTTAAAATTACAAGCCCACTCGTCTGCGGCTGTGGAAAATACCAACTGCATCTCTGCAGAAGGGTAAGACCCTGCCAACAAGTGCCTTGGATATGAAACAAAACAATCTGATGGTGAGGCTCCTGTAATACTGGAGCATTGCGTAATGTGAAGTACCTCTTTATTGCCATTGTTCCGAGGTTCCCTCTGGCTCGGAGTGATAGCACCTGAAAGGGTCCTATCTTTGGGTCAAATAGAGCTGTTTGACATTTAAACTGAGTGCAAACAAATGATTTATGCTAAACTGAATTTTTAGAAATTTAACTGTTTGATCATTTAACTGTGTATGTTTAATTGAATTGTTAGTGATACATGATAATACTTGGAACCATTTAACTGTGTGCAAAAGAATGAGCTTAGGCTCTTTTAAAAATGTTATCAACAAAATGTGTTAAGAAATCATATATATTTAATATATATCTATAAAGAGGATTTGGCATTAAATAACCAACAACGGTTGATATGTCATAAAACCCAACCAAAAGATTATAGTTATTGGGAGAGATTGGAAAAACTAGGATTGACTACTTTATTCGAAAGAATGAGAGGTGATCTAATTGAAACTTTCCAAAATAATTAACGGAATTTCTTATAATGGTAGACATTTTTGTAATATCTGAACTGAATACACTCACTCACACACATATATATATATATATTAATATATATGGTATTCGAGGTAAATGAGAAAAAGTTATATGATAAAGAAAAACAGATATTTTTAAAAAATCAATATATTTAGAAAGATGTTACACACGTGTGTCAACTTAGCAACAGAAGAAAACTTTATCCAATAAAACCCCTTTTAGCCTCAAGGACAGCCTCAGAAGCGAGGGCATACCTTGATCAAGTGGTTCTCGTTTATGCTGGTTCTAATGTTCTTCCTGACGAATCTTTAACAAGTCCTTGGTGTCGCAGTGCCTCTGTCAAGTCGATGATCACCCAGAAGTAGTAGTTCAGGGGATTCAAATCAGGAGAGCTAGGAGGGTATATTTTTGAGAGGAAAATTTTCCTAAAAAATGTTTGCCTAACCACACATGGTCTATGTAGGAGGAGCTCTTGTACCTGATCTCCTCGAGCTCAACTCGTTTGAACGCTTCTCCGATTAAACTTTATGGGATCGTAGCCTTGGCTAATCTACCTTTCTAGCGAAGTCTGACCGTTAGAGTATTTTTCTCTTGATTCCGAATGACAAGTATCCACCAGAAGCCACCAGCTCGTTTCTGGCAAACAACTCGACAGATCTGGTCAATGTTACGAAGCTAATTGGAAACTGCCATGTTAAAACACTCGATATGTCTTAAAGAGAAATGACGATGATAGAATTTGGCACATACTGTGTAACATTACGTTTGGTCGTCTTCCATTTATGGCCGGTTAAAGAGGTGTGTTCTTAAATACATGGGGCAGTCACACACATAACACAGACACACACACACACACACACACATATATATATATATATATATACTTAAATCTAAACTTGCCTGATTTTATAAAAAAAATATCGGGTAATAAAGCTTATCCAACGGTAATCTTTACTGTAACGTTAGAGGAAAATTTAGAGGCGCGCTTCGCACAACGGTTATCTTTATAGGAAATTGAATCAAGTTCAAATCTTAGACAAAGCTGTTTGCGTTTCACTTCACGCCAAAGCCCTTTGAAAAGGCATGAATCGTTCTGATCTTCTTCCTAGCTAGAGTAATTAGTAGGGCAGACTAGGCTCTTTTGCTTAGGTAAGGCAATCATTGCAGGAGAAGGAAAACTTTGAATTCAGTCCAGCTTTACTCCATTTAAAAAATGACCCAGTTTAATAAACACTACTGGTTACAGTTAGAGAGGGAGATTAGAGAAATTAGGAATTACAAGAAAGAAAAACGAGAAGTGACCTAACTAAAACTTTCAAAATAATCAGCTGAATTTCTAATCCTGGGTGTCATTTTTTCATTATTTCTCTTCGAACTAAAAATTTACTATCGAGGCAGATTTCAAAAACTAAGTTTTTTAACCAGTTGGATGTTTTTTTTTTTTGTTTTTTTTTGTTTTTGTTTTTTCTGCTAATAAAGTAATACATTATATTTTGGAAACAAACTCCTTTATCAGATCAAAAACAGCAATTACGTAAAGAACTAAAATCTAAAATTCAATTAGATTGTTCCAGAAATAATGGTAAGAAAAAGAAATTAAGAGGGCATTTTGGGAAGCTACCGGATGAGTTACTTAAATTCTAATCCGTCGGTAGATATCATATAAATATTGTATATGTTCTGTACAAAGATTCTTTCTTTTATTTTTTTTTGTGAAGATTGGAACAAGGGGAGATGCCCAAGGATGGTTGGTTGGTTGGGATTATGGCATATCAACCTTTGAAGATTATCTAATGCCAAGTTCATTTTTTAACAGATAATCAGTTCTATTTCAAACAATTCAGTTTAGCATGAGTACACAGTTTAATTGTCAAAAACACTTCTATTTCAAACAATTCAGTTTAGCATGAGTACACAGTTTAGTTGTCAAAAACAAAAATCATTTTCATTTGTTTGCACACTACAAAATTACATATTGCAAAATGCAAGTTGTAAGTAAAGTTGAAGACCTTAGTCGAGGGCGACCAGAAGGCTCCCTTTTCAATAGCTACTACATCGAGGTGTAGGGGAGGGCGCTACTCCTTTCCATGAATTGCTCCATTTTACCCTTGATATATACCTTATATTGCTGAGTATTAAGCAAGGAGGTATCAAGTACCATTTTTAATGTCTTGGGTATGACGCGACATGGGATTGAACCCAGGTCTCCCGGCCTATAGGCGAACACTCTACCCACTAGCCCATAAATAGAACAAAACTATGTTTTGAATTGTTTGAAATAGAACTGTTTTTATGTATAAAATTGTATTGTACCATAAAATTAAACCAAACTAATAAAAAAGGAACAGCAAAAAACTAAAAATGAAAATGCAAACAACTGCTCCTCACTTTATGTAACCTTGAAAGAAAAATGAATGTCTAATCAATAATCAATACTTAACAGAAAATGCTGCTTACCAAGCGATCGTAAAAACTGAAGATGGACACATCATGACTTACATAGAGGCCACAATAAGACCACGGAAACTCAGATTTTATTATCACAAAACCCCCATTGAAAAAAGATAATGTGCCAACAGCACAAGATTATCTAAATAGGTATGAGAATAAAAAAAAACACTAAAAACACCCACAATGGAGTGGAAACTAGTCAAAAGAAAAATTTTAAAAACTTGCGCATGGCTGTGTCTCAGTGGTGTAGTAGCAAAGGTGCTGGATTGCGAAATCGTAGTAAGGGAATTCGAACTCCAGCCACGCTTTTACATTCAATTTCAGTTTAATACCCTTGGAAAAGACATGAACTCCCTGATCATCCCAACTATGGGTTAACTAGTGCCACTACTGTTCTTCTACAAGGGTGGCTATAGCATTGAATAACCCGCCAAGCTTCATATGCCATTAAACAAAGAAACTGAACCAAAACTGAAAGGCATTTAATATCAGGGTAAATTGGATCATCGTGCAGTGTTCAAATTTCAGTTGAGGTAGTTTGGTGTGTTTTGGTTTGGTTTCTTTATTTACTGGCATATCAACCTTTGTGGGTTATTTAATGCCTCGGCCATCCTTGTAAGTTGGCCGACAACGGGCGTGACCCAAAGGCCCGCTTTTCAATAGCTACTACATCGAGATATAGAGGAGGGTGCTATTCCTTTCCCTTAATTGTTTCACTTAACCCTTATCCGTACCTTAGAGTGCAGAGTGTTAAGCAAGAAAGCACCAAGTACCATTTTTGAGTCTTTGGCATAACGACCTAGGATCTTCCAGACTCATTGGTGAACACTCTAACAATTAAATAGAATGATAGTGGTACTATTTAACCCATAGCTGGAAGGATAAGAGGAGTTCACACGTTTTCAAAAGTTGTTTGTTTTTTTTCATCTAGCCTTCTTAAAAAAAATCTGAATATGAGCACAGGTAAAAAATCATACATTCTAGTCGAGTAAGAACATTAAGTTTATAAGTCCCGAAAATTCACTCTGAATTGTTCAGCAGGACACATGGCGTAACGGTTATAGGCGTTGGTTCTTCTAAGGAGACAATCATCTGGAGGTTGCATATTCACTCCTCACTAAAGGAATACTGAACACTTGTACGCGGTTATGGCTAATGGAATCAGAACAGGCGACCATCGTGGTTTCAATAAAGGACGTAGTTCGAAGTTCCGTGACAATGACCGGCTATTTTTATCATTAAGGGTTTTCGGACGATTATCTTTATTGTTATTTCCACAACGTTTCGGTCGATATGTCCTCCGGCCTTCTTCAGGTGTTTGTCGAACTCGGGAACCTTCACAGAACTTAGTTCGAAGTTCTGTGAAGGTTTCCGAGTTCGACAAACACCTGAAGAAGGCCAGAGGACATATCGGCCGAAACGTTGTGGAAATAACAATAAAGATGAAGACAATAGTCCGAAAACCCTTTGCAAAAGGTATTAGCCCAAAAGTGAATATAATAGCGTGACAGGAGTTCGAACTCGCCCACGTCAACATTTTAGACATTTTGCAATGGAGCATCTTCCTGAGGTATTTTGTGATTGTTTTCAATCTGATTACTTTGAGCAAAGCATAGATCAGCTACTTCCAGAGGGAAGGAACTAGGGATACTCCTAGCTGCTCGTACCGAATAATCCAATACAATCTATTACATATCCTTTTAAGAGGAGATGAACATTACCATGTAACCTCCATTGCTTCGAGAACTGCTATGAAGGAAGCAGCACTAGATAATCCACTGAGTATTGGGCTAATTTAGTGTAATCACACTGGTCAACACCATTTTTAGTGCCAAGAAACAAAACAGTTTTTTTAGCTAATTTTTCATTATTTTGGTTCCAAAAATGACCATAGTTTTTTTCATGGTTCGTAACTGTTTTTGACTGATTACAAAATTTAGTCAATAAAAGTCATAGAAACCCATCAATTTTCAAGTAGACCGAGCAAATAGAGTATTTTTTCATAAGAAAAAAAGTGTTTTTGAGTCAAATTTAAAATAGATGTACCGATTTTTTTCAGTTCATCGCCAAAATTCAAATTAACTGATAAACTTTATCAGTAATACACTTTAGAAAATCTGATAAAGAGGCATAAAAAAATGAAACCCTAAAATCTTCTGTTTGATATTCATAAATTCGTCCCATCACTTTTGTTCCTTTATGACACAAGGAAACCAAGCACATTGAAAGCGTTTGTTTTCACAGTTGGAAAGAAACTCCAACTAAAAACATCCTAACTGAATGCACCAAATCCATTTTACATGGTGAACATCGTGAAAATGGTTTCACTATAACATCAAGAAACTCATAAAGGATGATGTATTTCTTAATTCAATGAATGAGTTGGAATTACACGTTTGGACATCGTTTGTTGACGTGGTGAAAAACTTCTTAGGCAATCGCCAGGCCAAAAACTACAAGGAGTTTGTGGAAAAGCTGTTGAAAAGTCTACAGGACACAGGCGCTAATATTTGTATTAAGGTTCATTTTTTACGTAGTGTGACGGGGTATAAAATATTTATCTCATAACGAGAGTTTATTTTTACGTACGTGTGACGTCGGGGCAGTCTGGCACTTGACCCCTCGCAAAATAAGTCCTAGTCGGGACGCCTGTTTCGGGCATAAGATAGCTGGCAAATAATGTGGGGGTTAATTTGGGGCTAGACCCATCTCGACGCTGGCAAGGGTGATTCCAATTTCACTTTACATACGTCACTAAGTCCTTTCGTCTTCCTACCCCCTCGGATAACGGAAAACATGGACTTCTAGGTTAAGATAAAATATCATTCACTGTAGTCGGAAATTCCAATTTCCCGTATAATGTTTTTAAGGCGAATAAGACATTTAGCGAGAATAAATTGAAGCGAATGAGGCTGAAAAAGATATGTGCAAAAGAAGGCAACTCGACAGATGAACAACATAACGAATACCTTTCAACATAAGGGAACATTTACTATAACAAAATTTTAATAGGTGAGGGCTAAACAAATACCTAAGGTGCCGGCTATATTACACCAGCAGTCTTAAACACAAACGTCTCTCTCGACAGTCCTTTTCTTCTTCTTTTTTTCTTTTCTTTCTTTCTTTCTTTCTTTTTTACATTTGGGAAAGTAGCTAAATTCACTCATTCGTTTACAGTTTATGAAACGAATCTTTTCAGTCTATTACTTTCCTTTTCTTAATACATTTAAGTTCCAATATTTTGGAAAGGTTAGGAGGAAAAATAGTTTTAAGATGTACTTATCTTTTTCGAAGAGTTCATTTCCTAGATTCCTTTCTTTTACGGGGGAGTGGCGTTTCTTTAGAATCAGGCGGGAAGGCACATGTTATCTTCTGTTCAAATATTCTGTTCCGCTCTTTCCCGGAGTTTCGGTGACAGTTTCAACACATCTCGTCACACCGACTGCTGTCCAAGAACTCCATTCTTTTCGCGGCCGGGACCCGGGAGTTTAGCTACAATTCAGCACATCCTTTCACGGCGACCTCCGTCCTAAAAACTGAAAATCCTTTTCCCAATTTCCTCTGACGAAAAGGTCCTACTTCCGGCTCCTTCCTCCTCACCCACCTCACCCGGTCGTGCTACTTAAAGACCTACATTCCCTTCTTCGTCCAACCAAGTTGGGGTTATGAAGTGCAGATAGCTTGACCTACATTCTAACTGCCTCAGCGGTCAGTCGCTGGGCTTGTTAGTTCAAACACAGAAGGGGAAGGGAAATTAAATCCCACTTCTCCCCTCTCAGTGGCACACCACGTCACAGTAGCCATCTAGATAAATTTCCGGCTAATTACGGCGATGTGAGTGATGAGCAAAGAGAACGATTCGATCAAGATATCAAAACTATGGAAGAGCGCTACTAGGGACAAACGAATGATAGCTGACTACTGCTAGAGTATCAAAAGAGATAGACAACCAAGAAAGAGAAAATTTTTACCATAGTTCTTATGTTCCCGAAGGTTTTATTTCTGCTGTTATATTATTAAATAATTTGATGAAAATATTTGTTGGACTTGGTATATTCAATCGTGTTATTTTTAACGACTTAGAATCTGATTGTTCTTGCAAAAATAGTATTTCTCAATAAGCGGCCCAATGTTTGTTTGTTTAAATAAGAATTGAGAGGTTTCAACGATTTTACTTTGAAAAGTATTGCCATCGGTCAATATCATATATACAGAAAACAAATAAACAACCGAGAAATCAATACATGTAATTCAATGAGCGGTGTTGGCCGCCTCTCAGGCAGAACAAAGCTCAACAAGGAGCTCGCGAATCTGATCTAAAAATGTAACACGATAGGTCATGCTCAATATTAAAATTTCATAAATGATAATGCAACTCTGTTATTCGGAATACGAAAAAGTCTTTATTCAAACTGTCTACATTTCTAGCAGTCTGACGCAACCACGAGGGGAGAAGAAAACCTTATAAGGTTTTATGAGCGAATCTTGCTTTCAGCTACAAAGAGGCACCCACTGAACGATTCGCACTAACGTCGAACCCAACTTCTCTCTTTGGGTTTCAAAATTCAACTCCCCCTGAAACCAAAATTATCTTTTCTTATCTAATATCTTCTGTTGAAATTTGTAAATTCGGTAGTCAATGTCTGCTTGAATCTGATTGGCTGCTTTGAAGTTGAGCCGTTAGCCCCACCCCCACTGTTATTTAAGTGAGACCCACAAGGGTCTGGCCCTCTTTTGTTTTTTATTTTTTCAGCACGAACAAAAGGCTCTGCTTGGCTCGCTCCTTTTGCTTTGCGAACTCTTGTTAATTCACCTTCGACTTTAGGCAATTTTTTCTTAAGCAAAGTAACTTGAATAAATTAGGCCTATTTGGTCTATTTATGCTAAGCCACTTTTCCTTACAGGGTTTTTATTGTTACTTGTTGAAACAATAAGTCTACTACAGGCTATTTGTGATTTAGTATGCTGTCTCTTTCAAAAGAAAGTTGAGTCTAAGGTCTGGAGGTGGTATCATTTGACTTTTGTCGACAAAGGAACTAATTGGCCGTGTCAGAAAATGTGGTAAAAGCCTCCGTAGGCTCAACAGAAGAACATTTGTGTTGAAACAGAAAGATATTCACCTAAGAGGAAGAAGCGGTGGTCTACTCAAAGTTCATTTAAAGAAATAGTAAACTTCATTTGCAATAAGTCTACATAGGAAACTAGAAGAACACGGTTGTCAAGGTTGATTCTACACAAGAAGGAGACGACGAGAAGAAGAATAAACCGTAAAAATTGGCTTCTAAATTAACTTTGACATAAAATACCAAAGAAAGGTATTTTAGCATTAACAAAAGTTAAACTGACAGTAGGTCAGTGACGGCATTGCTTTGAGAAAGTTAGTCGTTATATTTCTTTATAGCCTTCTCCTCTTTTTTTTTTTTTGTTATAATATTGTTGTTTCTTCAATGTATGTTATTTTTGTTATCTTAAATTCAATGCTTTCGACAAGCATAGGGGAAAATATGCAAAGTTTATTTCTCTTGAAATAAATTGCTTTGTGGGAACCGGTTGTTTTTGTTTTTAAGAACTATAGACACACTTCTCTTTCAGGTAGCAAAAATAAGCTTCCCTTCCTCTTTTTTATCTCCTTTATTTTCATACTTTTCTCTCTCTCTCTCCCTCTCTTTGACAGCCCTGACAGTTACTGCTAGATAGTTTCTTGGGCTGGGCAGAGATAAAGCTTACTTGATTTGGGTAGAGTTGTACTTTATGGCGACTAACATTCAGATAATTTTGTTAACTTCATATATAAGTCATATTAGAACATATGTTATTAACTTTTCTTTAATTTAAATCAATCTTATTCTAAATCGATGACATAACTTGTTTGCCTTTTACGGCATCCGGTCTCAACAATGATTTGAAAATACGTCATCCCAGCGAACTACAAAACAATCTGTCAAATCTGATATTTTACCACACGTGTAAGAATTACACCAAATGAACTTTTGTGACGAAGTACATTTATACTCAAAGATTTGTAACCAGTCCACAACCTCACCAAACTAAATAATAAAATAATTAATATAATCAATTATCAATGAAATAATATCCTGGACGAGACTGATTAGATTTCACATAGCACTAATACCCTTGGGAAAGGTATGAATCCAATAATTCTCCCTCCAGCTATGGGTAAATAGTAGGGCAGACTAGGTTCTTCAGCCTTGGTGAGGCAACTAGTCTAGGAGAAGGAAAACTATGAATTCAAACCTGTTAAACTTCGCTTAAAAATTGACTGCCCGAGCGAAGGGGTTGGTTAAATATGATTATCAATTAAATAATTAGACTTTAACCGAATATCGCTGACCTTCTACAAGACTAAACTATTGTGGAGAAAGTAAGCAAGATTGTCTTGCAGATCTTATTTTATCCTCTCTGGAGGTCAATTTACCATGGCTTTATTCTGGATTCATTTTCTTTTATGAACTGGTAAACAACTTTTCGCACTTTTACTTTTAACTAATATATCCATTTCAATCTACTCTTGACATTTTGGGGAATTTTCTGCAATTTTTCTCCCTTCTCATGACGTAAAAATGTTGCTTATAAGTTTCGAATTAATTTTCTTTTAATCATGTATCGCTTTCCTATCCAAACGCTTTGTTTATACGTACAATATTACAACAATTTAGATGGTAATTACATTATCTTAGGCATTGTAATTAATCTTATCATTCGAAGTATATGAGAGAGTGCGTAGGATAAATGGAATCATATGCATATATATATATATATATATATATATATATATATTTGCATATGATTCCATTTATCCTACGCACTATATATATATATATATATATATATTTGTCGCTGCCTCCCACCAGACAGGACTTGACACAAGGTCAATGACCCGAAGGTGGATTATGGTGGGGATTTAGGGGAGGAGGAGGTCGATCACAAGCCGAGGCTGGAGCCCTGCTGGTCATCGGCCCACTTAGTGCAACGTGGACCTGATGGGCCTCGCTAGACATGGACCCAAACCTGGGTCCAGGCATGGATGCCTGATTATAGCTTAAACTGGGCAACGAGGTCCAGTGCTATACTTGCTGGTCAATGGCCGTTGCGCTCTCACCCAGCCAAAGGCCGAGTGGCGTGCCATGAGACTAGGGGATTCAACGAAAACGGGAAAAAAAAAAAAAATATATATATATATATATATATAATCAAATAGTGGTTTGCTGTATGATCGGAAAGGATAATTTACATATTGATTTTTAAATTTTATTTTGGTAAATATTTTGGTAAATATTTGTTTGGTATTATTAGTTTCTAACTTTTTCGTTTTATTCTAATAAACATTTGCAAATGTCCACTTGATAAATCTTAATTCGTTCTTTTGTTTTTGCTTCATTTGTCTTTTAATTTAAAATAATATTCTATTACATTAAAATTTAAATACTTGTGTTTGGAGGACGCATATTTTTGCGAGTTGACTTAAGCATTTGTATAAGGGACTTGAGCAATTGCAAATTTTGAGATCAGCGGTGAGTGTTATAGGGGAGGCTGGAAATGATAACTCGATGATACCATGGGAGGATTTGTAACATCATATGTAAAATGAGCCTGGGAGATGTAACGATTAACGAGCTCGACAGGTTAGTTCGATTGTAATTAGGTGTTCCATATTTCTGACCTTGTGCCAAACTTAGAAAAAGTTTTCTTTTTGCATGGAATAAACTATTTTGGGGGTCATTTCAGCGGAATTATCACTAAGGATAATAATGATCTTTTTGTTTCTTCTTTTTTCCCTTTCTTTTTTGTCCTTATCTGCTTCCTCCTTTCTTTTATATTTGCTATTGTTATATTTCTTTCTTTTCCTTCTGTCGTTCCAAGCCAGTACCTACCTATGACCATTCACATACTCTTACCCATCAGGAAAAAAGAAAAGAACAAGGCCAAGCAGTCTCAACAAAAACTGCAGTGTTTTTTGTCTAGTTTAACTGTATTCGTGTGCCATTTTATGTGTATCTATTTTTATGAGTTGGTTCGCTTCTATGTAAGTGTATGTCGTCTGTCTAATGTGATATTCGCTTTGACTTTTCTTCTAAATTAATCTGCTAAAACGTCACCAAAGCATACACTCATATAAGATAAGAAGACGTTTACAATGACCCTATACTTGCGTAGATATACACATGCATAAATGCACTTTTCTACGTACACATCTTTTCGATACACAAAAATGTTTAAGTAAATACGTAACTAATTTGGTATGTAGGTATTAGACTTTATTTTCTTCTTTCATAATATCTTGTCTCTTTGGCCTGTTGAAATGAGACTAATAAAAGTACATCATGATACACAATCCATAAATGTATGTGGGTGCAAGAAAGAAAGAATAATGATTGTATGTAGGTATTTACTAAATTCAGCTTAGTCTGCTTCAAAGGCATCACTGTAAGGCACCCAGAGAAGATGGAATTGACCACACAATTTTCAACGTCCTGTCGGTGGGGCTTAGAACACGCTTATTGTATCAAGCACCCCCACCAAAATGGTATTTCCTAAACTGCATATGATGATGAGGCTCCAGTTCTGGAGATCTGAGGAGTGTAGAGTACCCTTTCATATCCATTATTCCCAAGTCCACTCTGACCTGCAGTGGCAGTAGCCATTAGGTTACCATCTATGAATCAAATAGATGTTTAAAAATGATAAGTATTCGATGGGACAGTGCGCAAAAAAAAAAAAAAAAAATAGAACGCTTAAAAACAACTCAACAAAAACGGAAATATGAATGTACACTGATTCGGTTTCTCTGTTTTTTAATAGTATCTCAACCTTCGTAAGTTATTTAGTGCCAAAGCCACTCTTGTATAAGGCTAGTTGTGGTACTATTTAACTGGGAAGATAAGGGGGATTCATACCATTTCCAAGAGTATTTGATCGAAAATGAACGTAAGAGCGTAACTGGAGTTCGAACTCATTTACTGCGATTCTGCAGACCAGCGTCTTAAACATTACTCAACGAGGACACCTCCTCGAATGTATACTGAACGAGATACCCTTTCCTCTAGGCATAAAATGAGCGTTGACCAGTTGACATGCCTATAAAATCAATCACCCGTTTGCCAAGTCCACTTCCTTCTGATGATAACCATTACGATATATATATATATTTACAAAGATTGAGAGTGACCCAGACGGTGAGGGCCGCAGAATGTACTGACAGTATCACTGCAGCGGGATAAAACTTCACCAACGAGTGTCCTAAATATGATACTAATCAGTCTGATAATGAGGCTCCAGTAATGCCAAAGCTTTGAGGAATGCGTGGTACCCCTTCAGTGCCATCGCTCCCAAGTCCACTCTGACCCGGAGAAGTAGCACCTGATAGGGTCCTATCTATGGGTCAAATAGAATTAAACTGAATTGTTTGAAATTAACTGTTTATACATTTAAATTGTGTACTTATGCTAAACTGAATTGTTTGAAATAGAGTTATTTTGACATTAAACTATGTGTAAAAAATATACTCATACTAAACTGAATTGTTTGAAATAGAACTCTTTTTGACATTTAAACTGATATTAAAATGAATTGTTTGAAATAGAACTGTTTTGCCGTTTAACTGTGTGTAAATAAAAAACCTATACTTATACTAAAGTGGATTATTTGAACTAGAACTATTTATTTCTATAAAAATAGATTTGGCATTCAATAACCTATAATGGTTGATATGCGATAAAACCAAACCAAAGATTGAGAGAGAGAGAGAGAGAGAGAGAGAGAGAGAGAGAGAGTGAGAGAGTGTGTGTGTGTGTGTGTATTTCAAAATGCAACAATTTTTATTTTCGTTGTATTATGGAAATAGAGTTTTTGTTGTATCGCGAAATAGAGTTAATTATTTATTAATTGAAGTGGTACAGTCCGACAAGTATTACAAGTCTCGCGCTATTGGTGTTACGTCCGAAGCTGGTCTACTACTGACCGAGATCTTTCAGAGCTCTCTCTCTCTCTCTCTCTCTCTCTCTCTCTCTCTCTCTCTCTCTCTCTCTCTGCTTCTGCTTCTTCGTGCTTCAGACACACGGCGTCTTTTATACTTTCGCGATAACGGAAGTCACGTGGTACGAGCCACTATACAACAATTTTGTTTGGCATTTGTCATTTAAATTATTTCAACTTTGTATACCCTTAAAAATAATAGTCGTAGATAGTCCAATCTGCAAAGATAGATTTCTAAGAGATTTTCTAGTTGAGCGAGTTAAATACTGTTACACATCATGAGAAACTTTGTCAATTATCAATGATGACAACCCTGAGCCCATTTAATCTTGTAATGATTCAGTCTCACGAAATTTATCAACCAAACTGAATATTGTTGATTGGTTGAGAAGTGGTGAATGGAGAAATATATTAAATTCGACTCCCGGACTCTTTTTTAAAGATTTATACTCGAAATACGTTCATCCATGAAAAATAACATCGCTGACAATTTGAGATTCTTTGAGATTATTTGGTTTGGTTTGATTTGGTCTCTTTTTTTAAGTAAACAAATGAATGATGTTTAATTGAATTGTTAGTGATACATAGCAATAATTGGAACCATTTAATTTTATTGACTTATGCTAGATTGAATTGTTTGAAATAGAACTGTTTGATTATTTAACTGTGTGTAAACAAATGAATGGTGTTTAATTGAATTGTTTGTGATACATTGCAATACATGGAACTATTCAACTTTATTGACTTATGTTTACAAATCATATATATCTAATATATATGCATAAACCAGAATTAGCATTAAATAACCTACAATGGTATGCCATGAAACCAAACCAAACCAAAGAGCCACAGGTTGGCCTTGGGCGCTGAATAGACGCTAAATAGGGCTAAAGTACTGGATAGCTATTGAGAATCGAACTTCACAGTAGTTATAATCTACTATACAAATCAGGTGGCCATGATCTCAACAGTGAGGCGTCCACTATGTGTAGTGTATATCTTCATTAGTCTAATATATATTTTATTGTATGAACCATCTTTCATTTGTCGTGGAATTCATAACAACTTAATTAGTTGGCGGAATTCCAAAATATACATGATTGATTGTTAAGTGTATGTATCAATAGTTACAACAATCTGTAGTTATCAATAAATCGATTGGCGAATAAGCAGGGAGATTCAAATGATGTAATCTCAACACTCTTCTACAAATGATAAATGTATCAATGAAATTTTTGATTTTGTTCATAATTTCTTTTTTGAATGAACTAGTAGCATCGAAATGATAGAAACTGATATAATAAAACCACCAACTGAATTTCCCGAAGCGCTTATACCCTTGGGAAAGGTATAATTCCCACAGTTCTTTCTCCAGCTATTGGTAAATAGTCGGACTGACTGGCTTCTTTAACCTGTGTATGGCAACCAGTCTAAGAGAAGGAAAACTCAGAATTCAAACCAGTTAACCCCGCTTGAAAACTGACCTTGTGCTGCACCCTGCTCGAGATGGGGGGAGGGTAAATAAATATAACCATCAACTTTCCATTTTTTTACATTTATCTACTTTCCATTTCAATATTTCCCCAAACCTTTCTCTCTCTCTCACTCTCTCTCTCACTCTCTCTCTCTCTCTCTCTCTCTCTCTCTCTCTCTCTCTCACTATCTATATATCTATCTCTATTCTATTCTATTTCCAACTCTTTTAATCTTTTCACATTCACACAAAAATAAAGAAACAAATATGTATACCATGATGAGAACCTAGTCCTTGACTATTAGGGAATGTGGCGTACCCCTTCATTGCCATTACTCCTTGGTCAACTCTTACTCGGAGTAGTTTTACCGGTTAGAGTCCAATCTATGGGTCAAATAGTAATATTCAATTATTTTCTATACTTGGGACCGCTTAATTGTTTGCAAACAAATGATTAATACTGTTGTATAGTCACAACCATGACTAACTATACAAACACATAATACATATACATCTACATATGCATGCAGAATCATAACGACGACACAATAAAGACGAGCGACACAGTTCTTAGAAAAATATACCTCTCACTTTATTTGAAAGGGTTGAGTGTGAGAGGGAGTTGGAGACCGAATAGTACTGCAACATATTGACTCCCACTCTTATAGCCATCAGCGTTTCTTTTCCGTTCTCCTGGGCAGCTCAACCGGAGCCTTGGGACCCAGCCTCTCTGGATGCTGGTTTTCTCTACCGCATCTTATCTCCAACTTGTCTGATCTCCAACTGATTAATCGGGGGCCTGAGGGCTCCCTCTGCCGGGTACTGGCTTTCTCTACCGCATATTGTCTCCAACTGATTGAATTTCCTGTGCACTGAGTTATATAATAGTTCAACGTCCACCTTTTTCTTGTGGGCGTCACAATTTCGCACTCCTTCAACCAGTCTACGGTCAAGGTTATAATACCCTGATCGACCGAATGCACCCGTTATTTACACAGGTGCATTTCCTATTTTGACAGCCCGGTCGGGTCGTAGGTCAATATACAACAATACTAAATGGAGTTATTAGTATTAGGTAGCAATACTTCAAACCGCCTTATTTATTGTATGCCTCTCATATATATATATATATATATATATATATAATTGACTCTTGAGGTATGAGGACCCAACAATTCAATTAAAGATATAAACTGTTGGACAACCTACACAGGTGATTTTTCTATAGGGGTGAATGTTTGCGTAGAACTAGCTACATTTCTTGGATAAACTGATAATAAAAGAACAGTGTACCAATGTGCCATAGATTCTCTTGAACAACAGAGTTTTTCCTTCTCCAAGACTAATCACCCCACCAAATCTCGAGAGTCCAATCTGCCCTGCTATTTTAACTATAGCATCCGCCTTGTCAGCTGTGGCTGTAGAATACGTTGACTGTACCGTTGCAGAGGAATAAGACCTTAACGACGAGTATCTTTGGTATAGCATAAAATAATTTGATGATGAGGCCCTAGTCCTGGACTTTGGGGGGATATGCCGTACCCCTTCATTACCATTACTCCAAGGTCCACTCTTACTCCGAGTAGTTTTACCGGTTAGAGTCCAATCAATGGTTGAAATAGAAATATTCAATTATTTACTATACTTGGGACCACTTAATTGTGTACAATCAAATGATTAGTATTAAATAGAATTAGTAGCATTAGGTAGCAATACTTGAAACCATTTAACTGTTTGCAAACTAATAAAATCATTGGTGTTAAAAAGGAATACTTGAAAATTTGATGTTCTATGTATGACATTAAATTATGTTACGTTCCAGTTTTTACCATTACGATTACTCTTAGCTACACTCTGACCCGGAGTCATAGTATCTGTTTGGGTCCCATGTATGGGCCAAAAATAACTGTTCAATCTTTTACTACGGTTTATCACTATTATTAGTTTTTTTTAACTCAAACAGGTGTGAACATGTTATCCGTACTAAATAGAAATACTTGATAAATATAATTACAAATGTTGAATCGCAATGCTTGAAACCATTTAACTGAAAGTAAACAAATGAGCCCTTGGTCGTTTATAAAATAATGTTAACTACTAACTATTCACTTACAAATCATATATATATATATATATATATATATATGTGTGTGTGTGTGTGTGTATTATTCTGTCCAGTTAAACCGGAGTCGGGAATAATTCCGCCAGGACAATTAAATTATTCAACTAATTATTCTGGCTGTATTAATTATATCGATTAGATCTGAAGAAGTCCAGTTAAATTTGGTGTTATTGGTTCATATCAGTACCCATAGCAGGATGGAAATAAATTCATAATCCTAATGTGATGTTTTTCTTAAAGGTATATATATATATATATATATATATATATATATATATATATAAACAGGATTCTGCATTAAATGAACCTCAAGGGTTAATATACCACAAGACACATGCAAGCAAGGCCAGATATATATATATATATATATATATATATATATATATATATATATATATATATATATATATATATATATAGGAACAGTCTGAGATAGATAGATAGATAGATAGATAGATAGATAGATAGATAGATAGATAGATAGATAGATTATTATTATTATTATTATTGGTGATAAAAAAAAAGCCTAACTCAATTGATCAGGATATGTGTTCGGTTTTGCTTTTTGTTTGGGTTATTTCTGTTTTTTGTTGTTGTTTTTGTTTTGTTTTGTTTTGTTTGTTTGTTTATTTGGGGGGGGGGGTCATCATGTTTTTTTTAACCAGCCATCGAAGCATGGTTAAATGCTTGACTAAATACAAGGAAACATTTGTATCTGCGAATGCAAGAACAACTAATGTGTTTGGTTCACACGTGTTGATCTCCACGGCTGTTGAAAGTCACAGCTGTCTGTTTTTGTCTTTGTCACTCACAAGACAATTATATGGAAACTTAGAATTTCAATTGTAATTTATATATCGGCATAAACAGATGTCGTTCTTGCATGACCTTCTGATATTTATCACTCCGTCAAACAATCTAAAGAGAATATTGTTATGAACAATTAAATACAAAGCATCCTAGAATATTATGAAGGCTGAGTAATACGTCCAAGGCCAGACACGTAATTACCAGAAAAAATTTCTCCGTATAATATTCGATCTACATATATATATATATATGTGTGTGTGTGTGTGTGTATGTGTGTGTGGAAAAGTCCGCAAATGATTTCACTTTTGGTATTTAGGTTATTTTTATTATTCCGTATATATATATATATATATATATATATATATATATTATCACAGAGATTTACCACAAACCCACAGACACCCAACACCTCCACTTCAAGAGCCATCACCCCAAAAGTCGTATAAAACCCATCCCGCATTGCTCAGCATGTAGGATCTACACCATAGTTTTCGTCGGCTTTGCGGATGATAACTTTTCAAGTGGAGGTATTGTTGGGTTTCCAGTAAATATATGTGATAATATATACATTTACGGAATAAGAACAGAAGAAAAAAAACTAAATATAAAAATTGAAATCACTTGCGGACTTTTTCATTTTAATATATTTACTTTTATCTCGTTGTACCTACAACAATCTCTCTCTATATATATATATATAAATATATATATGTGTGTGTGTGTGTGTGTATGTGTGTGTGTGTGTGTGTGTTTGTGTGTGTATTACGTTATCATAACTTAGATATATATACTCTATCGCCGATATTGAGCAGTCTTTATTTCAAATCTTAAAGTGAATTATAACTATTAGATAGGAATACTTGAAACCGTTTCACTGTGTGCGATCAAATTGAGTTCTCTAAAAACACGTTTAAAAAAGTTACCAACAAAGTATTCACTTACAAATCATCGTATGAACAGGATTTGGTATTAAATAATTCACAATGGTTGATATGCCATTAAACACCCATCAACTTTTTTTCATGAATATTAGTTTGGTTTATTTTTGTTTCTTTGTTTGATGGCATATGAACCTCCGTGGGAGGTGCCCGTGGTGTAATGGTTATCGTCGTAGGAAATGGACACGGCGACACGAGTTCAAAACCTGGATGAGACTGATTGCATTTCACTAATACCCTTGGGAAAGGTATGAATCCGATTATTCTCCTTCCAGCTTTGGGTAAATATTAAGGTAGCCTGGGTTCTTCAGCCTTGGTGAGGCAACTAGTCTAGGAGAAGGAAAACTCTGAATTCAAACCTGTTAAACTCCGCTTAAAAATTGACCTTGTGTCATATCCTGCCCCAGCGGAGGGGTTGGGTAAATATGATATGAACCCCCGTGAGTCATTTAATGCCAAAGCTATCCTTGTAGAAAAACAGCAGAGATACTATTTAACTCCTAGCTGAAGGATAAGGGGGTTCATATCTTTCCACATGGAATTAATCCGAAAGTAAATGTAATAGCACAACTAGAATTTATAAATATGGCAAACTATATATATATATATATATATATATATATATATGTAAGTAAAGTTGGCGACTGTCATCGAGGGGGACCTGAAGTTTCCTTTTCCAATAGCTACTACACCAAGGTGTAGGGGAGGCCGATACTCCATTCCAAGGATTGCTCCTTTTTACCCTTGATCCGTACCTTATAATGCTGAGTTTTAAGAAAGGCGGCATCAAGTAGCGATTGTCGAGTCCTCGGTATGACTCGACCTGGGATTGAACTCCGGTCTCCCGGACCATTGCCGAACACTCTACACAATAGGCCAATGGGCCGGTTCGTGTGTGCGCACGTGTGTGTGTGTGTGTGTGTGTTAATAAAAATAGATATGTCTGCCGCAATAATGTTCCTCCTTTGAAATTTTATGTCTGATTTGGTTTATTACCGGATGAAAACAGTGACTTATTTCCCCCTGAAAATCATTGTAATCTAACAAAATCATTTAATATCTAAAGTACTTAGAGGTACATATAAAACCCTTGGAGCAAATACAAATATTGGCTTGATGAATAAAAGCATTAAGGGTCAGCATGTCGGTGAATTCACTCGTTTACATTTATACATTTCTATACAGAAGAAGAAAAAAAAATCGCCGGGTCATGTCGACTAGTTGTCATATATGGTACATCTAGGTGAATGCTCAACTGGGTGTGATGTCTTTCACATATAACCTGTTAAAAAATATACGGGTCGTTTGAATGAAGGATTCATCTGGCTCCGATGTCATTAAACCTTTTTGGCGTCACAAACTTGCAACATAATATTCCTGATCTATTCGGTTTGCTCCAAACCTTCCCATTAAAAAATAATTCAAGAATTAAAGTTTACCGATTCTTATTTCATGTGAATCGGATTAAATAAATTGGTTTTGTTTTGTCATTTAATATTCAATTAATTTATTTGAGGATAAATGGAAATTAAATTTAGTTATGTGTGGAAGGCCTCTTAGCGTAGTGGCTAATGTACTGGAATGTGACATCGTAGTAAGCGAGTTCGAGACTCAGTCACGTCACTACATTCACTTTCGGACTAATATCTATGGAAAAGTTATGAATGCTCTTATTTGGATTTACACCTGTATTTTCAATAGACCATATAATTTACGTGCGTATTTATGCTAAAATATTTAATTTACATATGTATTTACGGTAAATTGTTTAATCTACATGTCAATTTACAATAAAATATTTAACTTATATATGTATTTACAAAAAATATTTAATTTATCATATTTACCAACCCCTCCACTCGAGCAGGATATGACACAGGGTCAATTTTTAAGAGGAGTTTAACAGATTTGAATTCAGAGTTTTCCTTCTCCTAGACTAGTTGCCTCACCAAGGCTGAAGAACTAAGTCTGTCCTACTATTTACCCATAGCTGGAGGGAGAATAATTGGATTCATACCTTTCCCAAGGGTATTAGTGCTATGTGAAATGCAATTAGCCTGGTCCAGGATTTGAACTCGTGCTGTCGTGTCGTGTCCATTGCCTACGACGATAACCATTACACCATGGGGCACCTCCTTAATTTACATATTTATTCTCAATGAAATATTTCCTTTACATGTGTTTTTACGATGAAATATTAACTCCACGTATATATTCGCAATAGAATATTTATCTACATATGTATTTCCCGTAAAATATTTGATTCACGTGTATTTACAATGAAATATTTGATTTACATGTGTATTTGCAATAGAATATTTAATGTTCATAAGTGTTTCTAATAAAATATTTAATTTACTATTGTATTTAAAATACCATATTTCTTTTACATGTATATTTACAATATAATATTTAATTTAGCTAAGTATTTACAATAGAATATTTGAGTCACAAGTTTATTTACCATATAATATTTCATCTAATTATATGTATTGACAATAAGATATTTAAATTAGATGAATATTTTCAATGAAATATTCAATTTATATATGTATTTACAATAGAATATCTAATTTACATACGTATTTACAATGAAATATTTAATTTACGTCCGTATTTACCATATTTTATTTATATATATCATCATCATCATCATGTCGTGCCACTCGCACGGATATCCCTGACCCTCTATCGCCACTGCTACCAATCGTTCATCGCATCTGGCAGGTCTTCAGGGCTACATCCCGTATCCTCACATAGCTGCTGTATGTATGTTCGAGCTGGTCGTCCTGCTTTTGCTCGGCCATATGTGGGGGTCCATAGGAGTATATCACTTATGAGCTCGTCCCTGCTTCTCCAGCAGTGTCCTGCATGTCTGGTTCGTCTAACTTGGATAGTTTTCGTGATGGGATGTAGGTGGCCGTATAGTTGGTGCTTTGTAGGGTGTTGCCGCCAGGACTTGTTCAATATTACTCGCAACATTCTTGTCTAATTGCCGTCTAGCTTCTTCTCCAACCGTTTTGTTAGCGTCCAAGAAGTGCATCCATACAGCAGTATCGATACGACCGCTGCCTGGAAGAAACTGCGTTTTATTTTATCGGTCAGGTCTGATTTCCATATGATTGATAGCTTATCGATAGCTGTCCATGCCTTCGTTAGCTGCGTGTCGATGTCTTTTTCGGTTGATGAGACACTGCTTCCTAGGTACGTGAATTTGTCTACCACTTTCAGAGTGTGGAAATGTCGCCTGATTGATTAAAGCACATATATTCAGTTTTGTGTGCATTGACATGGAGGCCAATGCCTGCGGCGGCTCTTTCCAAACTATGCAGTAGTGTTTCGGCTTGGTTGGGTGTATTTGCCAGATTCGCTATGTCATCGGCGTAGTCGGCGTCGGTAATTGTTTTTGCGGGGTACCTTCTGCTTCTTTTCTTTGCCAGCTCGAAGCCGTTTTCTCTGATTTTATCAATCGATGTTCTAAGCACGTAGTCTAGACAGATGATAAAGAGGTATGGCACTAGCGTGTCCTCTTGTAGTACTCCTGCAACAATGTCGAAGTATTCTGTGTCTCCATCCGGTGAACGTACTTTCACTTTGGTGTTTCTATAGAGAATCGTTATTGCTGCTACGGTTTCTTTTGGTAGGCCGTATGCTAGTAGGATTTGTTCCATCTTCCCTCTGTGAATGGAATCGAAGGCCTTGGTAAAGTCGACAAATAGTAATGTCGCCTGTAGGGTTTTTGCCCGTACGCCTTCGAGGATTCTACGGATGGTCAATATCTTTAAGGCCGTGGATCTATTTCTTCGAAAGCCATTTTGGTTTTTCCTAAGGATGTAGTCGATTTTTGGTTCTATGCGGTTTCGTAGTCGGGCTTTGTAAATTTTGGCTGCTATGGATATAAGTGTTATACCTCGGTAGTTCTTGGCTAATCCGAGATCACCCTTTTTAAGGAAGGTGAGGCTGCATCTCTTCATCCATCTGTCTATCGGATTTTGATTATAGACGGCGTTGCAGTGTCGGAGCAGTATATCGTCGAAATGTCTGGTCTTCCATACTTTTGGGGGAATCTCGTCAAGCCCTGCAGCTTTCCTATTTTTAGTCTTTTTAAGAACCGAGTCGAGTTCTTCTTGTGTGAACGGCCCTAGTTTAATGTCCAATTGCTTACTAATTATTCGGGTGATTGGTTCATGCGTAACTTTCGGCGAGTTTCCTAGTAGATTTTCTTTCTTGTTGGTTTGCAGCTTTCAATTTTGCTTTGGCAGTGCTCTTCCTTCTATTCACTTCGTTTATTGTTTGCAAGGCTATCCTAGATTGCCTATCTTCCACTGAGTCTCTAATCTTATCTATATGATTTTGTATGTATTCTATCAGTTCTTTTAGATATGTGCCTGTTAATTGATATTGTGCCTTTTTTAGTTTTATGGCATTTGTGTTTGTTGGGTTCTTCCTGTAGCTTTTGGATGCAGTTTTCACGTGTGCACGTTTTCTGTAACCGCTAACGTTTCCCATGGGACTCTATGTTTAGTTCTAGATTTTGTTGGAATACACTTCGCTGCCGCCTCGAGGTGCGCGTTGATGAAATTCTCATATTCGTCATTTGGGGTACCTTTTTCTGTCTTCCCTTGTAGTGTCTCGAATCTGTTTCTCAATTCTAATACATCTCTGATATCTTTGTTGTTAAGAAGGGCCCAGTCATAATGTTTAGTGGTCGCTGTTCGTGTGGCGTTTTTTCGTAGGCGTAGTCGTATTTTTGCCGTGACTATTCGGTGATCGGAAGACACACCCTCGAAAGAGGAGTATGCCTCACAATTGATTGCGCTATTTTTCCATTTCTTGTTTATAAAGACGTAGTCTATCTGTGCTTTACTATTGTTCACGTATGTGTAGGTCCATAATTTTCCCTCCCTTTTTTGATAGTTTGTATTGAGGCATGTTAATCTATTTTCTATCATGAAATCTGTTAGATGTTGTCCATTCCTATTTGATGTGTTGTGAAGGCTGTATTCGTTGTTTCCGTGTTTCCAGATTTGGGCATTCATATCTCCGCTAATGACTAGCACGTTATGTTTTGGAATGCTACGCACTAGAGAGGATAGCTCATCGTAGAAGGCGACTAGTTTAGTTTCTTCACTAACATTGGTAGGGCTGTAGCATAAGATGTTTGTTGCTCTGGGGTTGCTATTAAACGCAGCTGCCATCATCCTAGGTTGTATTCTCTCAATGCTATTAAGTGTTTTTAACGCTCTTGGTCCTATAAGCATTCCTACTCCTCCTACTGTGGCATTGACAGAATTTTTCCATGCTGATACGGTGGCTAGCGTCCATCTATTGCCAGTATCGTGATATTTGATATCTTCGGTGTGTGTGTGTATCTGTGTTTTTGTATGCATATTATGTCTATCTTATGTTCTACGGCCGATACAGTCAGCTCTGCTAGTTGACCTATCCTATTTAAGGTTCTAACGTTAAATGTTTGTATTGTTTGCATTTGTTTGAGCTCTGTAGCTGATTTTTCGAACACTGAGGCCAGGGCTCCAACCTCAGCAAGACGCGCCCCTTTTTTACCCGCGCGAAGAGCGATGCGGTTTATGTATGTGGTTTGAGTGTGGGTCATGGTTATCTTTCGATGGCTGTTTTTATTCTCATCTATTGAAGCCACTCATAGATGAGCAGCAGTAGTTCCCCGATCGAACTGACGATCCTGAGCGTTAAGCAGCAAGACTCACACGTCCATGATCAGGTTAGGCATCGCGTTTCGCCGTCAGGGGATTTATTCGCATACCTTTACGTCCATCATGCTGCTTCCCAAGTGTACGTAGAAGGAAAAAAGGGGGGGGGTCCTTTACCCGTAAGTTTTAACTTAGTTAAAGTCCAAGACTAATGTATATTTATAAGAGTTTTTTTTTTGTTTATTTTCACCTGTCTTCTGATACTGGCCCTAACATGTGTTTTTTTTTTTTTTTTTTTTGTATTGGGGACTTCCTTTACTTAACTTGTTTTTGGGTTTGTTTTTTTGTTTTTGGGGGGGTTGGGGGGTTCTAAACTACTATGGGGTGGGAGAAAGCAGTGGGCATTCTAAGCTTTTAGAAAAGCTTCACAACCATTTGCCATGTATGCTAACTCATTGAACCAGGGTCATGTATTCAATTTAGATTTACGGTAAAAGTGTCTTTACATTTAAAACACACTGTACAAGCGGCATTTTACAAAGAATAAAACAGCATTTACTTACAATAAAATTTTGATTTACATTTGCATTAACTATAAAATATTTAATTTATATGTGTATTTACCATAAAATATTTTATTAATGTTCGTATTTACAAATATATATTTGATTTAAATGTGCATGTAGTATCACCTCCCTTACTAAGGTCAGTAAATGGGCAGTCAATACTGCCTTAACAGAAATCTTGGTCCTTACTTCCACCTCGGCCAAGGAATGCTATCCCAGAATCCATCGCCTTTCAGTCTTCTCTCTTCCCTTCTCTCTCCTTTTCTCTCTCGCTTTCCCTCTCCCTATGGCCAATCAGCGGAGATAGTAGCAGTTGCCAAAGACGACCCAAGACAGAAGAGGAGGCAGTTGCTGAAGAGATTCCAAACACTAAACACACATGTTGACCGCCGGACATTTTCTAGCCAACACGTGGCGTTGTATACGAAGAATAAAATTCCTTTTTTAAAGTTAATATTTGTACTTCTCATTTATCATCTCAAATAACATAACCCAAGTACATATATTACATGCATTTACCATAAAATATTTACGATAAAATATTTTATTAACGTTCGTATTTACAAATATATATTTGATTTAAATGTGTATTTACCATAAAAATAGTATATTTATGTATGTATTTTCAATGGAGTATTTTATTTATATAAGTATTTACAATATTGTTCTCTAATTTTGAACACTACTCGTTTTCGTAATAATCCATTTTTCTTCTGTAAGTTCCTTTGTTTGTTTGTTTGTTTTTAAATGCAAATTTGACATGGTATACAACAGGTTTTTTAAGATATTAACTACAATTTTTATCACAATTGATTCTGTAGAATAGGATTTTTTATTTCTTTAAGTTTAAAAATCTTTTTCTGTAATATTGAATGGTTTGGTTAAGTTTTTGGTTTGATTGTTTCTCCACTCTTGATTGTGATTTAAGCCAAATCCTGTTTCCACACACACACTCACGCACAAGCGCAGATAGATAGATAGATAGATAGATAGATAGATAGATAGATATCGAAAGAAGATGAGTCGTGAATGATTCAATTTGAAAATATATAGGAGGATTCTTATAAATCTCCAGGAGTGCTCAACGCATGATAATTAATATATAAATTTATAAATTTCATGCAGAGAAAATTTATATAATTGGAAGAAAAACTCAACTGACAGTCATTTGGTTATTATAAATTTATTTTAGCTGGTCACGCTATATGAGAAACCAGCATCTTCAGACACCCATCACATGATGGAGAGGAAGAAATTATAAAAATATTCTTTCAATAGATTCTTACTTGTTAAAAAAAGAGGAAAATATATAAATAAAGTAAGAGGCGGGGGAACAAAAAGACATTGGCTATAAGTTGGTGTTAAGCCCGGATGTAATGGGCATATCTGGTGTCATGTATCCTTAGAGACCAGCTGAAATTTATATTAGCCAAATGACGAGCTGTTGAGTTTATATATATATATATATATATATATATATATATATATATAATGATTTTACGTGAATAGTTCATAGGTAGCTTTATTTTCAAACGAGTTAACAACACACAGTAAAATAGTTTCAAATATTGATATTTATTTATTTTTATGGAGGTGCCCGTGGTGTAATGGTTATCGTCGTAGGAAATGGACACGGCGCCACGAGTTCAAATTCTGGATGAGGCTGATTGCATTTCACATAGCACTAATACACTTAGGAAAGGTATGAATC
>OY757905.1:30774360-30946171 GCA_963585895.1 Sepioteuthis lessoniana | reverse complement strand
ATATATATATATAGAGAGAGAGAGAGAGAGATATATATATATATATATAGATAGATAGAGATATATATATATAGAGATATATATATATATAGATAGATATAGATATAATATATATATATATATATATATATATATATATGTATATGTATGTTTGTATCAGTTTTTGTGTTGCATAAGACATTCAAGGAATGCCCGGAGTCTGTGAGGGATGATGAGTGGTGTGGCAGGAGTAAGAAATTCAATACCCCAGAGTTGATTGGCTAAAGGGTTAGGGTTACTCTGTTGAGGTTTTAAGGGAATTCAAGAAGAGATTCCGTCGGAAGAGGCCAGTACTCTTCAAATTGGATCAGTGACATTTCCACCAGGACAATGCACCAGTCCACAACTCCATCTTTGTCGCAGAGTATTTGATCAATATGAGCATCAAGACACTTTCTCACCCTCCCTATAGTCCAGACCTTGCTCCCTGTGACTTTTGGCCATTCCCTAAGCTCAGAGGCAGTCGTTATGAGACAATTGAGATGAAAGAGGCTGTGACGAAGGTCCTTGACACGCTCACGCTTGAGGACTTCCATGGGGCCTTACAGAAGTTGCTGGAATGGTAAAACAAGTGCATTCCAGATGAGTTTGAAGGGGACTAGAGTTTTGTGTGTACTATCAATAAAAGTGCCCATACAAATAAGTCTGGAAACTTATTTAACGATCCTCTTATATATATAGATACAAGAATATTAGTTTCTCTTAAATATTCTTCCAATATATTTGAACAGAATTTGAGATTTGCAGAGGTTATCTATCTATTCATGACTTCTAGAATAATTATGCGCGCAACAAAATAATTCCTGTTACAATTTAACCCTAGATTTTTACATTTCCCTATGCCCTTATCTTAATTAATTTGACAAAGAAGAGTGATGGTCATTTCCTACACGACTAAAGATGTCAACTATTAAGGAACTTATCTGCTTAAATTTTCTTCAGGTCGAAAGTATTTCCGTCCATTATAAGAGTCACACAATAATTAGATTGTTCTTTTACCTTAAATATCGATATCTAGTTTAAAATTTCAAAGAAGTCTTTTTCTCGTGTCCCAAATCAGTGCCCTTCTTCTTGTAATCAGTTTCGTCTTGAAAGGATATCACGTAACTTGAACCTCCACCGAGATAAGCTTATTGTTCGTACCTAATACTTTGACTCAACAGATAGCACACAGGTGTTAGTCTTTTTAACAATCTCTTCGTACGAGCAGGATGTGACACAAGGTCAATTTTAAACGGAGTCTTAGTTTTTTATTATGGAAAAACTGCCTGTTGTCAGCACCTTTTATTCATGGGGGAAGTCCCCGTGATATCGGAGCTAACGTGCTGTACGGCGATGCCGTAGAAAGCGAGTTCGAACTCCAGTCGTACTTTTAGGTTCACTTTCGGATTAATATTCTTGGAAAAGATATGGACCCCTTTATCCCTCCCTCCAACTATGGATTAAATAGTACCACTATTGTTCTAAACGGGTGGCTTTGGTATTAAAAAATAACGATATGCTTAGAGTGTTCGCCAGTGGCCTAGAAGACCTGGGTTCAATCCAGGGTCGAGTCATACCAAAGACTCAAAAAATGGTAGTTGATACCTCTTTGCTTAACACTCAGCAATATAAGGCAGGGATCAAGGGTAAAGAGTTGAGCCCTGCCCGACAACTTGGTATAGTAGCTATCGAAAAGGGAGCCTTCGGGTCACCCTTGACTAAGGTCGCCAACTTTACTTATGTCTTCAAAATAAGTCTTTTAGTTCTCTGCAAAGTTTTTTTTTTTATGTTTATTTTGTCTGTTTTTGTTGTTGTGTTTGTTTGTTTTTTCTTTTTATCTATTTTATTTTCTAGTTTTTGTTTTTGTTTTTTCTTTCTTTTTTTCGGTTTTTACTTTTAAATTTTGCAACATGTTCTGTTTAAAAAATTTGGGGATGATAAAAATCCGGCAATATGCCACCGCACAAAATACGAATGCTCATCGAGCAGACATGCTTAAAGCTCTAGTTTCCGCTCTCTCGCCGAAGTTAAGCAGTATTGAGCCTACTCAGTATTTAAATGGGTGACCATTTAGAAAAAATGTGCTCCATAAGCAATCTGTGACCAGCGTGCTAAACTAAGCAAATCTTCGTAATTTCGGTAAATTATCAGTTTGATTAGTGTTTAAGGGCCCCCCCTCCCCGCAACGAGTGTCCTGGATATGACTCTAAACAATCTGATGGTGAGATTCCAGTAATGCAGGAGCTTTGAGGAATGCAGAGTACACCATCATTTCCATCTCTCCCAGGTCCCCTCTGGCCGGAGTGATAGCACCTGATAGGATCCTATCTATGGATCAAAGAGAACTAAACTGAACTTTTGCTAGAGGGAATTGCTTGAAATGGGACTGTTTTATCATTTAAACTGTGTACTTATTGTTTTTGACATTTTAACTGTGGGTAAACAAAAAACTATAAGAAGTAAAGTTGGCGAACTTAGTCGAGGGTGACACGAAGGCTCCCTTTTCAATAGCTACTACACCAAGGTGTAGGGGAGGGCGCTACTCCATTCCCAGGATTGCTCCACTTCACCTTTGATTCTCACTTTACAGTGCTGAGTGCTAAGCAAGGTGGCATCAAGTACCACTTTTTATGTTTTTGGTATGACTCGACCTGGGATTGAACCCCGGTCACCCGAACCATTGGTGAACACTCTACTCATTCAGCCAATGGCCCGATAAAACACTATACTTATACTAAATTGAATTGTTTGAAATTTAATTCGGTGTTAAATAACCCGAAAAGGGTTGATGTGCCGTAAAACCAACCAACCAACCAACTAACGGTTGATGTAGAACCAAGAAATGCAAATATTTTGAATCCAAATTTTTTCGCAAGATAAACTGGCTATCTCTATTAAAACGAGAACGACAATCTTCCTTTCATTGTACCGAAATGAACAAAGTTTAAATATACATCTATATAACGACTAAGTATAACACCAATCACAACTGTTATCTAATTTCCCTTGCTGTCTATCTGAAAGTTAAAAGTTATTTGATTTTTTTTTTTAATGGGATTGTTTTGTATCCTTTTCACTGAGTTGACCCAGTCGGCTGGGGCGGTAGAATACACCAACTGCATCTCTGCAGAATGGTAAGATGTAACGGACATTGGCATGATGTTTAGAGTGTTCGCCAATGACCCGGGAGACTGGGGTTCAATCCCTGGTCACGTCATACCAAAGACTCAAGAAATGGTACTTGATGCCTCCTTGCTTAACACTCAGCATTATAAGGTACGGATCAAGGATAAAGTGGAGCAATCCAGGGAAAGGAGTAACGCCCTCCTCTACACTTTGGTGTAGTAGCTATCGAAAAAGGGGCCTTCGAGTCACCCTCGACTAAAGGGAGACCACTTTACTTATTTACATAGTTTCAAGTAACTATTGCTATTTAGTAAACAAGGATAGTTTTCATATTAAATAGCCTACAAAGGTTGATATAAGATTAAATATAGAAACAAAAAATTATTTAGTAACAATCGCTTGTATTCAATTATAGTCTCAAATAACTTTTCTTAATATATGAATTGTATACAATTATGATTTTATCATATTTACCCAACCCCTCCGCTCGGGCAGGATATGACACAAGGTCAATTTTTTAAGCGGAGTTTAACAGGTTTGAATTCAGTTTTCCTTCTCCTAGACTAGTTGCCTTACCAAGGCTGAAGAACCTAGTCTGCCCTACTATTTACCCATAGCTGGAGGGAGAATAATTGGATTCATACCTTTCCCAAGGGTATTAGTGCTATGTGAAATGCAGTCTCGTCTAGGATTTGAACTCGTGTCGCCGTGTCCAATTCCTGTGACGATAACCATTACACCACGGCTCCATTACCTCCGCAATTATGATTTTATGTATTCTTTCAATTTACTCTTCCTGTCAAATTGTGAAATTAATATTTAAGAGCCAACGTATTAATAAAGTGCCATTATTTTAAACACATCATACCAAGTTACGTAGTAGTTTTAATAGTCAAGACCTTATGTAGCTCAAGATCAACTTAAAAATTATCTAAGATCTACTTGACCCATAGATGGAACCCTAACAGCTACCATCAGTCCGGGTCCAAGTAAAAAAAGGAATGATTCCCCACTACCAAAAACTTTAAATCTTTGGTAAGACCAATGATCATACTGAGGACATATAGATTTGAGGTGGAAGTACCTGCTCTTTACATGGCACGGGAGTCGTGCTGCAGGTTGGGTGATTCTATGTCCAGCACTGACCAGTAGTACACGAGTCTCGGCTCGTGTGCGACCTCCCCCTTATCTAACCATCACTATAAAATGACTTTGTATCAAATCCTGCCTGGTGGGAGGCAGGGATAAATATAACATGGTCTAGTAAGAATTAAAAGAAAGCTAGTTTCTGAAATTAATTACTTAAGGCTATTCAAACCTCACTGGATGTTCTATACATGTGGCTGTGTGCCAGACTAAGATTAGCCTAGTATTTTTTGTTGATGCTCCTCGTCTTTAAATTGTGGTCAACGAGCTGGTCTTGGAAGCAGTTCCACTGCAGCGAGTTCTTTTTCTTTTTACTGGTGACCTTATGCCAGACTAAACTAAGCTTAGTAAATGTGTGCGTGTGTGTTTATTTATTTACACCTGTTATAATATCATGAAAGTCACATTTTCATTAGAGAAAAATCATCTAAATAAAATTACAAATAATTAAAGTGTTTATTTGCACGAGTCTTTAAGGTGAATATTAAATCTCAAGGTGAATTACTTATAAAACGAAGTAACATTTTTATAGCTGGTTTTAGTGTAGAAATTTGGGGATCAAATTCATGCTCAGCCCAGTTGACTTGGGCTGTAGAATACGCTGACTCCATCTCTGCACAAAGGTAAGAGCTCCGCCCCCAAACGAATGTTCTGGATATGACACTAAACTATCTGATGGTGAGGCTGCCGTGCTGGAGCTTTGATAAATGAGAAATACCTCTTCACTAAAATTACTCCCAGGTCCACTCTGGTAGTAACTGTTTAGGTCCCATCTATGTCAAATAGAACTATCTAATTATTTTCATTTAACTGTGTGCAAGCAAATGACTAATATTAAATTGAATTATTAGTATTTAATAGCAATGTTTAAAACCATATAACTATGTGCAAGCGAATGAATAATGTTGACTAGAATTATTAGTGCTGAATAACAATACTTGGAACTATATAAATAAATGAGCTCTGGCTAATATAAAAATGATGTTGACTACAAACTATTCGCTTACAAATTATATATATATATATACACACACACAGAATTTGCCATTAAATAGCCTACAGGGCTATCAAACACAACCAAATTTATGTAACATTTTCCTATAAATCCATTCGTTTCACATTTGCTAAGCTTGGCAAAAGGTCAGAAGCATGTAATCTCCAGTTGGAATTGAACTCACCGAAAATAGCTTAACTTGACCATTACTCCACGTGAGGTGCCCGAAAGTCCTTACACACGGACCTATAATTGTTTATAGTAGCTACTGTTTCTCAATTGAGATCTCGTAAATGTAGGATGGAAACCTATTGACTTTCAAAGACACAACAAAGATGAACAGATATTCATTCAATGGCATGAAAGATGTTTAAGAATTTTCTTTAAAATTAAAAATAAAATAAAAGGACACCCGTCTTTTGCGTAACTTTTGCGATAGTCCACAAAAGCTGCTAATATGTCACGATTCCCTTTATTAAATTTAATCGTCAAAAACCATCGTTGATCATTTTCTGATGTGGAAAAATACCTGAAGGTTTTTGTGGCACAGTTCCCTCAGAAACAGTAATTTGCAAGGCCAATAATTGGAATTTATGACTCCCAAGAGAATATCCATTTTTTTTAATGTGAACTTAATTCTGGCTCAATATTTTATTTCAATCACTACCAAGATATAAGTTGTTGACCTTAGTAGAGGGTGACCCGATGGCTCCCTTTTCAATAGCAACCACACCAAGGTGTAGGGGAGGGGAAAAACCAAGATATACCAAGATTTTATTCTTGGTATATTAACTTATAATAACAAACCACTTTGTGATGACACTATACAATCCTTATTGCTATTATAATAATTACATCTCACAATTTTCAGTTGACGTACAAATTTTCAGCATTTTCTTGCGTAGCCTAACAAAGTTGTATTGGCTTTAACGTTGCCTAATCCATGAGGAAGTTAAGAATTGTCAATTTTTTAGGTTTATTCTAATAAACTGAAAAGACTCCCTTATCAGTCATCGTAAATTTATAATAATCAAGTAACATAAGCCTCTACAATCAATATCAATTGTGTAGTTTGATTTCTTAGTTTTAATGGCATATCAACTTTTATGAGTTATTTATTACCAACGCCATCCTTATTGAAGAACAGTAGTTGGTGGGGGATGAGGGTGTTCATGCCTTACCCCAAAATATTGGTCCAAAAGTGAACGTAATAGTGCGGCTGATGTTCGAACTCGCTTACAACAATGTCGCAATTCAGCACGTTAGCCACAACGAGGATGTGTGTGCTTGTGTTTATGTGTATGTTTGTGTGTGTATGAGAGAGAGGGAGAGAGAGAGTGACTATATACAAAGCATAATAATGAAAAATGCCTTTCCACATAACTGATATTTACTTTTCATCTTAATATCTTTCCTTATTAATGCTCTTCACACGATTGTAAATATTAATCACCGACATTATACAATGAAAATTTCAGATCAAAATTCAGTTCATAACACCATGTCGTGCCGCGGCCTTTTTGACTCACCTTTGTAAGAAAATAACTATATCACAACTTGGAAATCTAGAATTTTATTGTTGATAAATTCATGCTCTGAAAGTCAACTTTTCAAGTTATAAAAATTATCGGCTTGAGTCAAATTCAGATAAGTAAAAAAAAAATTAATTCAAACATTTTTGTAATATAAAAGACAATAAAACTTGAACAAGAGCAATGATTTTAAAAATATGTTCCTTTAATATTTTCTATTTACAAGTTTTTTTTATAATGAAAAAAACTCACTTATTAGACAAAAATTCAGCCAATGTACTTATTAATCGTCGTAAATTTTTCATTTAAAAATCGTTGCTTTCTTGGTAATACAACAGTTTTTATTTCAAATCCTAACTTCATTTTTATTTTTTGATAAAACTCTAACATAAAATAAACGTGAATATGATAGGTAGCCATTTTCTTAATATAAAAAAGAAAAATCAATGCAATCATGGACGACTAAAGATTCTCCAGCTGAAATTTGTATAATGTGTAAGATAAACAGTTGTAAAAATTTAAGGAAACTAGTCATGGCTATGAGCCATACGTTAGCTTCTTTGATTTAATGAATTATTGATCGAGAATAAGATAGCATTGAATAACGATTAGTAAAGAAATTCCCAGGCCCTATTCAATATTTATGCTTTATTCACAACAGAATCGTCTGTTGCATAATGTAACAGGTGTACAGAAATGATATAAAAGCAATCTCTCCTGTTTAATACTTACGATCATTTTCCACTTCGATCCAAAACGTAAGGGTTTGTAACTGCCACAGTTAAATTGATCTGCTGATTCATGACGGATAGATGAAGGTATCAAGGATTTTTTTCTTCTCTAAATAAAGAACTCACCAAAAATAGGAACCAGTCTTGCAGCTATATGGACATATCAAGCTCTGACTCATATTTTGTTGGTTTGCGATATCATCAGAAAACCTCTGAAACGTATGGGATAAAATCTGGATATGCCCAAATATGATTTTAACTCTTATATTATAATTGCTTTTTTACAAATCTTTTAGAGTTTCAGGTGTCAGTTTCAAAACTAGTTCAAATTCTGTCAAATTGGTAAATGGGACTGGAAACTATTTTTCTTAAAGTGTCCTCACAGGTGTAAACGATTTAATTTGAATCGAGATCAAATTGACAAAAGGCTTATCCATTTCCATGGCAGGAGGCATTCACAATAGTTCCTGAAATTATTCCGACCCATAGGTATTTCCTTTCCTTGAACGCTTTAGGGACTGCAATAAGGAAGTTAAGTCAGATTGGGGACAACTACCAGGACAACCCCTTTGAATTAATTTGAATTTCAGATCCCGAAAAATTGAAGCATTAGATTGAACAAAAAATTCCTTTGAAACTGTGTCTATTGATTAAAATAAAAGAATTGCTTAACATAAAATGAACCTCTTGAATATATTTTCCATATATAAAAGTTTTTTTGTTTTTTTTTCAGATTGACTCAAGCGTGAAAAGAAAGTAAAGCCAGAAAAAAATCTTTCATTTTGATTGGATGAAAATCGTCTATATCTTCTCCGGCTTCTCACTTAAAACAGAGATTCACTGTTCACTATCGCTGAATATCAACAAATATCGAATTGGACTGAAGCATTCAAATTGATGAATTTAATGTTTGCAATATAATCATTTCGGTTACAAGTTCCCATCCAAGAAGGATAACTGATAGGTGTTCTAAGGGCAATTTTACAAACTAAAGTAATTCATTTTTTTTTTTTTTTTTTTCAGTTTTTCAATCCCATTTGTCCCCCATTGAATCTTTTCTTTCTTTCCCCAATTTGTAGAGAGTCCATAGGAAATCTCGAACAAATAAAAGCCTGGTTGTCTCTAGATAAGAATTTCGCCAGTATAACAATGAACAAAAGGCCTATTACATGCAAATATATAGCCCTCTAATTTTGGGGTCTTGTCTCACCTCTCCATTATGCTGATAGAGAAAAGATCAGAGCATTCCTTGACGTCTGTGACAAGCCAAAAAGTAAACGCACCGGAAACTAGATATGTTTGTCTCAACCCTCTCATACGCCAATAAAAGGCTCCATATTAGATTTTATGTTAAATTTTGCTCTTGTGTGGTCGCAGATAAAACCAGCTGGTAAATACATGATTATTGATCGATGTGTCTGGTATGCAATTGTTTCATACTTTTCACTAATTTTCAAGTTTAATCTGCTCCCATTATAATTGTAAAATATCTATTGTTAAAATTTGTTCACTAGTTTAATTTTGGTACAAAGCTACAAGTATGTGTCATCGATTAAGGATGGAACTCACCACTCACGACTTGAGAGATCATCTTGTAAGCCACTGTATCACAAAGAGGCGCCCATTCCTTGCTAATGAAACTTTATCAAGTAAAACCTAAAGTTAAAGCAGAAATGTTCATCTGTCATAATTTCGTTAACTAAACTAGATCGATAGATATTATACCTACATCTTGACTATTCATATTTACTTCAAAGCAATACCGGTTTCAGTATATAGTTAGTCGGTTAATCCTAAGGTTGTTGGGAGTGCCAAAATGGGTCCTTTGCAACATCACTAAAGAAAAAAAAATTTGGCCCAGAAGCACAAACAATTCTTACTGTATATTTTCACAAAAATAGCTAAAATATTTCTCCGTGTCTTCTATGCAGATTGCTATTGTTAGGAGTTCTTCCACCGCCATCCCCATCTAGATGCTCCATGTTTATAGTCTACTAAAACTTAGAGCTTTTTTTTAGATCCAACTTCTTAATCATCTAATAATCTCTCGGAAAGAAAAATCACATGAAATTTTTGCAAAAGTGGTCTATCCTTATAAACTTATCGAGAATGATTTCTTTTTATGTTTTTAACAAATGAAAAATGATGAAATACAAGAATTCAATAACAGAATGCAAGAAACTTTGAAGAGAAAAACATTCAACAAAATCTTCAAAAATAATGAATTGTAAAATTATATTATAGGGAATAGGTTCCTGCTGAAAGGTTGAAATTGTGACAGTGAACAAAACAGATCGAGAAGAAACATCAATAAGAGTATTTCCTTTGACTGACGTGTTGTCGCCAGAAAGATTTGTCACCTTCGGATGCCGTTAAAAAACATCTGAGAGAGACATCAGAAGAGAATGAAATCGTCAACAGAGGTGCCGGTTTTGTCTTTGGTTATCTAGCTGAATGATTGAATCTGATATTTCATAAAGCTAGGTTACCAAAGGCAAAAATGGCGACCAAGCACAGCGACAGGTGACGTACGAAGATGATTACAACAACGAAAGCAGCATAACAATAAAAAAAAAAGTCTTGAAATATCATTGCAATGGGGAAAGCGTTCTCTTTGTGTCCACAATCTACTAATATTTTTCTTTTTACATATTTCTTGTTTAGTTCTCTTTTTTTTTTTTTTCTCTTATGATTTTTTTATATATTATAGTTCTTTTATTTTACTTGAATTAATATTTCGTAACTTACATCATCAAGGCGTGCCAACAATACGGTCTCTCTCTCTCTCTCTCTCTCTCTCTCTCTCTCTCTCTCTCTCTCTCTCTCTCTCTCTCTCTCTCTCTCTCTCTCCTTGTAAGCCACCGCTCTTGGTCAGACCTCTACACAGCATTCAGTGTTCGCACAGAGCTGATTGTAAGTTTTTGCTGGTCGGCTAACACTGGTGTGTCCATGTGTAGGAGTCCATAGAACGGCTATGAGGTCATCCTGATTTCTCCACCTGTCCCCAGCATGACTTTCTAGGATGGTTTTTTAGATAGGAGGTTAGCAGCCATATAGCTACTGTTTTGTTCGGCGCTTCATCCAGGATATGTTCAAAATAGCACGCAACATTTATGTGTAGTTCTCATCTAACTTTTTCTCCGGGCGTTCCATTAAAGTCCAAATTGTGCGACCATACCATAGTACTTACACGGCTACAGCATGGAAGAAATTTCATTTTATTCAATAAGAAGTTGGAGAAGTCTATTTTGATTATATAGATATAGACAGACGGAAATAAAAATAGATATCAGTAGAAAAGACTAATTAATCCCTGTAAAAGTCACAAAAACGTCTTGCGGGTGTCAAGCAAAATTACATAGCCAAATTCGATTCAATATGCCAACAAGACTAACTAGCTGATAAAAAATGCATATTTTATATTCAAGAGCGCGTCTAAAAAAGTAATCATCTTGTTAATTTTATGAGCAAACTCAACATTTAGAACACTGAATTTCTTCCCAAAAGACTTCCTTTACATTTTTCTCTAAAATGAATTGTGAGATTAAATCATAGCTTCAAATTATGTCAAAAAGGCGGAAATAATGATAATATGATGATGATGATAATAATAATGAGAAAATAATTATGATTCAACCAATCATCGTACCTCGAGTGAATCATTGAAGTTCGTTTAATTCACACCACCCCCACACTATTTTGTGACAACCACTTGTCCTACAGACACGTCCCCCCCCCGCCAACAGAGAAATACACACCTGCCACATCAAGGGCCAGACTGACCGCTGAATAATAAACACTTTTGTGAAGTTAATAATGGCTTTCGCGCGTTGCTGAGATTGTTTTTATGAGTTAGGAAAAAATCGGTCGAACGTCTCCGAAGATCACTGAGCTCCTTCTTTGGCGGGAAGAGGTGAGATCTTTTTCCCTTAATCAAATGTAGCTAAGTTTACAGAATGGTAGATAAAAATAACCCTTCTTTATTTGGTTAGTTATACGTCGTTCTTGTGTAAATATTCAATTTGGGGTTGTACCCGTGGCGTAATGGCTAAAGTGTTGGGCTGTGACATCGTGATAAGCGAGTTCGAACTCCAATCACGCATTGACTTTCGAATTTATACCATGGGGAAAGGTATGAAATTCTTTTATCACCCACCACAAGCTGTGGGTCAAATAGTACCACACTATAAGGATGGCTTCGGCATTAAATAACCCACAAAGGTTAATATGCCATTAGACGAAGAAGATGCTCAATTTCAGCTCTAAAATTATTTCGTGCACTTTTTACTATTTGTATAGTGTAATTAATGTTTTCATGAAATGAATATGAACGAACTGTAATCATTTTAAATATGTTGAATCTTTCAGGGGCTTCTTTTTTTTTTTTTAATTCTTTATTTCTTAGAAGGGAAAATTTCAAACTATGGAGAACAATTTTGATTGATGTAAATTTTACATGGACACAAACGCTCGCTAAAATCTTTGGATTCTAAAAAGAATAAGAATACAAAAAATTATAATGGGAATAAATCTTTTTCCACTTTTAGCCAAGTTTTAAAAAGTGAAGTGTTATTTTCTTAATTTTTGTTTGCTTATGACCGTAAATGGCTATATGAGAATTCTGACAAAACGCCGCTGAAATTAAGATAATTGACAATTCGTCGTCTAAAAGAACTAAATAATAGATTGAAAGAGGAAATTAGTTTTACGGTATTGATACTCTAAACTACCGATTGATTTTGTTTCTGCAAAAATTTATCATCATCATGTCGCACTGGTAGCACGGATATCCCTGACCCTCTCTCGCCACTTTTCCCTATCGTTCATCGCCACCGGCAGGTCTTCTGGACTATATCCCGTATCCTCACATAGTTGCTGAATGTATGTTCGTGCTGGTCGTCCTGCCTTTGCTCGGCCATGTGTGGGGGTCCATAAGAGTACATCACTTATGAGTTAACATCTGAAAAGGAGTTAAAAATGCCGAATTCGTTATATCAAACGACTGGGGGTGCTCATGGTGTAATGGTTATTTTTCGTATGAAGTGGATAGTAGGGTAAGTTAGGCTCTTTAGTCTTGGAACGGCAACCAGTCAAGATTGAAGACTCTGGGTTCAAAAAATGACTAACTTTATGAAAGTAAATTTGGTTTAAAATAAAAAGAAATCAAATAAGATTTTTCAACTTCAACAAAATCTTTGTGGCTATTCGATGCAATTTCTGAAATGATAACCACAATAAACAACGCATATTATCCTATTTATTGACGTACATCTAAGACGACCCTTCACTAATTCAGTCATTTTTATAATGTGGGTGTTGGGTCATTCAGGCTCCACCTTCCTCGTTCTATTTTCAGACATAGAAATGTACTTAGTGTAAGCAATTATGCTGGAAGGAGCTTGGGTATGTTTTACCTAATGTGTCTTTAATTTCAAGCAGATGCCAAACTTATTTTTTGGAGTCTAAAATTTTCTAAGATAATCTATCAAATTAAACACATTAATCTCACGAAAATATCGTGGATTTTACACAGCGACAAATGTGATAACTTGTAAGAATGCATTACTCTCTCATTCTAGATCATGTCTTGAAGTTTATTTATATTTCTTTTTATATATATTGATAATAAAAGACAATATATTACAGGTTTGGTGGCCCCATAAATAATTCTCCCGCTAGTTCATGAATTTTCACCCTATAAATATTTAAGAATAACAGACACTTTCTTCTAAAATGTGAGAGTTAGAATAGCATAAATATTTTCTTTGTAAGTTTTAAAGATTCTATGCTAATATTTTTAAAGTTTGAAATATCAGTATTCCTTATTTGGATAGTTTTTTTTATAAACCGCTTTAGCATTTCTTTGAATTCCCTGATGTCTACGGTAACTACTTACGTGCTATAAGCACTTATTTTGTGAAGAGATCTCGATAAATGGGTGTATTTTAATAAGATAAGGCATACATTTATGTATTATCAGAATATTTCTAATTCCAGGCTGGTATTGTGCGTGCTCAGGTTGATTTTTCGCAAGAAAGTGCACTGGTTTTTGTTTTGTTTTGTTTGTTTTTTTTGGGGTTTTTTTTTTTTTTTACCGATACTTTATTTCTTTTTTTTATCGGTTTTACCTTGTAAATCCCATCTGCATTTCTTTTTTTTTTTTTTGACAAGGCAATCGATTGACAAATATCTACTAGTTAACAACAGCTTGCAACGTTCAATGATTTCATTGATTGAGAGAAGTTTCAATACAAAAATTATTATTGGAAATTAGCCAACAAATTGTATTTAAACACTTTTCAAGTATTTCAAGCTCTAATAGGACAAAATAAATTTACAAACATGAATTTGTTCCTATAAAATATATGCACAAAGATTTAAAAACAAGTTCCCCTTAAAGCACCGGTTCCTGAGACATAACCGAAATAAGTAGAGGTGAGCCTACTATATATATATATATATATATATATAGAGAGAGAGAGAGAAAGAGAAATTTCGAAAACCATTATCAAATTCTCGTAAGATTACACTTTGGTTCACTGTTATATGGATGTGCAATGTTATATTTTATTAAGTATGAAAATTTTGTTTCTTTGTTTAATGGCATATCAACCTTCGAGAGTTATTTAATACCAAAGCCATCCTTACAAAAAGACAGTAGTAGTAGTATTTAATCTATTGCTCGGGGATAAAGGTGTCCATACTCTTTTTCAAGGGTATTAGTCTTAAAGTGAATGTAATAGCACGACTGGACCATTTAACTATGTGAAAAAATGACCTCAAACCCGTTAAAAAATTTTATCAGAAAAATATGTTTACAAATTATATATATATATTTAATACATATGTATAAACAGGATTTGGTATTAAATAACCTACAATAGTTGATATGCCATAAAACCAAACCAACCAACAATCAAAGAAACTGAAAACAACTTTCAGAAGATATATAAAAAGAAAGTCTAATCGATATTTACTAAACTTAGCTTTAATATATCCCATGGTCACGACTAGTGTTCGAACTTCCAAAAGTAGTAATGTCCTGCGAGGCTGCCAATACATACTAATAATCTTACACGTTTAAATTGTTAACAGATCGATAAATGTTTAAATCATGGATTTTTTCAATGATTAAAATTCATGAAAATGTTTTTATCGGTTTAAGAGATTTCAAATAGTGGCATTAAAATATAAAAGATATTTTGATGTAGACAATGATGATAACTTGATATCTGAAATCACATTCTCTGATACATTTCCAGAAATTCGAAAGTGTGTGTGTGTGTGTGTGTGTGCACGCGCTTTTGCATATATATATATACGCGCGTGTGTACATATAAAAATATATATACATACACATATATATGATGCGCACATACATACACACACACACACACACATACATATACATATATATATATATATATATATATATATATATATATATATATATATATATATATATATATGACACACACACTCATATATAGCCACATTGATGAGTTCTGATAGAACGAAACAGATCTGTCAGTGGATGACATATATGAACAAAACGTTCTAATACTTCACGAATCTTAGGCTAAGGTATGAATTCATTTTTAAATATTCTAGTGATTTTGACGGGCACTATGTTATTCAACGTATAATATACATGATTATATGTATTTACTAGCCCTTCTGCCACGAGTAGGGTGTGACATAAGGTTAATCTATTAAGCTGAGTTTAACAGGTTTAACGTTTTCCTTCTCCTATGCCTGTTACCATACCAAGGTTAAAGAGTCCACTCTCCCCTACTATTTACCCATAGGCGAAGGGAGAATAATCGTGTTCATATCTTTCCCAGGTGTATTAGACCAATGTGAAATACAAACAGCCTCGTCCTGGCTTTGAACTCGAGTCACCATGTCCATTTCTTACGATAATAGCTATCATAAGACAAGCGTCCCATCCCATAATTATAAAATCAGACTTAATGCGTGAACTAAAATAACATTTCTCCAATCATTTAAAGGAGCATAGAATGGATTATGAGGATATTTGTCTAAATTATTAATGAATGAAAATGCCTTTCTTTGGGTATCTTTTATAATGTATTCAATGATATAGAAGGTTCCAGCTTATTTAGATTTGATAATTTAGTTTTAGGAACTTAGGCTGGTGTAATTTCTGATAGTTTATACCGTCTGATCTACCCTAGCATATACCTCAACTTTATATTTAAGACCCAGAAAATATTTGTTTGCCATTTTAAGCGAAATAAGCTCTCATATATCAAATACGGTGACATTATATTAACAGGTAAGTCTTCATTTTTTGATAAAATTTGTACGAATTATTTGTATTTTTACAACTTCTTAAATAAACTTATAAAACATCTTTTTTGTTTTGTTATTTTTAAGACATTCAATTACCAGTTTGTCACCATTATTTTTACCTGTAATATCTGATTCCAGAATAATCAGTAAATAACGATAAGGTCTTTTTCGAAACTTTCGAAATTATCATCTACCTAATGTCTCAGGAGTTACAATTTAAACATGAATTTGCTCATCAATACAAATGATTTTTAGCCAAACACGAAACACCAAGCAAATTTCTAACATACTTGTGAGCTCTTTAATGGAAAATGCTTGGTTTTAGATGCAAAATATGTAAATTGATTATCAATCATTCTTTATAATCAGTTACCAAATCACTCTCTGTACTCATGTTTTCAATGGCCGGAAGTTTGCCTAAGTAATGATATATATTTATATACAATTTTTAAGCGGAATTTGACAGGAATTCAGAGTTTTCCTTATTCTAGACTGGTTGCTATACCACGGTTAAAGAACCCAGTCTGCCTTACTATTTATGCCTAGGTCGAAGGAGAATAGTTGGATGCATAGCTTTCCCGATTGTATTTGCGCTATGTGAAATGCAAACAATCTCGTCCAGGATTTGAACTTGAGTCGCCATGCCCATTTCCAACGTCGATAACTATTACACCATGGGCGCCTCCACACTTATATTCTAATGCCAGATTGATTAAATATTAGGCATTTAGATTATTGCAGAAAAAAGGTTACTGTAAAATGGCAGATCCATCCAAATGCAGACACTGTTATATCCATTTAATTGAAAGGTTAAACTGGAAGTTATTTGAAGTTCTATATTAACGAGAAACAAGTTCCCTCTCAACATTAGTGCTCGCTTCCAATGACCTATTAGATCGCCGAGATATTATGTCGAGTAAATCTCCTTCAGAGCTACGAGGATTAACTAGTGGTGCTCATCTCCACGCCAAATGTCAGATTGTACTGGGTTACGTGGTATCAGCAACAAGGAATGGTTCATGAACACTTAAAATAGACCACGTTCCCTATGAAATTCACCCATAACAAATAAATAGTGGCGTAAGACCCCCCTCCCAAACGAGTGTCCTGGATATGACACTAAACCATCTGATGATGAGGCTTCCGTCCTAAAGCCTTGGGAAATGTGGAGTACACCTTCGTTGACATTACTTCCAGATCCATTCTGACCCGAAGTGGCAGTCCCATCTATAGGTCAAATAGAAGTATTTATCTTTTTCTATTATTGAAACCATGTCATTGTACAAACAAATGACTGATGTTAAATTGAATTATTAATATTACATGGCAATACTTGAAACCATTGAACTGAGTGCAAATGAATGAATAATGTTAAATAGAATTATCGGTGTTAAATAGCAATACTTGAAACCATTTAACTGTGTGCAAACAAAGGGTTCGTTTAAAATTTGTTACCTACAAACTATTCGTTCACACACACACACACACACACACACACATATATATATATATATATATATATATATATATATATATCATATTAGATTAGATTATAACAGTGCAAAAAATTAAGATAAACCACCGACTTTATATCCGGCTAATACAACGCGCTGCGTCTGTACATTCAATTACACCCATACATACACACATTAATACGCAATTATAAGCCACACAAGCATCCGCACACCCCCACTCACACACTTACAATCACACGTAAAGATTCCTACAAAATCCCAATAGTCTTTTGACTGTATTTTTTCGATTCATTTCATTTTCTTAACTGCCTGATGATTATTGTTTTGCAAAAACTCCATGAAACCCAAGGGTTGCAGTCTAAATTCCATGAATTAAATTTATATATATATATATATATATATATATATATATATATATATATGATTTAGCATTAAATAACTCCCAAGTGCTGATATGCTATAAAGCACGACTAACCAACCAATAATTTCTTTCGAAAGAGAAATAGTACAAAGAGAATGCATATTGTCCCAGTCAAAGTACACAGATTCGATTTCCAGTGTCATTGTTCGTTAGGCTATTCACACCACCAAAATACGTTCAATGAGTATCATATCAGCAAATATTGGAATATGGTCAGTTAAATCTAAACATGGACGAAAGCTGTTTCATTCGACGATTGAAATCAGTTTTCAAATCCTTTGAATTCTAATCATAACGTCCTTTTATTTATTTTGGGGGGATATTTATGACAATCTTTATGCATCCACACACGCTGTACATGTGACACTCGCGTCATGCAGCATATATAACACCGGCTGCTTCCAAAACTCAACCAATCGAAAAAGGCATCATGATTCAGCAATCAATTATAGATCATTACAGTGGCTAATTATAGACTGAGCTTTTAACCGAAGCAATTTCATAACTCTTTTTCCCATATTAACCTCCGTGGTTTATTCAATGCCAAACTATTCCTGTCGAAAAACAGTAGAGGTTATATTTAATCTATAGCCAATAGGATAAGAGGTTCATACCTTTTCCAGAGCTATTTGTCCGAAAGTGAACGTATTATCGCGATTGGAGTTCGAACTCGCTTACTACGATGTCGCAGTTTAGCACTTTATCCACTACGCCACAGAAACTCCCCCCTCTACTTTCCTATGACGTATTGTTGCTAAAATAAATTGAATTTATTTTCCAATTCGTCAAAAACATCAACTAGACACATTCAATCTTTTGGAAAGTTAAAATACAGAAAAATTCGTTTGTTATAAAAAAAAATTCTTATGAGCTAAATAATTTCAAGTCAATAAAATCTATGTTAATTCTTTAGAAATTCCAATAATCTGAATTTTAAAAAAACGGTGATTGCAATGACATAACAATGAACAAAGTTTCAATTTTATATCCTTGCTTTAATGTTATCAGCCCATTTTTGTAATCTAAAAGACTTTGAGGTAAAATGATTGCAATAACCGATTTCCTCTGCAAATTATATTGAATGTTTTTTTTTTTTTTTGTTTTTTTTAATTTGATATCATTTGAGATGCCTAGAATATTTTAGAAACAAACATTATTTTATACTCAAATAACTTGACCTATTCCCGTTCAAATGATCTCATATTTTAACAGCACGCGTAGAAACAACTAAAAATTCTGTATTTTTCCGGTATAGAAATGGCATTCACTAAAAAACAAAAATCGTTTAAACATTATACATTAGATATAGATTTTCGATTTTCGATTTGTTTCTACGCAGGCTGTTAAAATTTAAGATCATTTGAACGGGAACTGATCAAGTTATTAGATTACGAAATGATATCGATTTCTGAAACACCATGTACATCATAAATAATATAAACAAATTTTAAACCCCCTGTATATAGATGGTTAGAGTGTTTACCAATGGTCCAGGAGGCCGGGGTTCAATCCCAAGTCGTCATACCAAAGACTTGAAAAATGGTACTTGATGCTTCCTTATTTAAAACTCAGCATTATAAGGTATGGATCAAGGGTAGGTGGAGCAATCTTGGAAAAAAAGTAGCGCACTCCCCTACACCTTGGTGGTGTAGCTATTGAAAAGGGAGCTTTCGGGTCGCCGTCGACTTCGGACAGCCTACTTATATATAGTATATATAATTGTGTGTGTGTATATTGCTAATAACAAAGGATTTGAGTAACGGATATGTCATGTTTAAAATACCGGTTCCTGCTATATAACCAAATTTGAGTAACGATTAGCCTGCTCAAATGAGTATCCAATTAGGAACAGCGAGAATTTATCATAATGAATATAAATTATTCAAATTTCTATCTTTTGCTAAATAAATAGGATCAGCTAGTTATTCCTATCTAAAAGAACCTATCCCTCACAATAAGCGGCTCCCTCTATATCAAAGGTTTTCACTTGACGGGTAATGTTGAAATCTTAAAGTACTTGGGTGAGTCAAAAGTTTAGCAATATTATGTTTATGTTAGGCATCATTTGGTAGCTCCAGACGCTTTTTTTAAGGTCATGAAAGTGATGAAATACACGGAACTGTCAGATGCTCAGCACCGAATGTAACGCACGTTTTTTGGCCTACCAGACCTTATCTGATCATGGAGGTTCTTTCCTGAAGCGTGATCAACGGTACCTTCACCTTTCGCACAACAAATGTTTTGGCTGCTTCTGCAGCATTATAACGAACACGTAAAGCGTAAGTTCCCGAATTAGACTACGTTGCAAGTTCATCTGTGCACAACATACGAGGATCATTAAATAAGTTTCCAGACTTTTTTCGTAAGGGCACTTTTATTGATAGTACACACATGAAATTCTAGTCTCCTTCGAAGTAATCTCTCCCGGCTGCAATGCACTTGTTGTACCGTTCTAAAAACCTCTGGAAGGCCCCATGGAAGTCCTCTTGTGTCAGCGTGTCAAGGACCTTCGTCACAGCCTCTTTCATCTCCTCAATTGTCTCATAACGACAGCCTCTGAGCTTAGGGAATAACTAAAAGTCACAGGGAGCAAGGTCTGGACTATAGGGAGGGTGAGGAACTGTCTTGATGCCCATCTTGGTCAAATAGTCTGTGACAAGGATTGAGTTGTGGACTGGTGCATTGTCCTGGTGGAAATGCCATTGACCCGATTTGAAGAGTGCTGGCCTCTTCTGACGAAATCTCTTGCTGAACTCCCTTAAAGCCTCAACATAGTAACCCTAACCCTAAGCCTAACCCTTTGGCCAATCAACTCTGGTGTATTGACTCCCTTACTCCTCCCACACCTCTCATCATCCCTCACAGACTCCGTGCCTTCCTTGAATCTCTTATACCACTCAAAAACTGGTGCTCGATTCATGAAAGATGGTCGAAAAGCAGTCTGAAGCATTCCCTGCGATTCTATGGCATTTTTTCCAAGTTTAAAACAGAATCTTATTGCATATCGTTCTTCTAAAGTGTCCTCACTTCCAGATTGCATTTTTTAAATTCACCAGCTGTGACAATCATTCTTTAGTAGCATGTAGCTGTTCCTTTGAACCTGAAATCCTAAAAATTGGTCAGTCATCTCATAAGATGTATAGCAATAACATACTGAATTTTCAAGAGTCTACGACAATTTTAAATGCCTGTACAAAAAAGTCTGGAAACTTATTGAAGGCGCAACATATCAGCGCAACAACTACCAATGATTCTACCAAATACAATAGGTACCTTTTCTACGGCTTAAACTGCTTCGGTCACGTGATATACGCACCACATACAAAAATATTGCAAATACTTTTGACTTGTATTTACATTAGACGCCGCCATCTTCACTAACACCCCACGAGACTCCAACTATACGGACACTTGCCCCCCATCACAAAAACTATACAAGTTCGACGAACCAGACACGCAGGACACTGCTGGAGAAGCAAGGACGAGCTCATAAGCGATGTACTCCTGTGGACCCCCACTCATGGATGTGCAAGAGTGGGACGACCAGCACGAACTTACATACAGCAGCTATGTGAGGACACGGGTTGTAATCCTGAAGACCTGCCGGAGGCGATGAATGATAGGGAGAAATGGCGAGAGACGGTCAGGGATATCCGCGCAGGCGGCGCGACATGATGATGATGATGATGAGATTTAAAAAAAAAAGGTCAAGGTGCCCAGTGGAAGATTTTTATAAAGTGAAAACATGAAGAGACTCATCATTTACCGTTTTCATCGGAGGTGAGAGGGGTTAAGTGAGAAAGAAAATGAAGTTATTGGTAATTATACTCGTTTGACATTGTGCAATTTGGTTGGTTACGTACAAGTAAAAGTCACAATTACCGAGCACATTTAATAATAGAGGAAGAGAAACGAATGTTCAGCAGGTGAGGTCTACTGTTAATCCAGACTCTCTCTCTCTCTCTCTCTCTCTCTGTTTCACACACACACACACACACACACACACTATTTTTAATCTTTTTTTCTTTTTACTTGATTTTTTCGCCATATACTTTTTTTTCAATAAAATATTTTGGTGGAGTTGCATATCTTATTTTGTTTCTTTTCCTTTTTTTTTTTTCGGGTAGAAAAAGAGGCAGATTATTTTTTTTTCCTTGATTTCGTTTGTATAAGTCATATAATTCAACTGATACAATAAACGAAAAACAATACTTACTTTGGATATAAGGACAGTATCAGATCGTTAGAAGTGACCTTTACAGCAGCAACAATTACTCACTGATACCGAAGCTGTGCAAGAAATTATAAACAAAAAATATTTAGGATAAAATTTCATTCCAATGAAAAACTAACACTGGTTTTTGTATTAATTTGATTTTATTCCCAATGACTGTCCTGAAAATATCAAGCTATTTTATATTAATAAAATAAGTAGCCTACCTAGGGAAATAGGGTCTTAGTTTCCTTTTATGTGTTCACCCACTGGGACTTCACACATTCCAGCATTTCTTTCACTTTTCAAAACAGATAGCAAAATTTTCTTCTGGGGTCTTGTCCTGTACTCCTAAATTTAATCCATGGTCTGAAATTTCTATTTCCTTAGCGATTAGAAAAAATTTCCACGACTTTGGAAAAGATCAGAAATCGCATAAAGCCAGATCTGGGTGATGTAATGTTTTGCACAAAAAATAGGAAGATATGCTTGAATACTATCCAGATAATCCGTGGAATCCATGGGTTTAGGCCAATCTGACGTTAAAATTTTACGTACAAGTATATTCAGCTTATTGAACGCCTTTTAGAAGGTGGATTACTTTCGACAATTTTCCCGCCAATTTTGAGTCGTCAGCTGTAAAATCTGAGTTTCACACACTAAATCATCATTTTAAATAAAGTTGACGACCGTAGTCGAAGGCGACCCGAAGGCTCCCTTTTCTAGCTACTACACCGACGTAGGGGGGCGCTACTCCTTCCCTTGGATTGCTCTACTTTACCCTTGATATATACCAAATAATGCTGAGTGTTAAGTAAGGAGATATCAAGTACCATTTTTTAAGTCTTTGGTATGACTTGACCTGGGACTGAACCCTGGTCTCCCTGGCTATTGGCAAACACTCTACCCACTAGGCTAATGAGCCGATTTTAAATAGTTTCCATAAAACTTCTTGAATAGTCACACTAAATACAACAATCACACACAACACCAGCTCATTCGAGAACATGACTCTACTGACTGAGTAACCTGATGAGATGTTTTTTCCAAAAAGCCATGTGACGTGATTATCCAAAATACTTGGATATTTTCCAGACAATCCACGGAATCTCCAGATCTTATAATTTTCACACTGTCAATGGACGATTTACCTTTTTGAGTACAGCCCACATATTTTCGGATGTTCTACTTGTTGAAGGCTTTCCAAAACGTGGATCATTTTCAATGGATGCCTGGCCACCACTGAATCAAAACTTCATTTGATTCGCTCTGTCAATCATTCGAATGATTTCCGCAGCCGAATGCGAAAGTTTCAAACAAAATTTGATGCATACTTGCCTTGTCATTCAGTAGCGTCTCACTACCGACTGAGTAACCTCAAGAGAGAATTACTGTTCAAGTTTTCTCAGTAAGGTTCCCTATGATTAACTGCAAAGTTACAACAAGGTTTTACAACCAGTTCTTGAGATATTCCAAAAGAGCTCAATACTTTCTGAAAAAAAAATCATATTTATCGTTTTCTCTTTTTTTTAATCTATATTTAAATGTATTTTTATCAATCGTACTTTTTTTTTATTTATCTTTAATTTTTTACATCTGTTTATGAATTTTTTCATCTATTTTTAATTTCTTTTATTCATCAGTAAATTTTTTATCGGTCTTTAAATTTTTTTAATTATCTTGAATTTTTTTAAATCTATATTTAAATATTTTTATCTTTTAATTTTTTCATAATCTTTAAATTCTTTTTATCTGTTTTTAAATTTGTCATTTATCTGTAAATCTTTTAATCGATATTTAAAATTTCGTTATCTATCTTTAGATATCTTTTACCTTTTAAATTTTTATCTATCTTTAAATATTTTTTATCTATTTTTAAATTTTTTATCTATTCTTAAATTTATTTTTATCTATCTTAAAATTTTACATTTATCTGTAGATAAAAATAAGATATCAATCTTTAAATATTTTTTTTATCTATTCTTAGGTATTTTTATCCATCTTAAAATTCTTTTTAAATCTATTTTTAAATATATTTTCTATCCTCAAATGTTTCATCTATCGTTGAAAATTTTTTTATCTATCTGTAAATTATTTTATCTATCAGTAAATTTTTTCATCGATCTTTAAATATCTTTTATCCTTTTTTTATTGGTCTTTTTTTTAATTTCGTGTGAACTGATGCTGGTTGAAATTAAAAACAAACAAATTTATGATTTGGTTTCGTCTCTTTGTTTAATGACATATCAACCTTTGTAGGTTATTTAATGCCAAAGCTATTCTCTTAGAAGAACAGTTGCGGTACTATTTAACCCAAGGGTATTTGGCCGAAAGTGGACGTAATAGCGCGACTGGAGAACGAACTCGCTTATTACGATTCCGCACTCCATGGCTTTAACCATTACACCACGAGGACACCCCACACATTTATGTAAAAAAATGAACTTTAGAATAAGTCTACACGAATGAATTCCTTTTATTTCTTTTATTGGATAGTTTGTCTGATGTTTTTCCTATCACTGGAAACTATAAGCTTCTATTTGGTTCTTGATTTTGTCCATCTTCTCCATCTTGACCTGAATCGCTTCATTATTTCATCTTATCATCCGCTCCTCTGTCGAATTACTTGACTTCGGTTGCACTCACTAGATATTTCCAGCGTGGATCTGTGTTGTAACCAGGAAGAACAGTGACTGGTCATAATACAGATGGCTGGTTATACATATAAATAGTTTTTTATAACAACAGAGATAATTATATAAAAACTTTCTAAATTAATTATCTAGAATTCCATATTAAAGGCATTTTAAGGAATCTTTTAAATGCATGAATTGTACCATTTAATCAATGGAATTCAAGAGCTAGATTTTGTACTTTTCCTTATTATAAACTCGTTGAAATGTACACACGATTTTAATGCTCAATGATATTCGTAGTTGGAGATTGACACGTGCATGCCAAAACAGACGCGACTCTTTTGTATATATAAATAGGATTTGGTATTAAATAACTTATAGGGGAGAATTATCTCCCCTTAGGAATGATTGTTTCTTCACGGAAAAAAGTTAGTATCAGACAACAAGATGGCTGCTTGACAACACATGTGTAGACAGTAAATTGCTAATCCTGCTGTATCCTAGTCGGTGAGAAATAAAGACGAATATTGTTGTGTTAAAAACATTTAACTGTTTTCTGTTACATTTTGTTGTTCCTTATATTTTAAGTTATAAAATAACCATCAAGATTTAATATGCCATTAAATAAATAATCTAACTTAAACTTTTAAATACTTATCTTATATGCGGTAAAAATATTATAAATAAAAGTATTTTAACATTCATTTCCCTATTTTTTCTTAATTTTTTTTTTCTTATAAGATACACTGCAACAAGCATAAAATCATATAGGATGTGACGCGAAAAATTTACTTTTATCCCAGAACGGGACTTTATTTTTGCACGTGTGAAGACGGGGCAGGTTGGCACTTGATCCCTTGTAGAATAAGTCCTCGCTCAGAGTTTTTTCTCGGGCATATAAGAACTGGCATATTATGTGGGGGATTAATTTATGGCTAAACTGACCGCCGCTGGCAAGGGGTTCCAAATTCCACACTATACACACACCCACCAAGGCCACTAGTCTTCCTCCCCTAGAACAATGGAAGATATGGACCTCTAGGTTTAGACGTAATAATACTAATTATAGTAGTCGGCAATTCCGGTTTCCCGTGTGATATTTTAAAGGAATTTATAGGACAATTTTAAGCGAGCATATCATAAGGCGAATAGAAGCTGAAAAAGAAACATGACATGACAAATTCGTAGTAAACACTGCAAATAACAACTTCGAGCACGTGGGAACATTAAAATATATCAATCTTTTACTACACAAAGATATACACCTTCAACGTGTCAAATATATCATAAATGAATAGTGCGTGAACACAAATGTCTTTCTTCCTTTCTTTTCTTTCGTTTTCAGTCTTTCTTCAAATTGAGAGAGAGAGGGGGGTATATAAAATTGGGTATAAGGAGAAACAGTCCCAAAGTTTATTTATCTTATTTCGATGGATTCCTGTGGAGAATCTTTCTTCTTTTACGGGCTCTTCTTTTACCCGGAGTTCTTGGCTTTAGTTCCGTCCGCCACGAACCCTGTCCAACAACTAACTTTTCTCCTTTCTTTTTTCCGCAGACGGGAAGAAGGTGCCACTTCCGTTTTAGGGTCCCAGCCAATCATTTGGCTTCTACCTTCTTCCTTCCCGTGTCAGGCGACCCGAGTGAGGTCACCAAGTACCAACATCTGTTGGTCTCCACTCTGACCCACATTCTTTACTTTGACGGCTTGCTACTGTTAATTCACGCACGGGGAATAGTAGTAATCATATTTCTATCTTCTCAGTGGGACACCACGTGACAAGGAAAAAATAAAGAATATTTGTCGAGAAAATATTTTTGAAGATATTCCTCCATTTGATCGTTTCTATATTTTGTATTTGGGTGTTATGATACATATTTAAATATCAATGGAGGTCAAAACAAATAACTCCGATTGTTTCGGTCGTGCTACATGTCTATGCATCCGATTCATGTCGAAATAACCCCCCACCCCAACCTCTCTCTCTCTCTCTCTTCCAGACATTTTCAGATGGTGCTAAATACCTTAAATATGTCTGAGACATTTCTGGCATCAAATGTCTGGAACATTTCTGGCTTCAAAAAATATTAGTATTAAATTTCATCACAATCCTCTAAATACTTTAAGCACCTATGTGATCTAAAAACATTATTATTTACGAATTGTGGATTAGTTTGGACGCTAGGTCACAAGGTCAAAAATATGGCTGCAATGACCCGGAACAAAGTTCTACAACAGTTATTTTCAAACGTTTTGGAACTGAGACCCCTTTTTATTTCCGGTTCTATCTCGTGGAACCCATATGAATAAAAATGAAATAAGATGGGACCCACATAAATAAAAACGAAATCTCGTGGAACCCATATAAATAAAAATGTAATCACTTGGACCCTCCCTGAGTAAATAAAAATGAAATTAATCATAAAATATCAAAATCACAATTGGCCCATTGGTCTAGTGGGTAGAGTGTTCGTCAATGGCCCGGGAGACCGAGATTCAATCTCAGGTCAAGTCATACCAAAGACTCAAAAAATGGTACTTGATGCCACTTTGCTTAACACATAGCATTATAAGGTACGTATCAAGGGTAAAGTGCAGCAATCCAGGTATAGGAGTTGCTCCTTCCCCTACACCTCGGTGTAGTAGCTATTGAAAAGGAAGAGTTCGGGTCGCCCTCGACTACGGTCGCCAACTTTGCTTATTTGTACTGAGTAATGATATTTAATCAGGATGAGCTTGTCTTACTTGGCATACATTGTAAATTCTTGGTGATATTTTTGACAAAGATATAAGCAACTCACTTGACGTTACACGTCAAGATCTGTATTTGGTCATCATATTGGTTAGTGCTGAAAATGTTGTTTCGTATAAATATGCAATTGCCAGAGGTAGGAGTATTTCTACCGCCTTTTGAGACAACAATGATCATTCAGAAGCCATGCTAAATCAAAATTTTGGGAATCATTGCTGTTTAAACTGAATTGTCATAGATATGTACTCGTAACTAGAAATTCGAATTTGTGGTTCTATCGTTAATCAGATTATATAGATTTTCAAGACAACTTTGCAGTGTCTATGAATTCCTGCTATTAACGTTGCGGATCCCATGTGGTCCTCAGACTACAGTTTGAAAACCACCGATCTACAAGATTGGGTTGTTATTACACCACAACAACGTTCCCATCTGTGAATAAGAGTAAGAAAATCCAAGATAGAATTATCTATTTGCATATTTAGACATTTCATTTTTCCAAAAAGGACAATATATTTGATCTTCGCTGGTGTCGGGGTTAAAGTGATGGACAGCAGAATCGTAGTACGCGAGTTCGAACTGCACTTGCACTATTAAGTTCACTTTCGGGCAAATACCCTTGGGAAAGGTATGAACCCCCTTATCCACCCAGCTATGGCTTAAATAGTACCACTACTGTTCTTCTAGGAGAATGGCTTTGGCATTAAATAACCTACAAAGATTTATATGCAATTAAACAAGCAAACAATTCATTGTTTCATACCGTTTTGCCTTTGCATTCGTCTTCACACGCGGATGAAATGTAGCAAAAAGAAACTCTAACACTGCAAGGTTAAGAGACAAAAAATGTGTACATGGTTTGCATGTCCACATGTCGTCCAGTTTACTACTCACTCTTGTAACATTGGAGACTTTAATTTCTTCGTTAGGGTGCTCGATACAAAAGGGAGAAAGAAAAAGAAAAGGAGAGAGAGGGCGAAAATAAAGATAGAAAGAGTGAGAAAAAGAGAGAAGAAAATAGAAAAAGGGGAGGGAGATAATCTATCGAAAATTTAAATGTATTATAGCACAATTTTAATTTCATATTTCTCTAATTGAAATATATATATGAATATATATATATATATATATATATATATATATATATACTTCTTTTTAAGAAAATATTAAATTCTATAACCTTCATAATTATAATTCAGTCAGCATATTTTATTACCCATAGTTTTTAGAATAACCACGAAATGAGTGCAGATGCTACACTCTGATCTGATATTTAACTACTTACCCATGAGAGAATATGAAAAGGTGTCAGCCTACTCTTGTACGTGTAAGAGAAAGACAAAATTGAATAAACTTACTCTAAATGGTTATGAATATAATTTAAGTCTTAAAGATTTTGTTCTTAGTCACGACTCAGCATTAAAATCCTATTGTTTTTAATTCGAAATGAGCGTTTTATTCTTTTAAAAAGATTTTTAAAGAAAGAACTCAACAAGTTCGGAGGGAGTTCCCTCGTGGTGTAATGGTTAAAGCGATAGACTACGGAATCTTAGTATGCGAGTTCGTACTCCAGTCGCACTATTACGTTCACTTTCGGGCAAATACCCTTGGGGAAGGTATTGAACCCCCTTATCTTCCCAGCTATGCGATAAATAGTACCATTACTGTTCTTCTAGGAGAATGGCTTTGGCATTAAATAGCCTATAAAGGTTAATATGCCATTAAACAAAGAAACCGACCCAAACCGAATCAACAAGTTCGACATTGGTTAAAACTAAATTTCTAAACCACCAAAACTCTTCTCTTAAAAAAACAAACTAAACCATACTCGAGGGCACGAGAAAGTGATTATTAACTACCTTACTATTGTAATTCTGGACGTAATACATTCTTTCGGTTAACATTGCTTCAGACTTGACCAACAAACAAGCGGTATTTTATGGGTAAGCATGCACAACACAGAGATAAGACAAGCGATAGACGGAATAATGCAAATTACTATTTTTCATATGGATTCTAATTAAAAGAGCTAATTCTATTCCACTCACGCAAAATGTCTTGTGATCCATTTAACATATCAAGTTGGTGAGGTTCCTTAATTTTCTTTCGTCTACCAACAGCTCCAACTTGGCAATGAAATATAATTTCTCACAGGGAAAGACTTTGAAAAACTGACCCAGTTGTAAAACATTGGTTATGTCATTTTTAGTTCTCTCTCTCTCTCTCTCTCTCTCTCTCTCTCTCTCTCTATAACAAACCTTATTGGTGAGGCTTAGAATATACTGACTGTATCCCCTGTATCGAGATAATATCCCCCACCAAAAAAAGTAGGGTATCCTGAGTATGAAACAAAACTACATCCAGAGGCGAGGCTTTAGTTCCAGGTCCACTCTGACCTGGAATAATATCACCTGTTAGGGTCTCATCAATTGGTCAAATAAATCTGTTTGAAAATTATTTGTATGAATAGGAATACTTTATATCATATAACTGTGTACAAAACTTTTACGAAACAAAATTATTTGTGGTTGATATGAATAAAGTAAAGTTGGCGACCTTAGTCGAGGGTGACCTGAAGGCTCCCTTTTCAATAGCAACTACACCGAGGTGTTGGGAAGGGCTCTTCTCCATTCCTTGGATTGCTCCACTTTACTTTCGATCCTCACCTTATAGCGCTGAGTGTTAAGCAAGCCGGCATCAAGAACCATTTTTTGAATCTTTGGTATGACTCGACCTGGGATCGGACCATTGGCGAACACTCTGCTCATTAGGCAATACTTGATACCATATAACAGTGAATTATTTGTATTAAGATAGTTTGGTTTCTTTGTTTAATGGCATATCAACCTTTGTAGGTTATATAATGTCAAAGCTATTCTCCGAGAAGAACAGTAGTGGTACTATTTAACCCATAGCTGGGAGGATAAGGGGGTTCATACCTTTCCCAAGGGTTTTGCCCGAAAGTGAATGTAATAGCGACGACTGGAGCTTGAATTCGCTTACTACGTTTCCGCAGTCCATCGCTTTAACCATTACACCACGAGGACACTTCCTATGTATTAAGAATAGTTATTTGAAATTACAATTGTTTCCAAAGGACTATTTTTATTAGTTACTTGGAATCATATAACTGTGTGCAGACAAATTATCATTTAACAGAAATAATTACTTGAAACCATATGATAGTGTATAAATCACAAATAAGGAATACTTGAAACCATGCAAAAAAAACTCTTAAGAAACAACAACATAAAAAATGTAAATATGAAAACAATTCCCTAACCTCTCGGCATAATCCAATTTCAAATCCTTGATTAGAATGAAAAATAAAATTTTATCACCTAATAAAAATACTTTCCTGTTTTTAAACGTCAAAGTTCATAGATTAAACTTGTTCGGATCTTTTTTATTCATTGAGACATAAAGAATTTTTAAAAGATTCTAATGATAATTTAAAAAAAAACATTGGAAGAAAGAAATTGGGTAAATTTAACTAAAACACAATTATCTGAATTTTAAACCAGGAATATTTATTCCCAAGGTTAAATGTAAAAAAATATTCAAGAGATTTTAAAACAGATTAAAATTACGCCCACAAACAGGTCATTTAGATAAATTGTCTAAAACCGATTTCGAGAGCTGTGACGAATTAATGGCGTCATATTTCTGACTATTTATTGTCAAGCTGAAGATACTGTCAGGTAAAAACGAAATAAAATAAAATAAAATAAAAGTACCTCTGGCCTAGCGACAATCACAGTGACCTACATTGACCGTTGATATGGTTGGATTTTGGACCATTTTGTAGTTATTGTCTTTTCTGCAATGAACGCAAACGCTTTAACCTAAACAGATGTTCCATTTTAAAATCGCACGCACGCACACGCACACACACACACACGTTGCCAAAAGATTAAAAAGTGTTTGTTTTAATTAAAAAAAAATATTGATTGATTTTTCAACATTATCTCCCTCCTTGCAAATGCAGTTAACCCAATGCTGCTCCATAGATAACATGTATCATTGAACATTATACAGTAAATATTTTTTATATAAAAATGTGGCAACTAACGCGTTACGGATACTGATCCACTCTCTCTCTCTCTCTCTCTCTCTCTCTCTCTCTCTCTCTCTCTCTCTCTCTCACACACACACATATATATATATATATACATGATAGGACTCTTCCATCAATTTCGACGTATGACTGCCCAAATGTTAAAATGTAAACCGTTGGACTACCTATCTAGATGATTTATTTCTAGCGGTGAAGACCTGTGCAGAACCAACCTCACATTTTGGGATAAGCTGAGAGCTGAAGATTGGTACACAAATGTGCAACAGAATCTCCCGAACAATAATCTCCTGGTTTTCATTGTCAGAGACCAGTTACCCTGCCAAGACTATTAGAGCCCAATTTGCTATTTATCCATAGCTGTGGGGATAAGAAATGGATTAATGTCTTTCCATAGGGCAGCGGCACAAGGTGTAGCGCCAACAACTTCATCCAGAATTTGAACTCGCAGAATCATTCTGTGCACGTGTGTCCGTCCGTGCGTGCTTATACTTGCATATATATATATATATATATATATATATATATATATATATATATGCATTAGATATAAATATGCATACGTACATAGATAGTCATGGAAATCATTGCATACTTAAGACATACTCATGAATACCTCTGAATGTTTACACGTAGAAAGAAAGGAAGAAAGAAAGAAAGAAAATACACGAATATTTTTTATTGAATGCCATTCCAATTATTACCCTCCGTGACATCTTTCTGAGCAATAGGGGTTACTTGACCATGACCATCTTCTAACCAAATAACAAAAAATAATTATCTATATTATTGTTAATAGATTTAATTTATTATATATATTTCATATATATTTATATATTCATAAATAAATTCACATACTTTATATACATTAATATATCTATAAATTTATATATACATATATACATATATAACCTGATCATTGGCCCAATGGGTAGGGTGATTGCCAATGGCCCATGAGACCGCGGTTTAATCCCAGCTCGAGTCATATCAAAGACTTCATGTCGCATTCTTAACGCCCTGCATTATAAGGTACGTATCAAGGGTAAAGTGGAGCAATCCAGGTAAAGTAGTTGTGCCCTCTCCTACACGGTGTTGTAACTGATGAAAAGGGAGCCTTCCGGTCCCTCCTCGACTACGGTCGCCAACTTAACTTACTTTACACATTTATACGCACATAAATTTATAGAGAGAGAGAGCAAGAGATTTTTATTTTTAGATAATGACAAAAAATAATTTAAAATTGTTCTAATATCTTCAGTCTGTTTTCAGTTTGATTTTCACGTAAATTTTTATTTGCTTTGATGATATAGCTCATAGTTTTAACACAATTTTCATGTGTTTGTCAAAGCTTTCTGCAAGATTGAGTCAATAATTTCTTCTTTCTTTTTATTTTCTTTGTTAATTTTGCATTATGGTACAATTTCAACAATTTTTCAAGTAAGAAGTATCACTCATGTCTTAATAATAAAATCAAAACTTTGTACAACAGTCATTTCATATGTGACTGTAGTCTCCATAATCTCTCTCTCTCTCTCTCTCTATATATATATATATATATATATATATATATATATGAAGAAAACAGAAAAATAAAGTAATTCAAAGGTGGTGAATTTATTACAATAGTAAGTCATTTCTCATAATGGAAAGTTTTGGATTACTTTTCTATTTTCTTCATACTGTCGGATTTATTTCCATTATTTACTTATATATATATATGTATATATATATATTGTTGTACTCCCTACATAATGGACTCGCCCTCCTCCATGAATTCACGTCAACGAGAGCGTCAGATGGATGTACCAATCAGCGTGACACAATCACGTGTGGTACCATTTGCGTTGTGGACGGATAGTCACTACCACATTGAACTCTCAGCTTTCTACCAACTAACTACTGTTTAACCAGGTTCACTTGTATCTGTTATGTTTCGACCTTTTGACCCGGCCAAAAATGCCATTCAAGGGGGTGCACCGGAAGGAAGTGACACATCCCGGTCGCTGGAAATCGGAAGAGGATGCGCAGGCGTTGAGGCGTTTCTATATTACTGCGTGGGAGTTTGAAGGTAATATAAGGCCGACGAATTGAGGACAGTTAGAGATAGGCGAGAAGGAGGGCAAGCAGTACAGTGGAAGACGGAGGTAGACACGATGTAGTAGGGAAAGCCAGCACACAGAAGAGTTTACTCCAGGGTCCGGTTGAGCAACCATGGAGAACGAGAAAGACACAACGCTGACGGCCATAACTTCGGGGTCAAAATATTTCAGTAATGTTCGGTCTCCAGCTCTCTCTCTCTCTCTCTCTCACACGCGAACTTGGAACAACCCTTTCGAAACTTACAAATAAAGATGTGAGGTAAAATATTTTATAAAGAAGTCTTCCTGCGTCTTCCTTGCGTGCGTCGTTTGTTCCTGTGACTTTATCATTGTGCGTCTGTTTGATTATTTATTGTGTCGTTGTGATGCTGCATGAACATGTATATGTGTATATAAGCATATTTATTATGTGAGTATATAACATATCTTGTTTCTGTTACATGACTATATATGTTTTTCTAACAAAACTTTTTTGTTCCCCGGGTCTTTCTTTGGTCAGCATTACAATACACACACACACACACACACACACACACACACATATATATATATATATATATATATATATATATAAGTCTTTTAATAATAAAAATACAAGCAATCACATAATAATATAATTACTTGAGTTTCATACTATTATAAGTGATTGCTTATATTTAGATTTTTTAAGAGGAACTGCGCTTGAAGAACAGAAAATGATGAAAGACGGAGTAGAAGCACTGATGGGAAGAAAATCTGGCTTCACGGTGAAAATTCTGAATAAAAGGAAAACTGTCAGTATAATAAAATATTCTTGAGAATGTTTTTAAAATTTAATTGAAAAATATCATGAACTTTTTCAAAGGACTCGAAACAGTGCAGAACAAAACGCATAAAGTAACAGTACCACCCATTGCACAAACGCATAAGCAAATATAATGCAATATTGAGATTGGAGGGCATAGAAAGAAGAGTGACAAAACTAATAAAAAGAGTAAAAAAATTACAGTTACAGGAAGAAATCCTCAACCGGTACAGAGTTATTACTTCCTTTTGCTAGACTAGGAAAAGCTTTATAAATGAATATTATTTATCTTGGTAAGAAAATATCTTTAAGAAAGGATACGTTTCTAGTGGATAATTTTGTCAATCGAGGGTAAATGAAATGATTGGCTGAATGGTTAGAAATATTATTTCAAGGGAGGCAAAGGTTGTTTTAAAAATATTAAAACCCTAATAAGAACTTGAGTAGAATATTATTCTCAGGCCTGGGTTCCATTGTCTAGGCATGGAAATTAGGGTGTAATATTGAAATTGTAGGGCATACAAAAGTGGAGTGACAAAACTAATAAAAAGAGTTAAAGATTACAGTGACAGGTTGAGATTTTGGAAAAATTAGAAATAACTTCATTACTAAAAAAGAAGAATGAGAGGTGATCTAATTTAAACTTTCAAAATAATGGATATTTCTAATTATGATTGATTTTTTTTTTTAATATTTCTCCTCGAACTGGAAATTAATTGTCAGGGCAGATTTTCAAAAAAAATAAGCTTATTAATCAATTGGACTTTTTTTACTTATTGAGTAATATATCTTTTGAACAAATTACCAAAACTAATCAAAAACAGCAATAGTGTAAGTTTTAAGACTGAATTGGATGATTTCAGAAATGATAAGATAAATAATTTAAGAGGACATTTTAAGGAATTACCGGATGAGTTATTTTACAGAATTTTATGTATATATAGATCTTATGTTAATATTGTAAATGTTCTTTGCAAATATTCCCCTTTTTTAAGGTTTATGTGTGAATATAGTAAAAAAAGAAGAAATGCACAAGGAAACATATCAAACTAATAACAAATGATAATGATAATAATAATACCACAATAATAGAAGTAAAGTTGGCGATTGTAGTCGAGGGCGACCCGAAAGCTCCCTTTTCAACAGCTACTACACCGTGTAGGAGAAGGTGCAACTCTTTTCCTTGGATTGCTCCACTTTACCTTTGGTACGTACCTTATAATGCTGAGTGTTAAGCATGGAGGTATCAAGCACCATTTTTTTAAGTCTTTGGTATGACTCGACCTGGGACCTGTTTCCCAGACAATTTTCTAATAATACCATATTACATTAAAGAAGCTTTGAACCAGGAATTAGAGAAGAAGTGTGAGCAAGATATCATATATGAAATTAATGACAATCTATTGTGTGTTCCAAAGAAAGATACCAATTTGAAGTTTTGACCTCCATGAAGTCAACAAGTCAGTCATCCTGCCACTACTGACACTTCAAAGGACTTCTTCATATAACCTGTCTTTTAATCCTATGTCTAGTGAATCTTCAAACCGAAAATTATTGTCATTTTAACTGTTATCGGGCACGAGCACAAACAAAACTGTCATATATGCGTATATATATATATATATATATATATATATATATATATATATATATATATATATATATATATATATATATATAGTCACCCACTGACAGACTGTTTCGTTGTATCACAACTCTTCAGTCGGGCCAGACTCTCGAGTTGCTTCTAGCAGAGATCAAAACCCGGTTGACTTTACGTCAGTCGAATATCTTACCACAGAGCCACTGACATTCTCAGCGGAAGTGAAGGAACTTTTGCGTATCCTTTTTTTTTACATATAAGTCATCAGCTACCAGAGTGCTCCGTTCATGAGAAAAGCTATGTATTTCAACGTGAGTGGTAGTCGGCAAATTCCCCACTTGAGTGCTCAACATATAGGTATATATATATATATATATATATATATTTGTATATATATACACACACACACATATGACACATATATATAAATGTGTGTTTATATATACACGCACTTACATACACTTATATATACACACATACACATACGCACATATATCATACATCATTACATAATTTTTGTCGCTCCTTGAATAGCATATAAACTTGGTTAAAACTATTTTTAAAATTTTCTAAAAAAATTTTCTTAGCAGAAATATTTCTTCTGACAATTATTTGAGAACCACCAAAAAATAAACACCATAAAATAAATATTATTATTTATCTAATCATTCTTGTTCGTCTTTTATATATTGTCATCCACAGACAGACTGTTTCATTCTATCAGAACTCTTCAGTGTGGCCAGACATGTAGGATGCTTGAGGCCAGGATCGAAACCGATCCAACTTAGACTTAGTATCAGACCGCTCGGCCAACAAGCGGACTACGTTGGCTAATGGAATTATAAGGTCTTTATGTAGCAACAGCAGCAGCAGCGTCCGTTTATTTACATTTTTTATACCCTATCGGGTACCAGAGAGCTCAATTCTTTCTAAGAGCTTTGCATTATGCGAGCGACGACCGAAAATTCCTTCGCCAGAGTGCTCAAACCCCATGAGGGAGCGTATATATTGTCATCCACAGACAGACTGTTTCGTTCTATCATAACTCTTCAGTGTTGATATATATATATATATATATATATATATATATATATATATATATATAAAAGAGATTGACATTGTTTGTCTTTTATATATATATATATATATATATACACGCATATATATGTATGTATAAGGGATTGATATTGTTCGTCTTATATATAGATATATATATATATGTATGTATGTATGTATGAGACTGATATCGTTCGTCTTTCACACACACACACACACACACACACACACATATATATATATATATATATATATATATATATATATGAGATTGATATAGTTCGTCTTTCATATATATACAAGGATCGTTAAATAAATTTCCAGACTTTTATCGTATGGGCACTTTTATTGATAGTACACACATGAAACTCTAGTCCCCTTCGAAGTAATCTCATCCGGATGGAATGCACTTGTACCGTTCCAACAACTTCTGGAAAGTCCCATGGAAGTCCTCTTGTGTCAGCGTGTCAATGACCTTCGTCACAGCCTCTTTCATCTCCTCGATTGTCTCATAACGACAGCCTCTAAGCTTAGGGAATAAGCAAAAGTCACAAGGAGCAAGGTCTAGACTATAGTGAGGTTGAGGAACTGTCTTGATGCCCATCTTGGTCAAATAGTCTGTGACAAGGATTGAGTTGTGGACTGGTGCATTGTCCTGGTGGAAATGCCACGGACCCGATTTGAAGAGTGCTGGCCTCTTCCGACCGAATCTCTTCCTGAACTTCCTTAAAGCCTCAACATAGTAACCCTAACCCTAAGCCTAACCCTTTGGCCAATCAACTCTGGTGTTCTGACTTCCTTACTCCTCTCACACCTCTCGTCATCCCTCACAGACTCCCTGCCTTCTTGGAATCTCTTATGCCACTCAAAAAATGATGCTCGATTCATGTAAGATTGTCTAAAAGCAGTCTGAAGCATTCCATACGTTTCTGTGGCAGCATTTTTTCCAAGTTTAAAACAGAATTTTAGTGCATATCATTCTTCTAAAGTGTCCTCACGTCCAAATTGCATTTTTGAAATTCACCAGCTGTGACAATCAGGCTTTAGTAGGGTGTATTCCAATTGGTGCTGTAGCTTTTGATTTAAACCTGAAATCCTAAAAATTGGTCAGTCATCTCATAAGATGTATAGCAATAACATACTGAATTTTCAAGAGTCTACGACAATTTTAAATGCCTGTACAAAAATGTCTGGAAACTTATTGAAGGTACCACGTATATAAATATATATATATATATATATATACACGCACACGCATATAAATGTATATATAAGGGATTGATATTGTTCGTCTTTATATATATATATATATATAAGAGATTGATATAAAATTTCCAAGAGTTATTTTTGTACAATATCTTGGAAATCTTAGAGTTTCTTTAAATGTTTAGTGCAATCATCCAACTTTATAATAATGTCATCTTTACGCCCTAGGTAATTTTTAGAACAGGCATGAGCAACCCTTTCGAGAAACGCTAGTATGAGACATGGCTCCCCATAAGGCGAGCCGCACTACTAAAAATAATCAAGGTAATTTTATTTTGATGGTGCTTGAATCATTTTTACTGTTGAAGATTATACGCGTAAACATCTGCCTAAGAAATAAAGAAAGGTTTTTTTTTCTCTTTGGCAAAAAGATATTTCCTATTTAAAAAAATAAATAAATAAATAAAGTCTTATGTGTCCTGTGGTCTGCAGTTTGTCCATGAGTGATTTAGGAGCTAGAAAAATGGTTCTCACTTGAGCTCACAAAAATGAACATCGTTCAGCGTTTAAATGTCTTTCTTTACTGCTTCAGCGCCTAAAATGGCCGTTTTTTGACAAGATAATCACCATGACGAAAAATAGATTTGTAAGGAACTATTTTTTTTCATCATAAGTTTATCCAGAACAATTAAAGAAAATATCTTCTCTTTATTTTGTGAATCTTTAAGAAAAAATTTTTCTTGTGTCCTCATCTCTTAATTCAGGTTAATGTCCGCATATATAGGTATAAATAAATGCACACGCATGCACTGTGGGTTATTTATGCCATGGTTAGACACAGATAAACGCGCATATGAACAAGAGAAAATGCCCTTATATGACATTACTTTTAATTCTATTTATTTTGCAAACATGAATGAAGAATGAATGAATTACAGTGAAGTCACACTTAAAGCATAGGTTATCGTCATATTTTTTTCTCTTCGGTAAAAAGATCTTTTCTATAGAAAAATGAAGTCTAAGGCGGGCCATTCAGAAATCACCGCGAAACCACATGTGGCTGAGCAGCGATGAGCCAGCTCATTCAAATCTTGGCTGACCTCTCAGGCACAGCAGGTATATTAAAAAATTTAGTCTTATGTGCAAAGATTAGTCAATTATAAGAATGAATTATACGTTTCTTGTTTTAAAAGACTTAAAATACAATTTGAGAAAATGCAATTCCCTTCCTCCAGAGATCAGGAGTTTCCCTTGCGTTATGGATAAAATACTGAACCGTTGCCTCGAAGTAAGTGTGTTCGAACTCCAGTGATATTATTACGTTCACTTTCGGACTAATACGCTTGGTAAATGTATGAACTCCTTAATTCTCTCAGTTATGGATTAAATAATATCTTTTCTGTTCTTCTAAAAAGGCATTAAATAACCCACGAAGGTTGAAATACCCTTAAACAAAGAAACTAAACCAACTTTCCTCTAGAAATTAAAGTTTTCTTTAATGTAATCTTTTTTTATATCTTTTCTTTGTTGTTTGCGACAAATTATGTCGGCCCGACGATTGCGTTATTTTTAATCAACATGAAGTAGAGATGATTATCATAGAGATAGAAAATGGTTTCATACTTAAATGTCTTCGACTTGCGTCGTATAGTTTTTAAAAATCTGCAATTTTAGATCAGAGAAAAATATTCTAGAAAACTGTAGAATGAGAGGACCGAAATTTTCTGGTCCCGTCCACCCACCCCCCAAAAAAAGCAACATAAAGAATCATTTCAATAGTAAGAATAGATCTTGAAATGATAATTCCTCTTCTTGAAATTATATACCGTGCATAAGTTGTATATTTATTTGTTTATTCGGTTTTGTGATATCCTAGTTTTATTGCCTCAACAGTGAATAAATGTCACTACTTAACAGCTGGAGCCTTGCACATTCTATCTGTCAACTAAGCAGGTGGAGGCTAATGGTCTAAATCTAATTAGACATCCCCGCTGGGAAATCAAGTCCAAGCTCATGATAGATACTTGCCACTATACAACCAAAAACTTGAACATTTAATTTCATGTTATAACTTAAAATTGCTTTTTCGAGCACACCACCAATAACAGGAGAATGAATGCATTAAATATGAAATATAAAATAATCAAAGAACCCGCTACCTGGGTCAGATAGAGTGGCGTTTTTACTCCCTACGCCAATGATCGAAGTTGGAACCTTGGTAAAAGCCATGATCATGAATGCTGATATTCGAAGCATGCAGACTTTCCCCATTTGGAAGAATAAAGCTACATAACCCTTTTGCTTCCTATTTCGTCTTGTGTCTTTCTCAGCTAATCTTAGTAATTACTATATATATATATATATATATATATATATATATATATTATATTATGAGAGTGTTGGTCGTCTGTAAATCACTATGTGGTTATGTGTCGAACTAAGTACAATATAATATGGGGAGTGCTCAATATCTATGATAGAGCAATTATAATAATAATGATAATAAATAAATATATATTATATATATATATATCTAAAATTTATTTATATATATAATATATATTTATTTATTATCATTATTATATATATAGGGGGTAAATAGTATCACTACAAGGATGGCGTTGGCATTAAATAACCCACGAAGGTTGACATACCATTAAGCAAAGAAACCAAACTAAACCCATTTAATATTAATCGTTTGTTTGCACACCGTAAAATGCTTACAAGTATTGCTATTTAACATTAGTAATTCTATTTATCTTGTGTTCCAATGTAATATGAATAAATCTTTCATCATACAACGTGTGAAAGCGCGTGCGATACCCTAACCTCATCAGCCGCCAACCAGGGTGATAACACAGTTTCGATAGCTCAAGGCGGTACTGCCACTCCTGGCGCTACCAACCTATGTAATATGAATAAATAGCATGTTGTATGGTTTCAAAGAACTAATGATAATAATGATAATAATAACCCTAATTAAAAGATTAAATAGTTCTATTTCACTTATAGAAGGGATAGAGTGGACCTGAGAGTAATAGCAATTAAGGGCTATTTTACATTCTCCAGCCTAAGGACGAGAGCCTCACCATCAGATACATACCAGAACACTCGTTGAAAGTGTCTTGCCCCTCCGTAAAAGCGCAGTCGGCGTACTCTACTGCACCAGCCGACAGAACATTTCAGTGAATTTGAAATATTGAATATTAGTAACTTTATGTTTACCATAATTAACCATGTATAACACGCACTTTCCCTCCCCACATTTTAAGCCAAAAAGTTAAGGGTGCTATGATACATACACAAGAACTATTTTTATCCAGCAACGTACATCACCATATTCAGGATGGTATGACTGAATATAAGTTATATCTATGATCCAATCAAACTTCTGTATAACAAACACTTCTGTTTAATGCCACTACAGAGAAATAGCTACTGGAATGTGTATTTGTTTATAATTTTCTTTCTCCTTGTGTGAGCTAATTTTTTGCCCCAAGCTGTTGCATTTTTGTGTGAATATGTCCTTATTTTTGCTCTAGATAAAACGTAAATGTTTTGCTTCAAAATACGAATACATATAAATATCTGTTTTTATCTATATAAATATCTGTTTTTATCTATATAAATATCTGTTTTTATTTCTGTATAAATAGGATAAAAGTTGAACAAAGGCTAAATTTAGCTGCTACAAATTCAAAAGATTTACTGCGTATTATATACAAGATATAGACCGGCTCATTGGTCTAGTGAGCAGAGTGTTCGCCAATGGTCCGGGAGACCGAGGTTCAGTCCCAGGTCGTGTCATACCAAAGACTTTAAAAATGGTACTTGATACCGCTTTGCTTAACACTCAGCAATATAAGGTACGTATCAAGGGTAAAATGGAGCAATCTAGGCAAAAGAGTAGAGCCCTCCTCTACACTTCGGTGTAGTAGCTATTGAAAAGGGAGCCTTTTGGTCGCCCTCGACTACGGTCGCCAACTTTACTTTACCTATATACCAGATATGCTTTTTTTCAGAATTTCGTAACATAAATTTAGGTGTGCGTGTTATATACAAGTGCGTGTTATACGCGATTAATTACAGTAATAAATATTCACGTTCATTTTTTCCGACATTTTCTTCAGTAGTGATCATGCTAATTTGATTTTATATTCGGAAACTTTTTTTGTTGTCACCATGTGAATACTAACAACCGAAATCACATAGTTTTCTTTTTTCTCGAAAAGCAGTCACTGGTTTACTTACCGAATAGTAGGACAAGCAGTTTGAAAAGATATCGCATTCAAAATTGGTTTTGTTCTAAAGTGTCTATGCTCCATTGTCAGTTGCACTGTGAATTAATGTGGTTATATATGTTCTTGTTTCAGGATTTGAAAGGTAGGCGTGCTTTCCCATAAGCTGGATGGTGCACGCAGGTGAGAAAGAAATGAAAAATATAACTTGGAAAGTAATTTGACGCTTGAAAGCACACGAACATGTTAGATAAAAAAAAAAAGAGTAAAAAAGAGCAATGAATGAATACTGAACAAAAGAAACGTATGCCAAATTTTACAAAAATGGAACATATCATTTTTATGAGGTAAAAACTAAGACCTAGTCATCTTCCAAGTAGATTGTAAGAGCAAATTTCTGTGCCTTTGTGTAGCCACTGGTACCCGCTGTACTTTTTATAAACATTAAGTTCGTAAGTTTAATTTGATAAAATCAAACACCAGTAAAGCTTGATATGTTGATCAATGTGAATTTTGTCGACGGAAGTCATCTGTGTATTGATTCCTACTCTCGGAATAAAAGCGAATAGTTTGTTGTTTGAGCGCTGAATATTAATCTCGTGAGAAAGAATAGTTCTTCGTTTCACTTCGAGGCTAGGATCATAATATCTGCGGTTAAAAATGATACAATTCAAACATTTTTGTTCTCTTTTTGCAAAGCTTGCTTAAAAGAAAAGAGCCATTGATGTATTCAGTATCAATTTTCTGGAAGTATATAAATGATCTCAGCATTAAATGATCCAACTTATGCTCAATTTTTCATCAGTAAAAAAAATTGAGTCAAGAAGTAGGAAAACGGATATCCACTCGGAAAATGTAATTGACAAACTGAGATCGAGCCGTGGAATGCAGTGGCCGCCTCCCACTGCCAGTTTGGTTTAGTGTCTTTGTTCAATGGCATTTCAACCTTCGTGGGTTATTTAATGCTAAGGCCATCCTTACAGAAGAACGGTAGTTGCACTATATAACCAATGGCTTGTGAGATAAGGAGGTTTATACCTTTCATAGGGAATTAGTCCAAAAGTGAACGTAATAGCACGACTGGAGTTCGAACTACAATGCCTCAGTTTTTCAAACAATAGATATTTCCTTAATTGACTCGAGAAATACCAGTTCACGTCTTTTTTTGAGACCTGTACAGAAGGAAGTTATAAGATCGATTATTAGAGTGAATGGTATTTTTCAGTGACCACATGTCTGACATTTTCCTTTCCTAATAATGAACTCGCCGTCATCTCTTCATCTAATCTTCGACAGTATCTCCACCAACTTTCTTTAAGATGCCACAGTTTCGATTGTATCCATTTTCATTCACTTTATACAAATATCATTGTAGAGGTGCCAGTGGTGTAACGGTTATCGTCTTTGGAAATAGACACCGCAACACGAGTTCGAATCCGACACGAGGCTGAATGCATTTCACAGAAGACTAATACTCTTGGAAAAGGTATGAATCAAATTATTCACTTTCCAGCAATGGGTAAGTAGTAGGGAAGACGGGGTTCTTTAGCCTTGGTTAGGCAACCAGTCTAGAAGGAAAATTCTGAATTCAAACCTGTTAAACTCCGCTTGAAAATTGACTTTGTGTCATGTCTTGTCCGTGCAGATGGGTTGGTAAATACATACTAATACCGTTGTAAAATTGCTTTATCAACAGGGGTGATAAGACTATTAATAAACCATGGTGTTGAGCAACCAATCTAAAATTACAACTCTGAATTCAAACGGGAAACACTCCGTTATCTTTCCAAAGAATAGTCATGTTACTTCACAGTTTATGGGAGACGCGCTTAGCGTAATGGTTGTCGTCATAGGAAATGGAATCGGTGACCTGAGTTCAAATCGTAGAAGAAAGTGTTTGCGTTTTACTTAGCACTAATGCCTTCGGGAGAAGCATGAATCGAGTTCTTCTTATCTCAGCTATAGATAAATAGTAGGTCAGACTCAGTTCTTTTGCCTTGGTGGGTCAATCTGTCTTGGAGAAAGGAATTCAAATGAGTTGTACTCTCTTAAAAAATGATCTTGTGCTTGTAGCGGACCGGTTGGATAAATATATATTTCACAGTTTTTTGATTTAAAAATTTTGTGAAGAGTTATGATCTTCTAAATCCAAGTGTCGTGGCATTTTCCATTCATTTATCCATTCATTCAAAAAGAAATATCTTTATAATTTGAATAACCTGCTCACTGGATTCAATGGTGGCAATTTTGTATTCTGTCACTCCTCTGGTTCAGTCAATTTACAGACGGGTGCGTTTATGTAGATTATTTAAAAAAAGAACCAAACAAACATGCGTTTGATTGATTAGGTAATATTGAATGAAAATAGTTTGCTAGTAATTCTTTACGACGTCATTCTCTTCAACAGGCTTTTCTCCAAATTCGTATAGCATAACGGGCAAGAAGTTTTACTGTGTCATGCTGGTTCATAATGGTGGGTTTGAAATAAGATGTCGACTGGTCGCTCCATCAAGGCTTAAAATTTCAATCTGCCTTATTTTTATTTTTATTTTTTTATTTTATTTTTTTTTTACCCATAGCCGAAGGGAGAAGAGATAGATTTCTGCCTTTTACGAAGGCTTTTGTAGCCAACAGTCTAGGTTAGAATTTAAATTCGGCTTACCATGCAGATTACCTTTACACCACTCACAAATCCGAATTTGGTATCGGCGCCGATATTCGATTTTTGGTAAATAGCAAAATTTGAATAGAGAAGCTAAAGTTAGGTGACTTGCCACTCCGGAGAAATTGATGAAATATAATTTTTGATTATTTTGATTTATTGTTATTGATCACAATTGTTTTATGATAACGTTTGGTCTATGTAAAAGACAACATTATATAGGATTACACATGAGATTTTGAATTTTGTCAATCATAGTTATTAACCAATCAAAAATTAACACGTTTACTGCCTTCCAATGCACATACGAGCATTGTATCATTATATATGGATTCAATTATCCAATGGATCAGTGGATGTGTTTAAAATATCTTCTTATCTACAGGAAAAGATAAAAAGCAAATTATTGTTCAATCAACAAGCAGTTCATTTAAACATTCTTCTGAATCCTATCGAGATGTATTGATTTATTTTAATGGCATGTCAACCTGTCTGAAGTTATTTTATTTTTAGATATTAGGGAATTACATACATCGTACGTTTCTATTTACATTTTTGTGTAGTTGTTTTTTAAGAGTTTTTGCTCATAGTTATATGATATCAAGTATTCCGATATAATACAAATAATTTTCAAATATATCTATTTTATCTATAGATAAGACCCGAAAAGGTACTACTACTTCACATCAGAATTGACCCCAGACGAACAGTAATAAAGAGGACTCCACCCAACTCAGATCTCCATAATTAGGACCTCACCATCAGATGCAGTTTCGTGTCATACCCAGGACATTTCTTTTTCGTAGCGGGTCTTATCCATCTGCAAGGTTGCCCAGTCAGCTAGGGCTGTAGAATACACTGACTGCACCTCTGCAGAGGGGTAAGACCCCCCCCCATAACGAGTGTCCTGGATATGACACTAAACAATCTGATGGTGAGGTTCCAGCAGTGCTGGAGCTTTGGGGAATGCGGAGTACCCCTTCATTACCATCGCTCCCAGGTCCACTCTGGCCCGGAGTGGTAGCACCTGATAGGGCCCTATCTATGGGTTAAATAGAACTAACAGCATACTTATGCTAAAATGAATTGAGTAAACTGAATAGCTTGAAATAGAAACGTTTTTGACAATTTAACCGTACTTACACTTAAACTACGTGCTTATGCTTAACTGAATTATTTGAAATAGAACTGTTTTTTGACATTAAAACTGTATTTACACTTAACTGAATTATTACATATAACTGCTTAAATAGTTTGAAATGGAAATGTTTTGGACAATTAAACTGTGTACTTATGCTAAACTGAACTGTTTTCAATAGAACAGATTATTTACATAAAAATGGATTTGGCGTTAAATAACCTACAAGGGTTGATATGCCATAAAACCAAACAAACCAAACCAAACCATCTGCAAGGGAAGCCCAACAAGGAATAAAAAACTAGGCACGACTGGGTGAAATAGGTAATCCGCAGGGAATTATGCAAGAGATGAAAATTTTACCAGACTGACAAATGGTATATTCGCAAACAAGAATCTATCCCAGAAAATGAAGTAGAAAATCTCTTTATTTTGAGATAAAAATAGATCACCTCATCCCTGCAAGAAATCCAGACATAGTGTTAATAAAAAAAAAAAAAAAAAAGAAATTGTCATGTAGCAGCTTTTTCACAGAGTGAAAATGAGAAGATGCGTAAAAGCAAATACTTGAATCTTGACAGGAAGCTGAAAAAGTTGTAGAATATAAAAGTAATGGAGATATAGATTATTGTTGTTGTCCTTAGAATGGTTCTCAGGAACCTGGAAATGAGACTGAAGGAATCAAATATCAGAGGAATAATCGAGACCTTCCAGGCCACCATATTGTTAAGATCGGCTAAAATACTTTGAAGAGTTGTGGAGACATGAAGAGACTTGCTGTTACCATTTAAAACTTGTTAGAAAAACTCGCAAGGAGCTAAAAAAGAATGAAACAGAGAAATAAAAAATAGATGACAATTCATAAGGCCCTACACTCGAGAGATGATGTAGACTAGTTGTACGAGATCAGAAAGAGAGAAAGACGATGACTTGCCGGCATCGAGGGTTGTGTGGATGTGTCATTTCAGGGACTTGAAGGACATACAAAAAAGAGCCAAGAAAAATTAATCACAGCAGGAAAAAAAACAGTAAAAACAGGAGGACAAATAAGAAAATGGAAATTATCAAACTGAGAAAACAGAAACAGGAAGAAAAACAATTGTAGAACGTGTTTGACGATGATACTTATTGTAGTTAGTGTACTTGGAACGGTTCCCGAAGGCTTGGAAAAATAGATGTTTGCTTATGCTTATGTTTGTTGGGGTTTTATGGCATATCAATCTTTGTAGGTAATTTAATGCCAAATCCATTTTATGATAATAAACAGTTCTATTTCAAACAATTCAGTTTAGCTTAAGTACACAGTATAATTGTCAAAAACATTTCTATTCCAAGCTATTCAGTTTAGTCAAACAGTTCAAATTCAAACAATTTAGTTTAGTATAAATATAGTTTTTGTTTACACACAGTTAAATATCAAAACAGTTCTATTTAAAACAATTCAGTTTAGCGTAAGTACAGTTTCAATGTTAAAAACAGTTCCCTTTCAAACAATTCACTTCAGCATAAGTACGTAATTAAAGTGTCAAAGCAGTTCTATTTCAAGCAATTCATTTTAGCATAAGTACGCAGTTTAGTTCAATTTGACCCATAGATAGGATTCAATCCGGTGCTACCACTCCAGACCAGAGTGGACCTAGGAGTGATGCCAATGAAGGGGTACTCCTCATTCCCCAAAGCTCCAGCATTACTGGAACCTCAACATTAGATTGTTCAGTGTCATATCTACGACACTCATTGGGTTGGGTCTTACCCCTCCGCAGAGATGAAGTCGGTGTATTCTACAGCCCCAGCCGACTGGGAAAAAAAACGAGAGGAGTTGGAAATCAGAGAGAGAATTCATGCCATCCAGACCACGACATTGTAAAGATCGGCTCGAATACTCAGAAGAGTCCAGGAGATCTCAGGATACTTGCTGTCACCCAGACTCAAATAAAAGACCACCAATTAAAACTGGAGAGAAAACCTCGCTCGGAGTAAAATAATAATAATAATAATACCTGAACCTGGCTAAGAAAAGGAAACTTTAAGAGAGAAATAGAATCTTTCCGAATAGCAGCACAAAGCAACGCCTTAAGAATCAATCATATCAAAGCGAGAATAGATAAGACGCAACAAAATAGCAAATGTTGGCTATGTAGTGACAGAGACGAAACGATCAATCACATAATAAGCGAATGCAGCAAATTAGCCTAGAAGAGTATAAGACTAGACATAACTGGATGGGCAAGGGGATCCACTGGGAGATGTGCAAGAAATTTAGATTTGACCATACGAACAAATGGGATATGCACATCACAGCATCTGTCCAAGAAAATGACACACATAGACTCCTATGGGACTTTGACATACACACGGATCACATAATCTCGGACAGAAGACGAGACCTTATTATAATCAACAAAAAAAAGAGAATTTGCAATATTGTCGACTTTCCTGTGCCGGTTGAACACAGAATAAAACTGAAAGTAAGGGAAAAGAAGAATGGGTACCTCGACCTTGCTGGATAATTGAGGGAACTATGGAGCATGAGGGTCACAGTTGTACCAGTTGTGATTGGTGCTTTTGGTACAGTAACTAATGGATTTTTAGGGGGACTGGAGGACTTGGAAGTTGGCGGCCGAGTGGAGACCATCCAAACTACAAAATTATTGAGAACAGCCAGAATACTGAGAAGAGTCCTGGAAACTTGAGGAGACTTGCTGAAAGACTATCAGCTAACGCTGATGTGAATAACTCTAAAGAATAATAATAATAATAATAATAATAATAATAATAATAATAATAATAATAATAATAATAATAATAATAAAAGTGACGGTGATACCAATTGTAATTGGCGCTCTTGGTACAGTCACTAGGTGGACTTTGCCGTCCCAGCAGAGCACAGAGTAAAAATGAAGGAAAGCGAAAAGAGGGATAAGTACCATGGCCTTACTAGGGCATCGAAAAAAACTGTGGAACATGAAATTGACGATTATACCAATTGTAATTCGTATTCTTGGTACAGTCACCAAAGGATTGGTACAAGAACTGGAGGACTTGGAAATAAGGGGACGGGTGGATACTTCCAAATTACAGAATTATTGAGATCGGCCAGAATACTGAGAAGAGTCCTAGAGTCTTGAGGAGACTTGCTGTCACTCAAACTCCAGTGAACGCTGATGAGAAAAACTTTCAAAGAGTAAAAAGATAATCATGTGAAAAATCATCAGTTACAACTTGTAAGCAAAATAATCTGAAAAGAAAATAAGAAGGAAGAGAAAATGTCATCCCTGAAAATATTATAGATCCGATGATCAAGTAATTTGGGGACTACACAAGGCAGAGAAATTTGTTTTAGAATGATTTTTAGAGGACACTTACAGAGATAAATCGACCTTTGTAATCATCAGCCAAGAACAAGTGTATTAAATCTAATTCAATTGAAGCCAAGATAGACGACACGTAATCGAATAGTAAGTGTTGTGTGTGTAGATAGAGAAGTATATCAACCATATTGTAAGCATAGTAAATTAAACCATGAGAGGCACAAAAACAGACGTCTGAGTTGAAGCGTGATTCACTCGAAATTGTGCAAATATCTCAGATTTGATCAAGCAAACCAATGCTATAAGCCCAAATCACTTGCTGTTCAAAAAATAGATAATAAGATTCTATGTAACATAGAAATTGTAACGGATCGTACAATAAAAACTGGAAAGGTTAAAGAAATAGAATAAGATTTTTTTTTAATTCCTTGCCTGTGACCTTAAATAATTATCTATAAGTGAAGGGTTGCTGTCGGGTTATATGAATCTAGTAAATAATTCCCGTATAAATTAAACTAATCTTTCATCTGGGAATGCTTAATAATACTGAGTGGACATAGAAAATAAGTTTTAATTTCCTTTTAAAACCCTTTTTTCATAAGTTCACCAAAACCTATCCTTCTTATTCTATTCCTTCATAAACTTCTGACCTTATTTCCCTGTCCTCCTCCTATCACCACAAACACGAAACGTCCGTCCAACCGTCTGCTTTTTCGCTTCGTTGAACCTGATGGCAACTTTTTTCTTTTTTAGCCAAATGTAGGTAAAATAAATTAATGTCTCCCTTTTTTTTAGAACTAAAAGAAAATAAGCTTTGCAACGTTCAATAGTTCAATACATTGTATGCGTGGTACTTTTTTTATTTTATTTTATTTTATAAATATGTTCAACAGCTGGCCTACAATTATATATTTATATCGGCTGTCTCATTTGATAAAAGTATTCATCCCAGTTGATAATCATCAACAGCAAGTTGTCTGGCGCAATGGTACAAGCGTAGAACATCCAGTGAATACTGGATTCACAACCGAGATGGATAGTCTAGCTCTCTAACCATTACCCCAAAAGAAATGTTTTAAAAAAAACTAACCTAAGAGAGATTAAGAGCAAGTATAGGTTCTCGTCTCAGGCCTATCACGTGGGCTTGCCATTCACTGATTGTATCCCCGGCAGATGGGTAAGACCCTGTACCCACCCAAAGAAAGTGGTGTCCTGGATATGACACAAAACTGCATCGGATGGAAAGGATCCAGTTCTGGAGATCTGTGGAATATGGAGTACTTCTTCATTACCATTACTCCCTGGTCCACTCTGACTTAGAGTGAGAGTCCCTGTAAAGTTTCCATCTATGGATTAAATTGATATGTTTACAAATTATTAGTATTCGATGGTATTTTGTGCAAAAAATCTCCTGAGAAACAACACAGAAAATGTAAATTTGAACAAACAATGAACGATTCCCTAATCTCTTGGCATAAAATAACCCTAAACGGATTGACATTCAAATCGATAAATCAGTCAGCTCTCGTCAAATCATTAAAGTTAAGCAGCTTCAAATCTAAACCTTAATGGTGATGTCTTAAGAAGATCAGATACTGCAAGCACTATGTGATCTTGTTTTCGAAGTAAACAAAATTTGGAAATAGTGGATTCGTTCGTCATGAGCTTGTTACAATGTCCTTGTACCAGACTTAATGAAGCTTGACAAATATTCTGTCACGTACAGTATTTACGTTTTTTATCGTCCTGAATAATCCACACTAGATTTTCGAAAGCATATTTAGAGATTTTCCCTCCATCATCGCACTATATGGAAACTTTGGTGTAACAGTTACCGTCGTAGGAAGTGGACTTGGATTCCCGAGTTCAATTTCTGAATGATGCTCTCTGCATTTCACGTAGTGCTAATACCCTTAGAAAAGTATAAATTCATCTTTTCTCTCTCTAGCTATGGATAAATAGCAGGGCAGACTAGGCTCTTTAACCTTGGTATAGCAACTGGTCTAGTAGGGAAACACTGAATTCAAACTAGTTGTAGACCTGGAGAGGGATGGGCTCTGCCAGGTTATTTCTGCCCAAGACACGATACATGAGTAGCACCACCGCAACCAAACCAGGTCTCGAGACCAGTGAGATTGTTTCCATCAAACTCAGTTTCATCATTTAATTTTGTTTGTACGATGGTGAGTCAAAATGTATTGTCTTTTTCTTTAGTACAGGAATAATTACCGACACAGGAACAAGTATCATACATCAAAATGAAGCTGGTCCACTGTGGATCACATCCCTGCTTCTCAGCATAGTCACCGTTTCAATCAAGAGCAATGTTCCACCCTCGAGTGTAAACATATATCCCTGCATCGTAAAATTCTGTTGATTATTCTTTTAGCCACGTCATCACTGCAGATTTCACTGGCATAATGTTTGTCTCTTAGATGCTCTTTCATGGGGCCAAAGAGATGATATTCTGAAGGCGCTAAATCTGGATGCAGCGAAGTTGTTCACCCGATTGAGACGATGGTCTCCTTTGTCCTGATGTTTGTGTGTGGTCGAACATTGTGGTACAGAAGGAGGATATTATCGATTGGAAATGTTTAGCGCTTCCAGACTATCATCTCTTCGGCCCCATGAAAGAGAATTTAAGAGGCAAACATTATGCCAGTGACGAGGAAGGGAAAACTGCAGTGATGAAGTGGATCAAAAAACAGACAACAGAATTTTACGTAGCATGGATACATGCAAACATTCGAAGATCGAGCATTGATATTGATAGAAACGGTGACTATGCTGAGAAGTAGGGATGTGATCCACAGAGGACAAGCTTCATTTTTTTTATGATACATGTCCCTGTATCTGTAATTATTCCTATACTAAAGAAAGAGGCATTACGTTTTGACTCATCCTCGAGTTATTGAAATTGCAACTTTTTCAAATCTATCAACTTTTGCGTCGATATCCTGCTAAACTCATAACAGGATTATCAATTTATTCTTTCTTACGTCTTTCCTATAACTTACTTTTTTTTTCTAAGAGACTGATATAAAGCTGTCAATATTCTTCGATTATTTTTCCATTTTCAATGCTTCACTCTTATGTACCCATTTTGAACGCTGACACTCATTTCATTCTTCAAGACACAACAGGAAATTCTAAAACTACAACGTTAAACACTGATTCGTCTGTAGTGATATCTAAGCAGAACAGTATAATGCAAATGAGATTCCAAATATATTTTTATCGGAATAATACACATTCACCGACTTTGGAATATAAATATTTATATGGTTTATTATCAGTAAGGTAAATGTGTGCAAGAAAGTAGAACAACATTTTTCTTTCAATATTTTAGGTTATTTCTTGTTTTAAAAAAAGCTGAATATGGATTGATATATTAAACGAATGGTGCAACGAAAACGCACTGAAATCAAGTTTATAAAATGTTTTCATAACTTAACTTCAAATATGATATGTGCACTCACAACAGATATTAAATACTCACAGTAAAATCCCAATGCTTTTTTTGTGGGTTTTTTTTTTACTTTGAATTTAATTAAAGAAATCTAAGTTAACGTATTTTAATAGTTATACAGATAGTACACTTGCAAAAAAAACATTTTACCTTATATATATATACAGGGTGGCACGATAAAATTGTCGTCCTAAAGAAAACAACATTACAGCTTTATTTTAAAACTTTTAGTGAAAAAATCAATTCAGGTAACTTGATTATGTAGTAATGCTGACATCTGTTCAATGTAGCCGCCTTCAGCCTCAATCTCCGCCTCGATACGAATCCGGAACTGGGAGCATGCCTTTTCCACAAGCGCCGGCGGGAGCTCGGCGAATACTCGGCGGATGGCGGCGATCAAGCTGGCTTTGGTGTTGTGGGAGGTTATGTTGGTGATGTTCTCGACGTACGACCAAACGAAGTAGTCCAGCGGGTTCAGGTCGTGGGAGGAGAGGGCCAATGAGAGAAGGATACAAAGTCGGAGCACTCCTTCTGAAGCCAAGCTTGGGTCTCTTTGAACTTTTGGGCCGGCACCGAGTCCTGCTGCCACACCCAGAGTCTGCCACCTGCCACCTGATTGCACCAGGGGATCACCACACTCTTCAGCACATCTAGGTATACTTGGGTGTTGACTTTCAAGCCGACTTCGAAGATGTGAGGTGGCATGATGTGGCCCTCACTTGAAACCACACCAAAGACCATAACCGTAGCCGGAAATTTTGTTTTCATCACCCTGGGCACGTCCCTGTTATTCGTGGCAATCCAGATTTGCATTTTGAGGGTGCTGGCAATGGTTCTGTTGTCATAACTTGGATCGCTTGAGAGCATGAATTGTATAGCGGCACATCTCCGATCTCGCTCGTTAAACATTGTGTCACTTTCAGACATGATAGAGGGCTCCTATCGCTTTTGGGATTTGTACACAACTGGCCTACTAGTATATGGTCTGCAACAAAAAAAGAAAACCGGTTTTCATTAAATGGAAATGGAATCATGTCGTCTTTTCTAGGGTGACAATTTTATCGTTCCACCCTATATATATATATATATATATATATATATATATATATATATATATATATATATGCCAGTGGTATTTACAAAGAAGAATATACAATGGCATAGTCATTGGTTAATGGGTTAGTGAGTCTTATATCATTTTAACTATGGTAGGTTATTTAATGCTAAATCCTATTTATACATTATTGAATATACAATTCATAAACAATATTTTGTTGGTATGTTCTGAAACGAACCAGAGCTAATTTGTTTGCTCATAGTTACATGGTTTCAAGTATTCCTATCTAACACGAATAATTCTATTTGCAATTAATCCTCTTTTGTACATAGGTGAATAGTTTCAAGTATTGCTATGTAATCCTTACAATTTTATTTTACATCAGTCATTTGTTTACACAGAGTCAAATGGATATACTTATGATCTGTAAGTGAATAGTTCGTATGTAATTTCATCTTTTAAAAAAGTTAGAGCTCATTTATTTTCACACAATTTAATATTAATATTTTCGTACACAGTTAAACGTTTTCAAATATTGCTATCTAACACAAATAATTATATTTAATATTAATCATTTGTTTGCTCACAATGAAGGTTGGTTGGTTGGTTGCATTTATGCCGTATCAACCATAGTAGGTTATTTAATGCCAAATCCTCTTTATACATATATATTAAATATATAGGATTTGGTTTGGTTAGGTTTTATAGCTTATCCACCATTGTAGGTTAATTTATGCCAAATCATGTTTATACATACATATCAAATATATGGATTTGGTTTGCTTAGGTTTTATGGCATATCAACCATTGTAGGTTATTTAATGCCAAATCCTGTTTATACATATATATTAAATATATAGGATTTGGTTTGGTTTGGTTTGGTTTTATGGCATATCAACCATTGTAGGTTATTTTATGCTAAATCCTGTTTATACATATATATTAAATATATGGGATTTAGTTTGGTTTGGTTTTATGGCATATCAACCATTGTTGGTTATTTTATGCTAAATCCTGTTTATACATATATATTAAATATATGGGATTTGGTTTGGTTTGGTTTTATGGCATATCAACCATTGTAGGTTATTTTATGCTAAATCCTGTTTATTTATATATATATATATATATATATATATATATATATATATATATTAAATATATGGGATTTGGTTTGGTTTGGTTTTATGGCATATCAACCATTGTAGGTTATTTTATGCTAAATCCTGTTTATACATATATATTAGATATATGGGATTTGGTTTGGTTTGGTTTGGTTCTATAGCTTATCCACCATTGTAGGTTATTTTATGCCAAATCATGTTTATACTTACATATTAAATATATAGGATTTGGTTTGGTTAGGCTTTACGGCATATCAACCCTTGTAGGTTATTTAATGCCAAATCCCGATTGTAAATGTACAATCGTATATTACATATATAGAATTTGTAAACAAATAGTCTGTAGGTAATTTTTTATAAATGTGCCAGAGCTCATTTTTTGCACCCAATCAATGCTTTCAAGTATCGCTATGTAACACTAACAATTTAATTCAATAACAGTCATTTGTTTGCACCCAATAAAATTGATATACATGTGATTTGTAAATAAATAATTTGTAGGAGAAAAAAGTGTCATAGAGGCTAATGTGCTTGATTACAACATCGTAGTAAGCAAGTTCCAACTTCAGTCGAACTATTATGTTCACTTTTGAACGAATACTCTTAGGAAAGGCATGAACTCTTTATCCCTCCCAGTTAAGTGTTAAATAGTACCACTGATGTTTTATTACAAGGATGGCTTTGGCATGAAATAACCTAAGGTTGATATGTCATTAAACAAAGAAATCACTCTAACAGCTTGGAATATGCACATATTGTTCTATGAACAAGTACAATGTGGAAGTTGTACAAAAGTAGGAAAAGGCTTACATGATGATGATAAGTAAAATAACCATAGCCATATGGTTTTACTGATTCCTGGCAGGGACAGGAGACAACGTCTCTACAGTTCAAAGAACAGAGGCAAAAAAAGTTGAGAATGAGTTCCTGGGACTGTCATGGGACACCCCACAGGGCATTCGACGAACACGCACATTCTCTTTGGAAGATGATTATTTATTGTCTCTCTACAAGGGGTTATTCAATGAAGCCTGATATAGAGTTATGCTAAACAAAATAGTCTCCTTAGCTACTCAGTGAGAATCCAAAACTGTAACTTTATCGTTGGGTTCAGATTCAGTGGAAAGAGAGAGGTTTCTTTTCTTTCTTTTTTCCAGGAAACAGTAGAAGGCGAAAAAGAAATGTTGGCAAATATATTAATTGTAGTATTGAAGAAGATTGTAAAATAGATCGACTGAAACATTTTCGTAACTAAACAAGCAGCAAAAAGATTAAGTTACCCGAACAACTGGGATGGAAATCATTCTACTCAAAATTATTAAAAAGTATCCAAACGATCATGACTATTATTTCACTCCCCCCGCTCTCTACGACCAGAATTTACAGTATTTGTAATCATTATATATATATATATATATATGTGTGTGTGTGTGTGTGTGTGTGTGTAAAGTGAAATTGGCGACCGTAGTCGAGGTCGACCCGAAGGCTCCCTTTTCAATAGCTACGATAGCAAAGTGTATGAGAGAGTGCTACTCCTTACCTTGGATTGCTCCATTTTACCCTTGATACGTACCTTATAATGCTGAGAGTTAAGCAAGGCGGTATCAAGTATCTGGAATCTTTGGTATGATTCGACCTGGGATTGAACCCCAGTCTCCCACGCCATTGGCTAACACCCAACACACGAGACTAATGCACCGGAGCAAGAAAAGATTTCCATTCAACAAATGTACATGCCACATCAACGGTGAATTTTTTGTCACTTCTTTTATAGCATATCAACTCTTTTTAAAACTTTTCAAAACTGTTTTTAAAATAAAACTTTATTCCGCAAAGACTTTTTTTTTACTGACGATGACCTAAGGTTTAAACTAGTTGAGAACAATAAGAAAAATAAAAGAAATATTCTTATTTTTCATATCACTTTTGTTCTTTTGTTATTGATATATGTTCATATAAAAGCCTAAACCAATTACTTTGTAGCGCATAAAACGTTGTACTATGTTTTCTGCATCAGTCCAGTAGGCTGGGGCTGTAGAATACACCGACTGCATCTTCGTAGAGAGGTAAGACCCCCAACTCAACGAGTATCCTGGATATGACATTAAACAACCTGATGGTGAGGCTCCAATAATGCAGGAGTTTTGGGAAACGCGGAGTACTCCATCACTGTCATCGCTCCCAGGTCCACTCTGGCCCGGACCTGATAGTGTCCTGTCAATGGCTCAAATAGAACTGTTTGACATTTAAACTGTGTGTCAACAAATGACACGTTAAATTGAATTGTTTTGAATAGAATTGTTTGATCATTTAACTGGGTGAAAACAAATGACTGACGTTCAATTGAATTTTTAGTGATGAATAACACTCTGGCCCTGAGTGGTAGCACCTGACAGTGTCCTATCTATGGGTCAAATAGAATTAAAATGGGTACTTATGCTAAACTGAATTACTTGAAATAGAACTGTTTCAATATTTAAACTGCGTACTTACGCTAAACTGAACTGCTTGAAATAGAACTCTTTCGACATATAAACTGCAAACTTATGCAAAATTGAATTGTTTGAAATAAAACTGTTCATTTGTATAAAATGGATTTGGCATTAAATAACCAGCAAAGGCTGATGTGCCATAAAACCCAAACAAACAAACTATGCTAACAATCGCACATTTAAATGATTAACGAGAAAATTTAGAAACATCTAACAAAACTAATAAGAATATTTCAATGATTTTCCCTTCCAATTATGTTTTTTCTTTTCTTTTCTTTTCTTTTCTTTTCGAGTCCTCCAAGCCGTCTTTCCTTTGCAATTAGATATGGAATCACTTACAGAGAATCTTTGTCTGATTGGCATAAAAATAATTTAGCTCAATAGATAACCAAGAAGGACTCTTCCTGCTGTGCATGGTCGAAAGACCAAGATATATTTTGGTTTTAATAATTAATGACTGACAGAAAGTAAACAGACCGTGTCACCTAGAAACAATATCCACTCCTCTCTCTCTCTCTCTCTCTCTCTCTCTCTCTCTCTCTCTCTCTCTCTCTCTCTCTCTGTATATATATGTGTGTGTGTGGAGAGAGAGAGAGAGAAAGAAAAGAAACAGAGAAAGAGAAAAAAATTGGGAAAGGCTATGAAGGGACAGAAAGAAAGGGAAAAAAGAAATTATGGGTGTGTTAACTTGAGAAGAAAGCAATACGAATATTTTAGTTGCGATCACGTGATCAGCCTTTAATCTGCCGATACTTTCAAAGGCTTACGAAAGAAAAAATCTTTACGAAATATCTATCTCCATTTGTTCATCTTTATATATATATATATATATATATATATATAACAAGCTAATTGTCTAAGTCTGTTCATATATATCTATCTTTTCCTTTCCACCCAACCAGTATGGTAATAGTATTTTTGTGGGAGTGGTCGAATACTGGATCTAATAAAATACTTCAAAAGAAAATAGTGGATACTTCCTACCATAAAACTGCTACTGATTTTCATTAAATCAACATTATTTTTGCCAAGGAATAATGTTGTTGTTTTTTTTTTCATGACACACAAATGAAATCGCTTATCAACCAGAGATGTAAAGTGCTTGTACACTTGTCGGAATGAATTGTTCCAGTTGCAATTTACTGAATATTTGATGCCAAGAAGGATACTTAATGGTTTCTTACACACCAATCTTCAATATTAGCATTAGTGTATTTATGGATACACTAATTATGAATATAAACCGGCTCATTAGCTAGTGGGTAGAGTGTTCGCCAATGGTTAGGGAGACCTGGATTCAGTCCCAGGTCTTGTCACACCAGAGATTTTAAAAATGTTACTTGATACCTCCTTGCTTGACACTCAGCAATATAAGGTACGTATCAAGGGTAAAGTGAAACAATCCTGGGAAAGGAGTAGCGCCCTCCCCTACACCTCGGTGTAATAGCTATTGAAAAGGGAGCCTTCTGGTCGCCCTCGACTACAGTCACCAACTTACTTAATTATGAATATACGGATAGAAAAGACAAGATAAACTCATGTACACAATTAAAACATTCTATAAGCTTATATGATAATACAACAAATGATATAACGCTTTGCAACGTGTCCCAAAACAGATGAATGACGAATTGCCCCAAACACATGCTTGTATAAAAGATGGTGAAAAAATGGGTTATTTTCTCCGGTAGTTTTCCGAACGAAGTGAAATATCGTACCTTACATAAGATGGAAACAATATCTACATTCTGTTCATCGAAAAAAAAAGTCGTGTCCATTTTGCTCCAAGAGCGAAGATTAAAAATCAGAAAGTCTTGATTCTTTAAAAAAACTAAGGCAAAAAGAGAAAGAATTAGTAGTCTAAATTCTCACGTGACCAACAGATACATGATGCGAGAAGCTACGCCCCCAATCCAAGGGAAGATAATCATTTTGTCTCTCCACGGACAAATAAACAGAGATCGATATCTAAACACCGAATGTAAATTGAACTAAAAATAAAAAGCAGCCACTCGTTCTGTCTAATTGGGAAATGCTGTGGGATTTTTCGAGCAGGAAATATAACATTTCAAATGTTAGATTTAATTGTTGAAAATATAATCATTATAAGCATCGACAAGGGTCAATTGTACCAAATGCATTTTCGATTTTTAATTAATAAAAGTTCATGTGGATCGCGTAGATGTTTCTTGGATGTTTCTGAAGATGACATAAACCTCTAAAGAATGAAAGTTTTCTTCGGGTCGTCTTCTTTTCTACTTTACGTTTTAAAACATCAGAACCGACAACAGATCCCCGTCCGAATCTGAGAGTTTATTACAAAAGAAGTACTTTATGTCAATGCTATCAGATATTTTCTTTTCTTTCCTCTTTTCGAATTTTGCGAGCAGATCCAGAGGCTTAAGGGATCAATTTAGAATAATATCTCAACATTATCAGAATCTCATTATTTGTAACTACCTTTATAACATCTGGAACAAAATCAAAACCTTTAAAAGTAAGAAATGCATGGAATCAAAGTTATTTCCATTCAAAATCTCTCTCTCTCTCTCTCTCTCTCTCTCTCTCTCTCTCTCTCTCTCTGTATAATATAATCTGTCTGTATGTAAGCGGTGGGGATTACCTAAAATTTGTCGTCAAAATTACAACCGATTACATCCATGAATTGTCGTTTTGGCCCGATTTACCTCAATGTATTTTATATTTTAACTAACTTGCTTAATGTGAATCACTAATTTACACTCTCAGCTATTAAATTCGAATCCTAGCAAAATACTATCCTTTGTTATTCATTTGTATTCTTGTGCTTTGTCTTTTTTTTTTTTAATAAATGATTGTTTTGTTGAAAAATTTTGTACTTAAAGTGGTTAATTATACAAATAAATCCATTTCTCCCCTGACATTAATAACGAACGACCTTTTCTTTTTTTATGTTTCTAATCTTGAGTCAAATTTACAGTATTGAAATGTTTGCTTGTCATTTGCTTTGGTTCCTATGAAAATCAAAACAATTCAAACTTCAATTCTTTTTACTAGCCCAGTCGGCTGGAGCAGTAGAATACACCGACTGCATCTCTGTAGAGGGGTAAGACCGTCCCCCAACGAGTGTCCTGCATATGACATTAAACTATCTGATGGCAAGGCTCCAAGCTTGGATATTTGGGGATTGTGGAGTACTCCTTCTTTGCCATTGCTCCCAGGTTCACCCTGACCTGGAGTGGAGTCCTATGTATGGGTCAAATAGAACAAACTAAGTGTGCAAACAAATGACCGATGATGAATTATGACTGTTGTATAGCAATACTTGAAACCATTTAACTGTGTGCAAAAAAGAACTCAGACTCGTCTAAGAATATTATTAACAAAGTGTGTTCGCAATTCATAGATATATAATTGACATATGTGTATAAACAGAATTTGACATTAAACCAAATCAAGTCAAACCCTCTTCTTTTTGTTTCAAAAATGTATATTTATTATCACCATTATCACTCAGACCTAATATAAATGTCCATTGGCAAAGAATAAAATCGGTTTTGTATGCATATGATCATTGTGCTACAGTTAGTGTTACCTCTTTGAAATTTTCTTCCAGGTAACCTTAAGAATCTTTACAAGTGTGTTACCAAACCACTATCGGATGAATACAGAATAACTCATTGTTCGGTATCTCATCCGGAACACAAAAGAACTTGTTCCAATGACCAGTTTAGGGATAGGTTGATATTCAGTAAACAATTTGATCGTCAAATGTTCATAACATCTTGACCCTAACTTCAAAGAATAACCTATTTAATCCCAACAGATCCAGACAGTGAGCTATCAGATATTTGATCCAGCCAACTTGAACAGGAATTTTTTTGCTCTCTCCATCTCGATAATCACTAATTCACTTACTGGTGATTAATCTACATAATTATACAGTTTTTAAAAATCGGCTACATACTTGCGTGATCATAACGTTTTGTAAACTACGTTTTCAAAATATGTTAAAAGTCCCTGCATGGAAATGCGGTCACCTACTGGATGCGATCACGTGGTGTATAATCATGAAAATATCGATCAGTCTTCTTCATATGATTGTAGGATGGTTTTAAAAAAAACTTACCAGAAAACTATAATCCCACCTTACAAAATAATTATTCTTTAAAACTATTGAATTTATATCACAGATCGTATTCCTCTCATTACAAACACCATTGAATTAAGGGAAGTACAAAACATTCAAAAGAATAGATAATTGGTTAATTAGTGGTCAATTAATCATGAAAAAACTAGTATGTTTTTGCGCCAAATACTAATTGTCGAGGGCTTTACTTGCGCAGAACATTCGAGGAAGCAAGACGAACGTTTTAGTCAACACTCAATAGTTTACGAAAGAAGAAGTGAGTACGAAAAATATGTGTCTTTCCATATCTATCAATCTATGTAAGTCTGTTCTTGCCTATCTATCTATCTATTGTAGAGAAGAGGAAAATCTCATATTTTGTTTTGGCGCGCTATTTAATTCAACACTGAATTTCACCCAATCAGGATGACTTATCCCATTCAGCCCGGACCTTCACCTCCGGCTAGCAAAACGGGTGAGCGGCCAAACACACTCTCTTCGGCTTGAGACGGCGACCAGAACGGACGTGTCTCTGGTCGCCCCTGCTTAGCGATGCCCTTTAGCTAAACAAGCCACCCAGTGCGGACATATCACTGTGGCTTTAACCCTAGCGGCAGCAACATGGTCAATCAGCGGGGGAACCTCCTAATTTATGGATTCTTTGCGTCTAATATATTTTAGACCAAGGAATCCCAGTTGAATATGAATTAGATACGTTCAGCATGCCTTCCACAAGCACCACAGAAATTTACCATGTCGATCCGAGCGCCACTCCGCTCTCGACACAAAACTACACTGTGACTTTGAATACTTCCCTCACACGTCCAACGACACGCTGCCATTTCCAGCATCCCGCTAAGCTATCGCGTCTCCGAAACCAACAAGCCTAAATACCACGAGTCTTGCAGCACCAAGAACAAACCGCCTCAAAGCTGCAAATAAAGTTTTCGTTATTGTGTGTTGTTATAAAGCAAAGTCTCGTAATTCATTTCTAGTGCCTAAAATCTATAGTGTTCGGGAAAATAACTAATTCCCTCAACAAACGCTATACTATCTATCTATCTATCTATCTCAGTTTGTTCATATCTATCTATCTATCTATCTCCATATATATCAGTTTGTTTCAATTATTATATCTATCTCTCTAGCGGAGACAATTTTCTAATACAGGAATGTTTATGAATTATACCAAAAGTCTAAAATCTACTATGATTAAGCAAAATAATTCTATTTTCGGCGAATACTTTTTTGCCATTAAAGCTAAATTAAAACATTCAAAAGTATTTAAATTATTACAATAAATTTTAATCTATTTGTATTAGAAACTTCATAATCCTTACTACAAATTTTAATGCTTTTCTTACCAATTAAATAACATTGGTTGGTTGGTTGGTTGGTGGTATATAAACAATTATACAATTATGAGTTATTTAATGCCAAATTCTGTTTATATATATGATTTGTGAATGAATAGTTTGCAGGTAACGATTTTTAAACAGGTTAGAACTCATTTGCTTGCACAGTTAAATGGTTTCAGTTATTGCTATCAAACAATAACAATTCTATATAATATTAATCCTTTATTTGCACACACTTTGAAAAGTTTCAAGTATTGCAATTTAACATTAGCAATTCTAATTAACGTTAGTAATTCTAATTAATATGAGTAATTCTAAAGTAAAAAAAAGTAAAGTTGTCTCCCTTTAGTCGAGGGTGACCCGAAGGCTCCCTTTTCGATAGCAACTTTACCAAGGTGTAGGAGAGGGCGCTACATCTTTCCCTGGATAGCTCCACTTTACCCTTGATCCTTACATTATAATGCTGAGTGTTAAGCAAGGCGGCCTCAAGTACCATTTTTTGAGTTTTTGGTATGACTCGACCTGGGATTGAACCCCGGTCATCCGAACACTCTACTCATTAACACTCTACTCATTAGTATTTCTAATTAACATTCATCATTTGTTTCCACACAGTTAAATTGTTTCAACTATCAATTAGTAATTCTATTTATCATGTATTCCTATCTAATATAATCAATTTACACGCTGCTGTATGATTTCAAATATCTAACAATGATATCTAGTAGAGATTAACGACAAACATACACATGCATATATATATATATATATATATCAGTGGCGACTCTAGCCTATTTTCGCTACTCGTGCGCCCCCCCGCCCTCGGTCAACTTCAGTTCCCAACCTGTGGTCCGTGGACCCAAAGTAAGTCATCATAGTTGCTATTGCTCCATTGTATAGCACAGATTGACAAACGTACCTTGCATGGTGTTTTTTTTGTAAACAATCAAGATACTATATAATTTGTAGTCTTGTTAATACAGTAGATAAGTTGTTTTTTTTTCTTTCAAAAGTATAGAAGAAAAGAGATGTTCATTACTATGACTAGAAAAATATGTTTATTAGAATAAAGAAACTGATGACAATATACACAGACACAGCTAGTAGTTTCAATTTCGCTTAAAATAAAAATTATTTGTTGAAAATGTATTCAAATAAACAAATTCTAGTTATAGAATGTAATATATGCAACATTCATTATAGAAATAGACATCTGTTAGTGAAAAAAACGAATTAAAACACGCCGTTTAACCAACATTTACCATAGCGATGATGATGACGTCGGCGACGGCTCTAATCTGCTATCCTCTCTCTCTCTCTTTCTCTCTCTGTCCCTCTCCCTCTTCCCAATATATATATCAGCAGTCTGTGCTAAGATTTTTCAGCACGGGGTGCGGGTTGCTCTTGCTATTGGCTACAGCCAAAAGCGTATTTCTCTAACATTACTGTTATTATAAGGGTCTAGTGCTGGGCACGGATAGCGCGTGTTCAACATTATAGACAATTTTATGGGATGTTCAATGAATCTGACGGTGGCCGGACAAAGACCATCCGTTCAAAACAGCATCGTTGTATTATTCCCAGATATATTTATGAACTTTTGGCTACTTAGTTATCGAAACTTGAATAGATACGTAATTTAATTGAGATCAGACTAAGTATGTTTGCTTGAAATTATTGGATGATTTTTAATCCATTTTGAATAACATTGACCGAGTTATTGGTCGTGCCGGGCACGAGTAGCACTAGTCCCGTCTCCACCCCTGATATATATATATTGTTGAAAATTGTAAATTCGGCAGTTAATGTCTTCTCAAATCTGATTGGCTGTTTTGAAGTTGTCCCGACAGCCTTCACCCCTAATTTAATCTGTCATATACTCACATATGCAGATTCACATCTACATAAATGCACATATATATATGTAGAATAATTCACAACGACACAATGATAAAGACAGACGCAGGAATACTTCTTTATAAACATGTGTTCCTCTCACTTTATTGCAAGGGTTCGAAAAGGTTACTCAACGGTTTGCGTGTGAGAGGGAGCTGGAGACCGAACATAACTGCAATATTTCCCTACCACATCTTGTCTATAACTCCGTCTCCAACTGTCCTACAAATGCCACTTGACTTCTGTCTGCTTGGCTCGCTATTTTTGCTTTGCGAGCTCTTGTTTATTCACCTTCGACTTTAAACAGATTTTCCTTGTTGAAACAATAAGCCTACTGCAGGCTATTTGTGGTTTGGTATGCTGTCCCCTTCAAAAGAAAGTTGAGTCTAAGGTCTGGAGGTGGTATTATTGGACTTTTTACCGACAAAGGAAGTTGTTAGCTCAGGTCAGAAGATGGGGTAAAAGCCTCTGTAGGCTCAACAGAAGAAAATTCGAGTTGAAACAGAAAGATATTCATCTAAGAGGAGGGAGAGGTGGTCTACTTGAAGTACACTTAAAAAAATAGTAAACTTCGTTTTCAACAAGTCTATACAGAAAACTAGAAGAACGCGGTTGTCCGGGTTGATTCAACACAAGAAGGAGACGCCGAGAAGAAGAATAAACCCTAAAAATTGGCTTCAAAATGAACTTTGACATAAAATACCAAAGAAAGTTTTTTTATCCTTAAGAAAAGTTAAACTGACGGTAGGTGGTTGACGGCATGGCTTCGGCAAGTTAGTCGTTGTATATATACCCCTTTTTTTTTCTTTTTTTTTTTTTTTTTTGGTTATAATATTTGTAACACTATCATAGTGTTACAAGTTGACTGGCGATATTAAATTAAATACTTTGGATTAATTGGCATAATTTGTTGAAGATTAATTATAGTCTTTTGGTAAGGTAGTACAGAAAAATATAATAAAAATAATAATAATAATGATAATAATAGATTCACATCTGGCGGCACCATGCGCTAGAATGGGTTAAGTTGACAAGGACACCAATATTGTTAACTGCAAGGGTCGAATCGGTCGATCTAGGTTTTGATTTTATGAATAGAAAAACAAAATTTTATTTCAAATTCTATTGTAAGCAAAGTGCGAATCTACAGAAAATTACGGCTAAAAGCCTGACACAAGGCCATAACACAATATTAGAATATCATCGAGTGGCTCACCAATCAAATAAAAGCGGGGTGTAGCTTTTTTCCCCTCCTTAAGACGTGCAAAGCAAGGCCATAGTTTTTGATTGGCTGTCCGGTTAAAAGAGAGCATCAGGGTCGGGCTTCTCGACCCCCACCGATGATTACATTATAGGGCCATTGGTTCAGCGTTTCTATTGGCTGGCTAATCGGAGCCGTGTACTCAAGGGTCTGGACCCCCATAAAAGAAGATCCTGAAAGTGGAATAGGCAGATCGAAGGCTGATTCCGCAGACCGAAGACTTGAAACCCTTGCCACCTTCTTTGCCACCACTGCCGCTTTACCCAGAGTCCTCAACTTGACCGTTCCTACCAAAATTAATTTGCTCAAGACAGACTCAAAGCTAACTGTTGTCGCCAGTCAACTTATCACTTCTTACTCCTAACTGAAACCCCTTTTTGTTATTGTACATGATTTTTCATCATTGTATAATGAATAAATGTTGTGTTATTTACAACTGTAAACAAGCGTTCCTGGGTTATTGAATTAGTTGACCAGCTAACAGCACCGGTAAAGTTGGCTGTCTTCCGAACCAGCCAGAATCAAGAGAAGTCCGAATCAGCTCTTCCCCAACTTTCCTGTGGATCAAACAACACAACGTGGACACGGAAATCCGGACAAGCAGATTTACCAGAGACTTCGATCTATAAGTAGCTTGCAGCGTGACATGCACTTATAGGACCATATATTGTCGTTACTTGAATGTATGTTATTTTTGTTATCTTAAATCCAATGCTTTCAACAAGCATAGGAAAAAATATGCGAAGCTGGATTTTGTAAAGTTTATGTCTCTTGAAATAGATTACTTTGTGGGAACTGGTTGTTTTTGTTGTTAAGAAATATAGACACATTTTTCTTTCAGGTAGCAAAAGTAAGCTTCCCTTCCCCCTTTTTTACCTCCTTTATTTTTATAGTTTTCTCTCTTCCTTTGCCAGCCCTGTCAGTTATTACAAGATAATTTCTTGGACTGGGCAGAGATAAAGTTTACTCGATTTGATTAGAGTTGCACTTTATAGCGACTAACATTCAGATAAATTTGTTAACTTTTCGTATATTGGTTGTTAAAATTTAAAACCTAAAACCTAGCATATTTTTAATTGAGCACAACTTCTCATATCATATATATATATATATATATCAAGAACCCCCAGTCGACAATAGAATGGACGGACTCTCTGGAAATGAAGAAGGTAGTCAAAAGCAAAGCAAATCCTTTCTACCTTTGGCAGTGGTCAACTGACGGTTAGATATTTTTTGTCTTTTATTGTATTGTCATTTTAAGATGCATGAAAGATTTTATTTTTTGTAAAATCACTGCTGTATGTTATCTGTACTTTAAATACAAAAAGACAATTACTGTAATTCCAAGTTGTAGTTGAACCATGAAAAAAGAGGTAAAAGATGCTAATACTTTTGGAATTTATAACAGTTTGAAAACCGAAGTTAGCGTAAAAATAGAATGCCTCTGAGGATGCAATGAACCAAAAATAAGGACTCTGATGATTTTTAAAAAGCAACTGAACTTTACTAAGTTAAACTGTAATACAGGCAAGAGGGGGAAGGATTTTTCTTTTTTTTTCTCGAAAGCCAATGGAAGCAGCATGGTAGACGTAAAAACGGACAAACCCAATGACGGGTCAACGCCATGCCTAACCAGGTTCTGGGCGTATGAATCCCACGGGAAAACGGCCAGGATCAAATAGTTCGATCAGAGAACTACTGCTGCTCATCTATTAGGGTGGATTCTATGTATGAGAATAAAAACACAGCCATCGAAAGATTACCACGCCTCACGCTCAAACCACTTGTCCAAGCCGCATCGCTCTTCGCGTAGGTAAAAAAAGGGGTGCGTCCGGCTAATGTTGGAGCCCTGGGTCCAGTGTTCAAAAACACGGCTACAGAGTTCAAACTAAAACAAAAATTACTAAAATGCGAAACCACAATACAAATAGCAACATTCAACGTTAGAACTTTAAATAGAATTGGCCAACTACCAGAGCTGACAGCTTCTACGATACATCATATCATAGACATAATATGCATACAAGAACACAGATACATTCATAGCGAAGATATTAAACACCATGATACCGGCAATGGATGGACGTTTGTCTATGTATCTGCATGGAAAAACTCTGTCAACGCCACGATAGGACCACGGGTTTTAATATCACTAAATAGCATCGAGAAAATACAACCAAAGATGATGGTAGCTACATTTAATGGCAACCCCTGCGCAACAATCATCTCCTGCTACAGCCCTATCAATATTAGTGAAGAAACTGACCTCACCGCTTTCTATAACGAGCTATCCTCCCTTGTTCGAAGCATCCCGAAACACAACATTTTCATCATCAGTGGAGACATGAACGCCCAAATAGGTAAAAATATCAACCACAAATTCAACTTACACAACTCGTCAAACAGAAATGGGGAACATCTAACAGATTTCACGCTAGAAAATAGATTAACATGCCTCAATACTAAATTTCAGAAAAGAAAGGGAAAACTATGGACCTACAACTACGCAAATAATACTAAAGCACAGACAGACTACATCTTTATAAATAAGAAATGGAATAATAGCACATTGAATTGCGAGGCATATTCTTCTTTCGAGGGTGTGTCCTCCGATCACCGAATTGTCACGGCAAAGATACGACTGAACCTACTAAGGAATGCGCCCCGAACAACAACAACCGTACACTATGACTGGTTTCTGCTCAACAACTGGGATACTAGAAATAAATGTACGTTAACACAAAGAAACAAATTCGATGCACGTAAGGAGATATGAGAAAAACCTTCTCCGAATAACGAATATGAGAACTCCGTCAATGCCCTCTTAGAAGCGGCAGCAGAATGCATACCAACTAAACAAACAGCTAAACCTAGAGTCCCTTGAGAGACATTAGCGGTTAGGAAAAAGTAAGCACACGTAAAAACCGCTTCCAAATGCTATAGGAGGAACCCAACCAATATCAAGAAGGCACAAAATGAATTAATTAACGTATACCTAAAAGAACAAACAGAATACATACAAAATCAGATCAATAAGATTAGAGACTCGGTTGAAGATAGATAATCTAGGATATCATGATAGACGGCAAACGAAGTGAGCAGAAGGAAGAGCACTACCAAAGCTAAACTGAAAGCAACCAGCCAAGAAGAACGAATACACCTGTGGAAACAACATTTCAAGTATTTACTCGGAAAACCTCCGAAAGAATGCATGAACCAATCACGAAAACTATTAGTAATCAACTGGACATCAAACTAGGACAGTTTACGTAAGAAGAACTCGACTCAGTACCAAAAAAAATTTTAAATAGGAAAGCAGCAGGGCTCGATGAAATACCCTCAGAAGTATGGAAGAGCAGGGAATTCGACGACATACTGTTCCGTCACTGTAATGCCGTATATGACGAAAACACAATAGACAGATGGACAAATGGATGCATCCTCCCTTTCCCTGTGTAGGGTGACCTTGGAATAGCCAAGGACTACCGAGGTATAACCCTAACATCCATAGCGACCAAGATCTACAATGTTCTACTACGCAACAACATAGATCCCAAAATTGAGAAAATACTTAGGAAGAACCAAAATGGCTTTCGGGGAAATCGATCCCCGACATCACAAATTTTGACTATCCGTCGAATTCTAGGTGTACTTGCAAAAAACCTTGAGGCAATAATATCATTCGTCGACTTCTCCAAGGCATTTCACTCCATACACAGAGAGAAGATGGAACAAATACTTCTCGCCTACGGCTTCCACAAAAAAAACAGTCGCAGCCATAATGATGCTATTTAAAAACACGAAAGTAAAAGTCTGCTCACCGGATGGAGACACAGACTACTTTGACATTGTAGTAGGTGTGCTACAAGGAGACACCTTAGCCCAATACCTGTTTATCATCTACTTAGACTACGTGCTTCGAACGCCTATTGATTTAATGAAAGAAAACGATTTCAAACTGACAACGGAAAGAAGCAGAAGATACCTAGCACATACAATTATGGACGCGGACTGCACCGATGACATAGTGCTTCTGACAAATACACCCACCCAAGCCGAAACCCTGCAACATAATCTGAAACAAGCAGCTGGTGGCATAACCTCCATGTCAACGCAGACAAAACGGAGTGGGCCTTTCAAACTAGTGGACAAGTTCACCTACCTTGAAAGCAATGTCTCATCAACCGAGAAAGACATCAACACGTGACTAGCAAAGGCATGGACAGCTATCGATAGACTATTGGTCATATGGAAGTCAGACCTGACCGATAAAATGAAACGCAGTTTCTTCCAAGCAGCGATTGTGTCGATACTGCTATATGGATGCACTACATAGACGCTAACGAAACGTATGGAGAAAAAGCTCGACGGCAACTACACAAGAATGTTGCAAACAATATTGAACAAGTCCTGGAGGCAACACCACACAAAACAGTAGCTGTACGGCCACCTACCACCCATTAGGAAAACTATCAAATTAGACCAATCAGACATGCGGTACACTGCTGGAGTAGTCAGGACGAGCTCATAAGTGACGTACTCCAGTGGACCCCTTCACATGGACGAGCAAAGGCAAGACGACCAGCTAGAACCTATATACAACAGCTCTGTGCCGATACAGGATATAGCCAGGAAGACCTGCCGGGAGCGATGGACGATAGAGATGGGTGGTGAGAGAGGGCCAGGGAGATCCGTGCTAGCAGCGTGACATGATGATGATGATGATGATGTATATATATTTAATAGCATGGATGCTTATCTGCGAACACTGGTTTCATACTGTTTTTATACGACTATCATCAGGCAGAAAAAGAAAGATTTTGAAGAAATCGAAAAAAATTGAAAAGATACATTCTAGAATTGCGTATAAGTCATTTTGTGTGTGTGTGTGTGTGTGTGTGTGTGCGTGTGTGTGTGTGTGTGTGTGTGTGTGTGTGTGTGTGTGTGTGTGTGTGTGTGTGTGATTATATTTCCCGTATTGTTGTGTGTGGTCGTAAATGTGATTGTTAGTGTGTCTGTGTCTGTCTGATGATGCATGCACGGCGTGGAAGATTTAAGGTTGTCTCATGAATATATATGTTGCGATGTGTAGTCGAGAGATGGTTGGAGATTTAACCAAATTTTATTGAATGTTGTGATGATTTTAGCAAAGGGACAAAGTTGTCATAATCAATGAATTATGAAGAAAATGAATTCTTGATTTAACATGTATGATAGACGAAATGGATGCTGGTTTAAAACGTAAGAATTTGAGTACTCCCCAAATTATACTACATTTGGTCTGCCACAAACCCACCAAGTGAGATAGTGACAACCATACACTGTTGTAATATATATATATATATATATATATATCATAATGTGAGGATATGATTTTATTTGAAAATATTTTGGGGGTTATACAAGTTGATATTGAAATGTATCTGGTTTATACTGAAAGATAAACAACTGTTGTCAGTTACAAAGCTATATATATATATATATATATATTAAAAGCTATATATATATATATATATATACTGAAATATATATATATATATATATATATATATTCATTATGGTTATGTGAATAATCATTCTTGATAGATAATGCTCGTACGTGTTTTGTTGTTCACACACCTATACTGACGTGCACTTTAAACAAAAACTTACCGAAGGATATACATAAATTCACCTATATACGATTTAATGGATGCATAATGAACATATTCAGACATGCATATTGTTATGCCGATGTAATTGCTTAGTTTTTAAGGAAGGCGCCAGACAGTCGCTTTGATTTCGCCCTTCATTCGATAAGTATCGATTGGTCATTTTCTGCTATCGTTAAAAGCAGAAATATGGCGAGGAAAAAATACTGACCCCCATCCAGCCATTCACCTGCCACGAAATCAGCAACTGCATTGATGGTCATAAATTTCGTTCTAATACTCAATCAAGAGTACAAATCTCTCAAGCTCATCTGGTTTTACTTACCTGGGTAAACAATATGGTGATCGCTACTCAAAAAGTTTACTATAGTGTTCACTCAAACCTGTCGATGAATATCAAAATACCCTAATTTTATCCTTTACTGTAGGGTAGTCGGTTGGTTGTTTGGGTTTTATGGTATATCAACCCTTGCAGGTTATTTAATGCCAAATCCATTTTTAAACAAATTAAAAGTTCTATTTCAAATAATTCAGTTCAGCATTAGTACAGTTTAACAGTAAAAATATTTCTATTTCAAGCTATTCAGTTTATTCAAATAGTTCAATTCAGCTAATTCAGTTTACTATAAGTACATATTGTTTACACAGGTAAGTATGGAAACAGTTCTCTATTAAACAATTTAGTTTAGTGTAAGTAGTGTTTCAATGTCAAAAACAGTTCCATTTCAAACAACTCAGTTTAGCATGAGTATGCCGTTAGTTCTATTTAACCCATAGATAGGACTCTTGTCGAACTCGGGAACCTTCATGGAACTTAGTTCGAAGTTCCGTGAAGGTTCACGAGTTCAACAAACACCTGAAGAAGGCCGGAGGACATATCGGCCGAAACATTGTGGAAATAACAAAAAAGATGAAGACAATAGTCCGAAAAATGATAAAAATAGCAGGTCGTTGTTATAAGTTCGATTCTCATTGGGTTTCTTTACTTCTTATTTTGTGCCAAACAAGTCACAACTTAGTTGATGGTAACATACCTAAACGGTGCTTTATAAAAAATGTATTGCTAAAGTACTGAACTGTGGCCTTGAAGTAAACCAGTTCGAACTCCAGTCACGCTATAATGTTCACTTTCAGATTAATACCCGAGGGAAAAATATGAAGCTCCTGGTCTTTCCAGCTTTCCTGCGGAAGAATAGCAGTGATCTTAGTATCAATGCTATTCTTCAGAAGGGATGGTTTCGACTTTAAATAAGATACGAAGTTTGATATGCCATTAAACAAAGAAACCAAGCTAAAGAGACTTAAAAGATAAACGGGGGTCCGAAATAGTGTAATCTGGGTTCGAATTTCGGCTGAGGCCACTCTTGTTCCCTTAGTAAGTAATGCTCCTAAAAAAAGGCATTAGTCCACTTCCCTTACATTTCTGTCTTACCGCCGGATATCTTGAAAGAGATGTCTCGTCACTTGCATGCCACAGTAATCATCAGAGAAAAGATTAGTTTAGTAAACACTTGGACAAACCACTCCCCTATAATTGAATTATTGCCCAGTAAAAAAAACAATAAAACATTGTTAACCTTGGCTGCTAAGAATATAAAATGAAGTTAATGAGTGCTTTAGAACCAGCTCAGAAAACCGGCATTTTTTGTCGGATTTCAGACGCCAAAAAGACAATAAGGTTTTCCTTTTACTTTTTTTTTTCAAGAATTATCTCCCTTTACAGTCTGATTTACAACCAAAAGAGAGAGTAAGTTTTATGGTTCACTTAAGAGATTTATTATAGAATGTTAGGCAATAAGCAGAACTTTCAAGTTGTTTAGAATGAATATTAAAAGATAATGAAAACATAAATTGGTAATAAATACTTGAAGATATTAAAAATGAAAACAAAAACTACAATTATTAAAGTCCTTTCAGCTTTCAATATATATACTGAAATATATATATATATATATATATATATATTATCTGGTCCAGTTAAACCGGAGTTGGGAGTAATTCCATCAGGACAAGAAAACTATTCAAGAGTGAACATTTCAATTTTCCTGGTAAAGAGTTCAATGTAACAGACGTTACAGAGCAATAATTTCATTAAGAAAAAACCCAAACCGGTCACATTAGGATTATAAATTTATTTCCATCCTGTTATGTGTTTTTGAAAAATCAAAAAACACGAAAAAAAATTTAACAGGACTTCTTCAGATCTTATGGATAAAATAAATCAGAATAGACACAGGAAAGAAGGGTGGGAGGGGATAGAAGAGGGGTGAAGAGTTATCTCCTCATTTAGCCCACTTCCGTTTTTTATTTTATTGCCGGTTAGAATTATAGTAAATTAATTTTTGTTTTTAATCTTTTGTTTTTTTTTTAATTCTAATTACTTTTCGACTTAAAACTACAGATTTAATACTAAATTAGAAAATTAACTTTATTCAATAACTTTACGTAATGATACAGTCATAATTATATTAAATTAATTTCAAGATTTAATAAAATTTAACTTTTTTTTAAATCAAATTTATTTTTGAGCCTATTAAATCAGTTACACTTTTAATGATTAGTGCGTATATATGATATGGTTTTTTCACATTTTTTATCTTTTATTTTATTTTATTTTTATTCATTTACATTAATTCTCAATTTAATCCTATGTTTTTTTTAAAAAAACATTATTTATGTTAATTTTTCTATAGTTTAAATCTAGCCCTATGTCTACACCTAGCTAATAATTCACATCTTTTATTTAATAATTTTTCAGGCTCTAAGTAAAGTAATATCTGTATTCCCTCTTCCAAACACAGATTACATCTATCGAAACATTTTGGCGTATTTGACCTTTATATATATATATATATATATATATATATATATATATATTTAAAGAAAAACAAAAACCGGTCACATTAGGATAATAAATTCATTTCCATCCTGCTATGGGTATTGATATGAATCAATAACACCAAAAGTAACAGGACTTCTTCAGATTCAATAGATATAAAATTTTTTCTTTTTCTTAAAGGAATTATTGCTTTGTGATGTCTGTTACATTGAGCTCTTTACCAGGAAAATTTAAATGTTCATAGTTGAATGATTTTATTGTCCCGACGGAATTATTCCCGACTCCGGTTTAGCTGAACAGAATAATACACACACACACACACACACACACACACACATATATATATATATATATATATATATATATATATATATATATATATATATATATACATTATGGTTATATGAATAATCCTTCCTGATAGATAATGTTCGTACGTGTTTTGTTGTTCACACACCTATACTGACGTGCACTTTAAACACAGACTTACCGGAGGATATACATAAATTCACCTATATACGATTTAATGGGTGCATAATGAAATACTACAATGCTTCAGTCGATCCACGCTTTGTTAATTATAGACGCTAAAGTTATTTCATTGATGCAAATGTTTCTAGCATTTTTAACTTGATGTTTAATTAATATAAATTCATAATATTATTATTCATTTTGAACAAATTCTAGAAGTAGAAACCTATAAAACAGCAGCTATACGGACACTTACCTCTCATCTCACAAACCACGCAAGTAAGATGAGCAAGTTGTGCAGAGCACTACTGAAGAAATAAAGATGAACTCATAGACGCTGTTCTCCAACGGATTTCTTCACATGGATATACCAGTGTAAGCTGAGCAGCAAAAACTTACATTCAATCAGCTCTGTGCGAAAACTGGGTGCTGTTTAGTGCCTTAGTTTTCAAACTGTAGTACGGAGACCACATTGGGTTCGCAACTTCAACTGCAAGGGCTCACAGACGCTGCATAAGTGTCTTGAAAATTCATATTTTCCGATTAGAAAATTCTTATTTCTAGTTACTTGTACACACCTATAAAAATTCAGTTAAAAAAGCAACCACTCCCAAAATGTTGGCTTAACGTGGTTTCTGAATATCCATTGTTGTCTCAAAAGTCGGTCAAAATAGTTAGTTGGCTTGTGTTTTACGGCATATCAACCCTTCTAGGTTATTTAATGCCAAATTCTGTTTATACATATATACTAAATATATAAGATTTGGTTTGATTTGGTTCGGTTTTACGGCATATCAACCCTTCTAGGTTATTTAATGCCAAATCATCTTTATACATATATATACTAAATAAATAAGATTTGGTTTAGTTTTACGGCATATCAACCCTTGTTGGTTATTTAATGCCAAATCCTCTTTATACATATATATTAAATATATAAGATTTGGTTTGCTTAGGTTTTATGGCATATCAACCCTTCTAGGTTATTTAATGCTAAATCCTCTTTATACATATATATACTAAATAAATAAGATTTGGTTTGGTTTTACGGCATATCAACCTTTGTTGGTTATTTAATGCCAAATCCTCTTTATACATATATATCAAATATATAAGATTTGGTTTGCTTAGGTTTTATGGCATATCAACCCTTCTAGGTTATTTAATGCCAAATCCTCTTTATACATATATATACTAAATAAATAAGATTTGGTTTGGTTTTACGGCATATCAACCCTTGTTGGTTATTTAATGCCAAATCCTCTTTTTACATATATATTAAATATATAAGATTTGGTTTGGTTTGGTTTTACGGCATATCAACCCTTCTAGGTTATTTAATGCCAAATCCTCTTTATACATATATATTAAATATATAAGATTTGGTTTGGTTTGGTTTTACGGCATATCAACCCTTCTAGGTTATTTAATGCCAAATCCTCTTTATACATATATATTAAATGTATAAGGTTTTGTTTGGTTTTACGGCATATCAACCCTTCTAGGTTATTTAATGCCAAATCCTCTTTATACATATATATTAAATATATAAGATTTGGTTTGGTTTGGTTTTACGGCATATCAACCCTTCTAGGTTATTTAATGCCAAATCCTCTTTATACATATATATACTAAATAAATAAGATTTGGTTTGGTTTTACGGCATATCAACCCTTGTTGGTTATCTAATGCCAAGTCCTCTTTATACATATATATTAGATATGAAAGATTTGGTTTGGTTTTACGGCATATCTGTAACGTTACCCCCCTCGCCCCCACATACGTTACATCCTCCTTCTAACCATTTCACTTCTCGGCCGATGATCAACTAGTGGCCTCGAGGGGGGTAACGCACATTTCTTGCCACTACAAGAATACGATCGGGGGGACAGGAGAAAATAAAACAGACGAACAAACACGAACAATGCTTGGGGTTAACTCAAGAGGAGAAGGAGAGTTATGCAACACTTTGCATTCCTGATAGCATATATGGACTAACGCTAGCGTGGGTTACTAGCGAAAATTCCACAAAGCAACTGGAATGCCGACTCATCTTGACTCAATCTTCTTCGCTGGACCCTATCTTCTCTGCTACTGTCTCCGGAGTCGACCGCATCTGTCCGTCGTTCCACGCCAGCTGCCCTCAGCTCCTTTCTCCAACCAACTCTCTTTCGTGTCCCCTTACCACTTCCGGATACGACGAGATTTCAGGTCCAAAAATCCTTTGTCTGGTTTCGCGCCAAAACAGATAAAGGAATCGTCTGCTTGGCGGGCCACCTATATAGTGTTACATATCAATCCTTGTAGGTTATTTAATGCCAAATCCTCTTTATACATATATATTAAATATATAAGATTTGGTTTGGTTTGGTTTTACGGCATATCAACCCTTGTAGCTTATTTAATGCCAAATCCTCTTTATACATATATACTAAATATATATATGATTTGTAAACGAGTAGCTTGTTGGTAACATTATTTATAAACAGGCCAGTGCTCGTTTGTTTGCATACAGTTTGATGGGTCCAAATAAAGTAAATGACTAAATATTTCTATTTGATCCATAAATGAGACACTAACAGACTCTATCACTCCAGTTCTGATTGGATCCCAGGATTAATAGCAAAAATGGTGTACTTCACATTCCACAAAACTCCAGGACTCCCTCGGCAGAGATGTAGGATTATTATGGTTCCCTGAAACCATATAACTGCGCGCAAACAAATAGCTATTACAAAACAGAAATAATTACTTGAAACCATAGAATTATTTGTTTTAGATAGGAATACTTCATCATCCTCGTCATCAAGTTACGCTGCTAACACGGATTTCCCCGACGTTTTCTCTTCATGTTTTGTTCGTCTTATTTGGAGGATTTTAGAGATGGGAGGTTAGTGGCCGCACAGCAGCTGTTTCGTAGGGTGTTTAGGAACACTTGATATCAAATAATTGTGTGCAAAAATTTCTTAAGAAAAAACAACACAAAAAAAATTAATATTAACGTACAATGAAGGCATTTCCCTAACTTCTAGACTTAAAATAACCCTCAACAGGTTTACATACCCTTAAAACCAATTAATCACTTTTGATCTAGCTTCAAATTAGTACGTTTTTGGTTTTGGGTTTTTTGGGGGAGTGTTTTGTTTTGTTTTTTTGTTTTTTTGTTTTTTGTTTTTTGTTTGTTTGGGGGGGGGTTCATTCTCACAATGTATCTATTATTCTTAGCAAAATCTTATTAAGATCATGAAATTTTCTGCGTCGAACACGAAGAAAAAACTGAGGGTTTTCTTTATTGATTTTGTTTCCTGAAATTTTTATGCTGAATCAACTTTCCTAGATTCTAAACTTTTCCTAACACACTACTGTTAGCTGATTGTACCCACACACACACACACACACACACACACATTCACACTTCAAAAATACTTCTAAAGATTTCTTCGTGACACGCTTGTAACTTTTTCATCGACTCATATTAATATCTTTATCATTGTAATTTGTATCGTTTTTGTAATTATTGATGAAGCTAATAACGTTCCTAATATTGATATCGAAATTGATATCGGTAATTGATGAGGGACTCCTGTTGTCTAACTGTTAACGACATAGAGAACAGAATCGCCGAACAGTTCAAACTCCACCGGATAAAATTTACGTTCAATTTACGCAAATGCTCTCGGGAAAGACAGGAACCCAACAATCTCTCTCTCTCTCTCTCTTTCTCTCTCTCTCTCTCTCTCTCTCTCACACACACACACACACACACACACACACACACGCACACACACACACGCACACATTATAGACACAAAGCAGAGCTGTAAAAGCACTTTAACCTTGTGAAGGTAATCAATGTTAGGTGTATTATAGGTCAGATCAGGAATTAATCCTTGCTACTGGTACCATGTAGCCCAGAACAATCTGTCACTTGTTACTTGGAGAGGAAATGGTGAAGTAATTTCCAACGGCTTAAAATAAGCCAAAAAGGAGAATCACTCAACATGGCACCAACAGGTTATTTTTCGGATTTATTTCAAATAGATTTCTAAGTTTTCTTATTCAATATATACACAAGTGGAAATAATTAAATGTAAAACTAATATGCTCCTAATAAATTTGTTACGCAAAGATAGTAGTCGCGTTAGAATTGGCAATGTAATGTAAAAATTTTCATTCATGGATCAAGTTGCATTAGTTTGTACTGGGTCAATAAAAGTGTTGATGAGGCCTAAATGGACGAACTACATGGCTGAGATTTTATGAAGCAACATTGGAAAACCACAAAACATATACTTGCAATTTCCTGTTCAGGGACAGGAAACAATTATGTGCAATCGCACATAGGGAAAATGTCGCTTAACTTCGATTAGAGGAGTTGACATTCTTAGTTTATTGATTACAAGAGGATAGATAAAAAGACATAAAGAAACTGAGATAGATAGATAGATAGATAGATATGAACAGACTTAGATAGATAGATAGATAGATAGATAGATGTGAACTCATGCAAAAATTTTCCTGTTGGTGGGAATTAGAATACGCTGACTGTATCCATCCCCGCATTACCCCAGCCACCAAAAAAAGAGTGTCCAAGGTATGACACTAAACTGCATCTGAGGATCCAGAAATGGGGTGGGTGGAATGCCCTATTCATTGCAAATACTCCCAGGTCCACTATAACCTGGAATAGTTGTATCTGCTTGATTCCTATCTATGGGTCAAATAGATATATTTAAAAATTATTTGTATTTAATCAGTATACTTGATGTCATATAATTGTAAATTAGTTGTATTAAGAATAGTTACTTGAAGATATAATTGTTTACTTAGTATTATTATTAGTTACTTGAAACAATATAAGTGTTATCTATGTACCAACAAGTGACTATTATTAGATAAAAATGATTACTTGAAACTATATTATTATTTGTATTTGATAGGAATACTTGATATCATATTACTGTGTGCAAAAATTTCTTAAGAAACAACTATACGCAGAAAAATATAATGTACAATGAATAAGATTCCCAAAACTCAAGGCATAAAATAACGCCAGACGGGTTGACAATTCGTTAAAATCAGTCAGTCAGTCAATCAATCGATCAATCACGCACAAATATATAAAAATGCTTATTTCAGTGTTTTTTGTGGGAATGTTCTTTAAACTTAACTTGATCTAACAGAAAGCTCACATTGTGAAATATCGAGTGAGATTCGAGATCTCTTTTATTAGCTTCTGATTAGCATTTTATTTTCCATTGCTCAACAACTCGTATTCAATATTCCAATCATCTATACGTTAGGCTAGAATATTAAGAAATATTCTTTGGAATTCTTTATAAACGTTTTCTAATATGTCGAGTAGTCGTCTGCAGACGACGTCTCAGTTTTCTTTACCACATACTTAGGTCAATAATGGCAAATATTTATCGTTGCTGTCAATTTTTCAGTTGTAAGTCAAATGATTATAAAACGCTTTTCTTAACGCAATTTCACTAGAGTTACAAATACGCAATCACATAGAGATTTTTTTAGTTCACTTGAAATAAATGTTGGCTATTACACACCCTCCATCTCTTTCTTTCTTTCTTTTTTCCTTGTAACTTTTTAAGAAATGCGAGAAGGGTGTTGCCGATTAGTTGGCGTAACAGCTACAACTACTATGAATAGATTTTCAATACCAGCAAAAAAAGAAATAAATAACCCAAAGACAAATTATTAAAACAGAAGTTTTAATTTTTACCTACTTGGTGCATGGGTGTTAAATGCACCTTTGCAAACATACTCTGTACTGGTGGCTTACTAGAACAAGAGAAACGATATGGTACTTGAAAGTATGAAAAATACAGGAATCATCTCATCAGGTTATTGGTTTTACGGGATGTTAACCCTTATAGTAAGTAAGTAAAGTTGGCAACTCTAGTCGAGGGTGACCCTAAGGCTCCTTTTTCAGTAGCTACTACAACAAGGTGAAGGGGAGGGAGCTACTCCATTACCTGGGCTGCTCCACTTTACCCTTCATCCTAACCTTATAATGCTAACTGTTAAGCAAGGAGGGATCAAGTATCATTTTTTGAGTCTTTGGTATGGTTCGACCTGAGATTGAACCCCGGTCTCCTGGGCCATTTGCGAACACTCTAACCCTTATAGGTTTATTTAATGCTGGAGTTTTCTCTTTTTTTTTTTCTTTTTTTTTTTTTTTGTTATTCTTGTTTTAGTTTTTGTCGTTGTTGTTTGCTTTTTTTGCAATTATAAGTAATTATAAGGTTTAAAGTAACAAATAATCTTGGGGAGGAGTCCCGTGACGGTATAATTACAGTACTGCTCTATGACACTGTAGTGACGGAGTTCAAATCCCAGTCACGTTTTTACGTTTAATTTCGGACTACTCTGAAACAAGCAGACAACTTCACCTACCTCGGAAGCAGTGTCTCATCAACCGAGACAGACATGAATACGCTACTAGCAAAGGCATGGACAGCTATCGATATGGTCATATGGAAGTCAAATCTGACCGATAAAATGAAACGCAGTTTTTTCCAAACAGCGGTTGTGTCGATACTGCTATATGGGTGCACTACATGGACGCTAACTAAACGTATGGAGAAAAGGCTTGACGGCAACTATACAAGAATGCTGCAAGCAATATTGAACAAGTTCTGGAGGCAGCTCCACACAAAGCAGCAGCTGTACGGCCACCTACCACCCATCACGAAAACTATCAAAATTAGACGAACCAGACATGCGGGACACTGCTGGAGGAGTAGGGACAAACTCATAAGTGACGTACCCCTGTGGACCCCTTCACATGGACGAGCAAACGCAGGACGACCAGCTAGAAGCTACATACATTAGCTTTGCGCCGATACAGGATGTAGCCTTGAAGACGTGCCGGAAGCGATGGGCGATAGAGAAGGGTGGTGGGAGAGGGTCAAGAATATCCGTGCTGATGGCGCAACATGATGATGTGTCAACCGTCCGTTTTGTCTCTCCGTCCGTTTTGTCCCTTCGTCCGTTTTGTCACCCTTATAAAAGATATGAGCCTTCTTATCCCTCATCTCTGAGTTAAATAGTACAGGGAGTCTCAAAATAGATGTAATCCATTAATATGATAAGGATTTATTACTGAGACGAGCGTAATAGCGGTCATTTGAAATCCATCCAATAAAAAATGCATCCTTTGAGCTAGAGACATCAAATCAATGTTATTGTTTTTTAAATTGTTATTATATCAACTTCCATGACATGCAATCTTTTTTAGTTTCTTGTCTCAGTGATAAATCATTATCATATTAATAGGTTGCATCTATTTTGAGACAGTTTTCAATGATTGTGTCTCCAAATAAGAAGTAACGCAAAATATTTTTCCTCTTTTGCCCAAGACATTATGATTAAGGATTAATAGTTGTTATAACATTCTATTTTCAAATCCAAAACAAAAAACACAGCATTATCAGTAGTAGAGTTATTAGCAGTCATATTGGTCCCATGTATATTGAGACACCCTATATTAGTAGTAGAGTTATTAGCAGTCACATGGGTCCTATGTATATTGAGACACCCTATATTAGTAGTAGAGCTATTAACGGTCACATGGGTCCTGTGTATATTGAGACACCCTCTATTAGTAGTAGAGCTATTAGCAGTCACATGGGTCCCATGTATATTGAGACACCCTATATTAATAGTTATTAGTAGTCACATTATGGTCATGTATATTGAAACACCCTATATTAATAGTAGAGTTATTAGCAGTCTCATGGGCCCCATGTATATTGAGACACCCTGTATTTATATTTTTGGTTAAAGAGTTTTAAAGTTTTTGGTTAATGAGTTTAGATAACTATTGATAATAGAAATCTTTTATTCACACAAATGATTAGCATCGTTTTTAGAATGATGTAAATGAATTTAGATTAGAAATGCATTATTCAAAATCTTCGGGCTTATAATGTCTAATAAATGTATTGTCATATAAATATGAGTAAGTTGATTTGAACTAATCCCCGAAGAGGAAGATATACACTGAAATTTGATAATACATAATAGCTGCACTTGGATAAATAAAAAAAAGTCAAGGCTAAATTCCTTATCAAAACGTCTAATATATTAGTCTTGTATGTCAACGATGAGTGGGTGACAACGTAAAGTTATTTGCCGAGAAGTAAAATCACTGAAACCATGACTACAGGATGCGGCATATATAACTCCCATATTTTAAACTGTGACTTGTGGGGTCCAATTAAACTTAGGCAAATAGTAACAGTAGCTCCATCGAGCTAATGTATTATCATTTGTTTCTGGTGGGGGTGTTTGTTTTGTTTTGTTGGCGGGGGCTTTGGAGGTTGTTTTTTGCTTTTTTTTTCATATACAATCAGTTACAATAGACACAGAGGACTTTTCATGCTCATTTCATGTTACCTCGGAATGATGCCGCTCCGAATAGAAAATCGACTCTACTATTGGTTGAAAATTCTATCCGAAACAGTATCATTCCGATGTGACCTTCAATGAACACGAAAATCTCTCTGTGTAGCCATTACAGATTCACCAGTCTTTAAAAAACGTTTCCATGCCAAACGCACGATGTACACTAGTCCAAGCCATGGTTGTTATTCATGGTATCTGAAAAAAAACAAATGATAAGACATTAGCTAGATGGAGCTACCATTGTAAGTTGCCTAAGTTTACTTGCTCCACACAGGTGACAGTTTAAAATGTGAAAGGTATTTCAGTCACACTCTGTATGAATATTTTTGTTCTTGTTCAGTTTCTTAATCGATTTTATGATCAGTTAATAAGTTTGATGTTCATTGGGTTTCCCACAAGGGTGTCAATGTGCCATACTAAGCTAAACTTGGTAAATAAGAATTGTACATTGTTGAACGCTAGGTAACAAGCTCGTCTCGCAGATCACAGTTCGTGCATTGATTTCGTTTGGTTTGGTTTTATGGTATATCGAACATTGTAGGTTATTTAATGTTAAATCCTTTTTTATACATAAAAACAGTTCTATTTCAAACAATTCAGCTTAGTGTAAGTACAGTTTCAATGTCAAAAATAGTTCTTTATTAAACAATTCAGTTTAGCATGAATACGATGTTTAAATATTTGTTTGTTTGTTTGTTTGGGTTTTATGGCATATCAACCTTTGTAGGTTATTTAATGCCAATTCCATTTTATACAAATAAACAGTTCTTGTTCAAACAATTCAGTTCAGCATAAGTACACAGTTTGATTATCAAAAACATGTCTATTTCAAGCGATTCAGTTTAGTAAAACAATTCTATTTCAAACAATTCCGTTTAGTATAAGTATAGTTTTTGTTTACACTCAGTTAATTGTCAAAACAGATCTATTTCAAACAATTCAGTTTAGTATACAAAAACAGTTCTATTTTTTTTAAATTCAGTTTAATATAAGTATGCCGTTTAAATGTCAAACCAGTCTTACTTCGAGTAATTCTGTTTAGCGTAAGTACACAGTTTAGTTCCATTTGACCCATCGATAAGACCCTATCAGGTGCTACCTCTCAGGATCAGAGTGGACCTGAGAGCAATTGCAATGAAGGGGTACTCCGCATTCCCCAAAGCTCCAGCATTACTGGAACCTCACGCTCAGATGCAGGACACTCATTGGGGGGGTCTTATCTCTCTGCAGAAATTCAGTCGATGTATTCCACAACCCCAACCGACTTAGCAATTCGTGCATTGAGTTCAATCCTCATTGAACGCCTTAAAAGATTGAAGTTTGCATTTGCTAATAAAATGGCGGTGCAAAATATATTCATGTTGTTGAGAATTAACGAAGTTAAGTCAACATAAAAACAAGACACCCTTTTAAGTGCAAGTATTCATCTTCATATATTCTAAATAGGATACTTTACCTAAATCAACAAGACAAAAACATAAGGACGACTTTTTTTAAAACACGCGCGGTGTTCCTTTTATTTACAGAGAGAGAACAAAAAACTAAGGATAGATAACCGAACCCTTAATTAGTGAGCGATAAGGAGCAGATAACTCTGACCCGACAATTACAATTATCAGTAGTTCTATCAAGTACTGACTAGAGCAATAATTTCAATTTATTCTACAGATTCTTCTACCGGTGACTTATTGGTCAACCGATTCTTCTGATGAGATTTTTTTAACCAGTTGTTTCCATATTTAACATGTGCTGCGTAATTTGACTTTCACAAAAAAGGATAACATTTCTTTGTTCGATAAGGTAAAGAACTCAAAAACTAAATCAGACCAACGAGAAAACTACTTTCAATTTATTCCAATTAAGTGTAAACTATATCAAATCGTGTAACCAAAAATAAAATGTCGTGAGTATGTACGTGGGGGCCTTTAATAAGTTTCCAGACTTCTTTTTGTACAATCATTTAAAATTGTCGTAGACTCTTGAAAATTCAGTATGTTATTGCTATACATCTTATGAGATGGCTGACCAATTTTTAGGATTTCAGGTTTAAATGAACAGCTACTGCAGCAATTGGAATACACCCTACTAAAGCCTGATTGTCACAGCTGGTGAATTTCAAAAATGCAATCTGGACGTGAGGACACTTTAGAAGAACGATATGCTATAAAACTGTGTTTTAAACTTGGAAAAAATGCCACAGAAACGTATGGAATGCTTCACACTGCTTTTGGCCTTGCATTAATCGAGCATCAGTTTTTGAGTGGAAGGCAGGGAGTCTGTGAGGGATGATGAGAGGTGTGGGAGGAGTAAGAAAGTCAATAGACCACAGTTGATTGGCCAAAGGGTTAGAGTTAGGGTTACTATGTTGCAGTTTTAAGGGAGTTCAGCAAGAGATTCCGTCGGAAGAGGCCAGCACTCTTCAAATCGGGTCAGTGGCATTTCCACCAGGACAATACACCAGTCAACAACTTCATCCTTCACATACTATTTGACCAAGATGGGCATCAAGACAGTTCCACAGCCTCCCTATAGTCCAGACCTTGCTCCCTGTGACTTTTGGTTATTCCCTAAGCTCAGATGCTGTCGTTATGAGACAACTGAGGAGATGAAAGAGGCTGTGACTAAGGTCATTGACACGCTCACACAAGAGGACTTCCATGTGGCCTTACAGAAGTTGTTGGAACGGTACAACAAGTGCATTGCAGCCGGAGAAGATTACTTCGAAGGGGACTCGAGTTTCATGCGTGTACTATCAATAAAAGTGCCCATACGAAAAAAGTCTGGAAACTTATTTATTGATCCTCGTATATAAGAGTTTAACTTATTTGGGACTACTATATATTTATTGTAAATAAAAGTAGGCGACCTTAGTCGAGGATGACCCAAAGTCTCCCTTTTCAATAGCTACTGCACTTCTCATCACGCCAATGGCCAGGTCAAATTGTTTTAATGAGTAGAGTGTTCGCCAATGGTCAGGGAGACCGGGGTTCAATCCCAGCTCGAGTCATACGAAAGACTCAAAATATGGTACTTAATGCTGCCTGGCTTAGCACTCAGCATTATAAGGTAAGGATCAAGGGTAAAGTGGAGCAATCCAGGAAATGAAATAGCGCCCCCTACACCTCAGTGTTGTAGCCATTGATAAGGGAGCCTTCCCGTCACCCTCGACTAAGGTCGCTAACTTTACTTACTTTTTATATATTTATGTTTTGGTTATAAAATTTCAGTGCTGTAGAATTGAGTAATAAGTTATATCTAATAATATCCGTTTTGATTGTCTCATATTCCAAAAGAAATCCTAATGTCTCAGATTTGGAAGAAAACATTTTGAATTCAGATATGCTGTAAGTGCACTTATTTATGAGAGATAATATATATGCGTATATATATATATATATAGATAGATAGATATGCGCGCGTGTGTGTGTGTGTATGTGTGTGTGTGTGTGTGACAATTGAATTTAAACTTCATATACTTTATTTTAATTCCCTCGTTAAATTTGCCCATCTATATATATTTGTGGTTTGTTTTTTATTTTGTTTTTGTTTTGTTCTGTTTTTATTTTCTTGGTTTGTTTTTTGTTTTGATTTTTGTTTTTGTTTTGTTTTTTTTAATCATTTCTAGAATAATAGGAAATTTAAGTAACACCGAGCAAGGATCGAATCCTTGACCTTTACTCCATTAGCCATAGTAGTATACCAGTGATGATAAATAATATTTATTATTATATTCAGCAATAATTAGCATTTTCAGATAATTATGATATAAATTCTTTAAATAAGAAATTACTTAAAATCAATCAAAGTCAACATCTAAGTAGGTGTGAATAAACTTTGGAAAATTAATAAAATCAATATGGCGTTTTTTTATTCTTAATCGAATATTAACTTTGAATGCGTTTTTCATTATTAGTTTCCCCGTTATTGTAATTATTATCATTATTATTGTTCATTTTAACTGGTATTTTCATTCGTCTCTAATTTCTTTATTGCTTTTTTGCAACTCACTACGACGACGAAGATTTAGCGCAGATCGGAAATAATAATGGGTAACCTCTCCTTGAGATTCAAACTTATGCCCTCTTTGTCTCGAGGAAGCCTTGTTAAACACAACAGCTTCTCTATCAAAGGAGATTCAGGAACTTATACTTAATAATTAATTATAATATTGATTAACAATACTACATACAAAAGTAAAGAATAAATAAAACACGCAACATTCACTATTACCTTTTAAAATTTGTTGATGAATAAGAGAAGTTACCTCGTTTTGTTTTGTCTTGTGTCTTGTTTGGTATTGTATTTTTTTGTTTTTTGTTTTTTTGTTTACTGTTTGTTTTTTGTTTATTTTGTTTTGTTTTTTTTTTAATACAAACCTAATCGATACTGTTTTTATATTAAACATTCACTAGGTTCGCGTCAGAGGAAGCCAGAGTTTGAAGGCTTGAAACAAGAAGCCCACTTTAGTCGTACCTTCGAAAAAATGTTTAAACATCTACTTAACAGACAGCTTCCATTAAGAAATTAAAAATTCAAAAAGAACTTCAATATTTTGCTTATAAAGATAATTGCAAAATTCTGCTTATTTTATTTCTAATAATATTTATAATACATTCAAATTTTATCTTCGATATTTGGTGTCAGCATAAAAAGAATCATGTATCATCAAACTTGAAGCTCAGGTTACACTCTCCGTCTATGTTTCCGGTGAAAACCTACTCAAGCATATGATATTTGGCCTCGTCAGGCGTGGTAATTTCAGCCAGGCTAGATGCACAGTACACGTTAAAACGATACACATTGTTTGTGGGCTGTGGCAGCTGTAACAGGTATGAAACACCAATATCTGCACGTTCCCGCCTTCTTTCAACGTTCGACGAGAAGGCGGTAAAAATCCAAGATGGCGGAGAAAATGAAACATTTTCAAATGTAGAGCAAATGTGAAATAGCACAGTCACAGTGAAAAACCCTTAAAGCAGTAATGATTTCTAGATTGTCATTTTAGATAAAACATAAGCGATATTTATATCCATTTATGGCAGGTTTTTAGCGATCTTACTAAGTTATTTAATTATTCATTTTTCAGGGAGTTGAAATAATCCTTTTTACTTCTATAAATAGAATTTCTTTGGCAAACTACTTTCTGATAATCATCGCCCAAGAATAAATAGCCATTTGTCAAGCTTAGTATCGTTTTGACACAAGTTTAAGAGGTATAGAGCACCCAGTTTTACTCCTATGCAATGTTCTGCTAGTATAGTGTATAATCTATTACACCGTATAATAATCACCGCCCGGGCAGTATTAACTGTAAATATCTATCATGTTCATTGTCAAAATTTAGATTAACTGATTGATTTAAACGGTATGTCAACCCGTCTGGGGTTATTTTAGATCTCAAAGTTAGTAATTACGTACATTGTACGTTTATATCTACATCTTTGGTGTAGTTTCTTAAAGGGTCTTTTTGTTTTGTTTTTTGTTCTTTTTCTTTTTTTACACACGGTTATATGATATCAGCTATTCATAACTAACATAAATATTTTGTAAACAGATATATTTGACCAATGAATGGGACCCTAACAGGTACTACCACTCCGAATCAAAGTAGACCAGGGAGTAATGACAATGAAGGGCTACTCTACGCTCCCTAAAACTCCAGAACTGAAACCTTGCGACCAGATGCAGTTTAGTCTCATACCCAGAACACCCATTTGGTGAAAGGTCTTACTCTCTTTCAAGGGATGCAATGAGCGTATTCTAAGTCCCATCGACAGGGCAGTTAACCCCCCCCAAAAAAAAAAATCGGATATGCATATACTTATGTATGCTAGGCATATAAGGTTGCTTATTCCCCTACTTTCATCGGATTAATCTATTTGTTGTATCATTACACATAATACTTTGAGTATAGAAAGTTTTTCAAATGTGAAGTTGGTTTGCTAGATGACTAATACAATATATTATTCATATAAATTTATATGATTATCATTAAGTCATTAAAATATTTTCTCCGGATTTCATCTTTCAGGTAAATTGCGTAACCAATCGAAAAAGAACGACTCAGACAACTTACAAAACTGCGGACCAGATAAAAGAGTTTCAGGGAGCAAAAACAGGATGAAAATGACAGGTGTAAGGAATACGTGATATCCCAATTCCAAGGTAGTTGCATCCCATTTGCAATTTATTGTCATGTAGCAAAATAATCTTGCGATTTACTTACCAAAATAAAAATAAAAAATGTCTTTTTTTATACAACTGGGTGATTTAAGGAATTTGATTCATTTCTTTGCTTCTTGCAAATTATCTATGTGGAAAAGATTCAACAGTTCATCAATTTTTTCTTTTTTAAGTTATGGGGTTGTCTACGGCGTTCTTTGCTTTTGTTTTGTTTTGTTTTGTTTTGTTTTGTTTTTTTGTTTTTTTTTTGTTTTTTGTTTTTGTTTTTTGTTTTGTTCTTTTTTTGTTTGTTTGTTTGTTTTTTAAACGACGCAAACGATCTCCGACATTAACTTGCACCAACTGCATTATTAAGATTCAGGCTTCAGTGACCAATTACCTCGTTTTTCCCCAAAGATTAATCCTAAAGAGTAAACTTTGAGGAATTTGAATTTTATATTCAACAATGTTTTATATCAAAATAAAATTCAAGTTTTTTTTTTCACAAATATTAAATATTTCGACATAATAAGGTCGAAACATCTGTTCAGTGTTCCGTATGTCGCATGTAGGTGTTTGCCGAATTCTCTAGTCATGGTAATTCAATAAAAAAAATATAAGATCAATCCCTCGATTCAAATATAAAACTACAATTTCATTTCCAGCCCATGAGGTTAACGTTATGTGGATTTATAACACCGACTTGGAAAGACATAGCCCCGGAGGTGACCGTGTCCTCTGTAGGGAACGCGTACTTTTAAGATACATTAGATTAAGTGGTCGCGCATTTCACCATGACTTGTTAATTTGACATCGGTTATGTGTGATATGGACCGGTGGCCCAGTGGTAGAGTTTTGGCTTCTGCATTCTGGGGTTGTTGGTTCGATCCCCAATGGTGGAGATCACGGTATGCATTGCTGATGAGTCCTAATAAGGTCGAAACAGCTGTTCCGCATGTAGGAGTTTGCCGAATTTTCTAGTCATACGCAATAAAAATGGTGGTGCTGTGCGCTGTATCAATCTAATTATGTCAATTAAAACTGCGTCTCATTTAATATGAGATGAGCCTCCGTGTCGTAGAGGCCTACGTGATGGAAAGCAACATTGTGGCAAGCTAGTTCGAACTCTAGTCCTGCTTTTACGTTCACTCTCAGACTCCAATCGTGGCCGTCGCCATTATACCATAATGGTATTATAGCGATGGCCACGCTCCAACTCTAGGGAAAGATATGAGCCTCCTAATCACCCTTCCCCAGCTATGGGTTATACATTACCATTATTATTATTCTACAATAATGGCTCCAGTATTAAATAACCCACGAAGATTGATATGCCATTAAACAAAGAAAACAAACCAAACTATCATTTCATACGCATCTCACCAAGAAATTGTAAAAGTTCTTTCTCTCTCTCTCTCTCTCTCTCTCTCTCTCTCTCTATCTCTCGCTTTCTCTTTCTCTCTCTATATATATGTGTGTGTGTACCCAACGTCTCCAACACAAACAAGATGTTATACAAGATCAACTTTTAAGCGGAGTACAACTGGTTTGAAAAGAAAAGAGCCATATATATATATATATATATATATATATATATATATATATATATATATATTAGAAAAGCGTAGACACAGAGTCAACGGAGCTTGGTGACTGTCAGTCTCTTGCCTATGCGGTCATCAGACTGTCTGTCTATGCTATCCTAAATTATATATATATATATATATATATATATTATCCAACGCCTCGGATTTTCTATCTACAATATCCATGTAATTCAAAATCAAAAAGAGAGCTCAATGTAAAATGATAATAAATAAAGAGAGCTCAAATAAAGAGAGCTCAAAGTAAAATGATAATAAATAAAGAGAGCTCAAATAAAGAGAGCTCAAAGTAAAATGATAATAAATAAAGAGAGCTCAAATAAAGAGAGCTCAAAGTAAAATGATAATAAATAAAGAGAGCTCAAATAAAGAGAGCTCAAAGTAAAATGATAATAAATAAAGAGAGCTCAAATAAAGAGAGCTCAAAGTAAAATGATAATAAATAAAGAGAGCTCAAATAAAGAGAGCTCAAAGTAAAATGATAATAAATAAAGAGATCTCAAATAAAGAGGACTCAATGTAAAATGATAATAAATAAAGAGAGCTCAAATAAAGAGAGCTCAATGTAAAATAATAATAGATTAAATTACTAAACAAATTTAAAGTTTTTTTTTATGTACAAAAACGCGAACTCACTAAAGTACCGTTTCTCTTTAAATCCCCCCAAATCGTTTATTGATCGGATTTTGATAAAATTTTCGGCATTTAAAGCAATAAAAAAATTAGGTTTCTTTTAAAGACATTTTCCTCAAAATTCGGAAGACATGTTTTTTAGTTTTTTATTACCATTCGTCTATTTGTTTGTATGGATATCTTATTTTTTTAAGTTAAAAAACGGTAAAATAAGGTAAAATACTGATCTTCTATGCATTTTTTACTGTATTTGTTTTTGTAGCTTAATCTTCCAAGGATGTTGCTAATGAAAGAGGAAAAAATTCAGGTTGAATCTTTTTTCGAGAGGTCTAAAATTAACATTTGTAAATTAAACTCTCCCAATACTGGTCGTGACAGGGATTTTATTAATCAATACAAAAATACTGAATAAATAAATTTTAGTGACTAGATAAACAAAAATATCTAATCGGTATAATACTTTTTTATTTTTTTGTTAATGTGCTTTTTCATTCGACGTTATTTTTTCTACGGAGAAGAGAAACACCATAAAAAAAAACTCGGTTAAAAGAGTTAAATCTTATTTGATTACCATAAAAAAATGCGATGAATTATTACGCTTTTGAAACACCATACTTTTGGCGAAAAGAGGCGTTGCTCGTCAGTAATAAATTACACTACTGTCGATGAAAAATGTGTATTTTTTACATACTTTATATATATATATATATATATATATATATATATATATGTAGTTCCTTTTTTCCTTACGTGTCAAGATGTCAACAAGTTATGCCCGTTCCAGCTACAACTTCAATTACTAAGTTCTCTTCAGGATTAATAAATAACTATTTAGACGCGCTATCATCAGCTTTTGCATCTGTGTTGAATCTGAGACGAGACTTAAATGCGTATCTTTTGAACAAAATACTCACTCAGTCATAACGAATCGGCAAACAACGAATTCGTCCACCACTTTTACTTTGTAGCCCAGTCGGTTGAGGCAGTAGAATACGCTGACTACGCTTCTGCACAGGGGTTAACCTCATCCTGCAACAAATGCCGTGGAGCTTTGGGGAACGTGGAGTACCCCTTCATTTTCATCACTCCCAGATCCACTCTGAACTGAAGTAGGAGTGCTCGATGGGACCCTATCTATTTAACTGTTTACTGTACTTGAAATCAATTAACAGTGTACAAACCAATGATTATTCATGTTAAAATGAACTATTAGTATTATGAAGAATTACTTGAAACCATTTAACTGTGTGCAAATAGAATTATCAATGTTTGATAGGAATACTTGAAACCATTTAAGTGTGTGTAAATAGAAACATCAATGTTTGATAGCAATACTTGAAACCATTTAACTGTGAGCAAATAGAATTATCAATGTTTGATAGCAATACTTGAAACCATTTAAGTGTGTGTAAATAGAAACATCAATGTTTGATAGCAATACTTGAAACCATTTAACTGTGAGCAAATAGAATTATCAATGTTTGATAGCAATATTTGAAACCATTTAACTGTGGGCAAACAAATGAGCTCTGGCTCGTTTATAAACGTTACCTACAAACTTAAAAGTCATATATAAACAGAATGTGGCATTAAATTACTCAGAATGGTTGATATGCCATAAAAACCCAAGCAACCAACCAACCAACCAACATTTGCTTTGCTGTTCTTTATTAACTTACTGACTTTTTATTTAGTCACCTGCAGCTTTCTTGGTCTCAGAAGGCCGTTCTCCCAGGTTTTTGCCTGTTTGCAGGACTAAGTTTATTACTTTGGTGTCTGAGATGCCCCATTAGGGAATGCCTACGAGATCAAGTTATTTTTGCACCTGTCGCGGAGCATCAATTTGTGCGTGGCCCCCACATTAAAATGGGGGGGTCCCCGTGATGTAATGGTTAATGCACTGGACTGCGGAACCTTAGTACGTGAGTTCGAACTCCAGTTGCGCTATTACGTTCACTTTCGGACCAATACCCTTGGGAAAGGTATGAACCCTCTTCTCACCCCATCTATGGGTTGAATAGTACCACTACTGTAAAATGGTGTATTGGCATTAAATAACAGAAGAAGGTTTATACGCCATTAAAATAAAAAGCAAACAAATAAACAAATAACAAACATGTTAAAATTACTTTGTTTCAAATTCTACCTGGTGAGAGGTAGGGATAAATATCACCTACATTAGAAGACACGACAAAGTTGTTTTTTTAATAACGGTGTCAGACTCTCTCTCTCTCTCTCTCTCTCTCTCTCTCTCTCTCTCTCTCTCTCTCTCTCTCTCTCTCTCTGTGCGCGCGTGTGTGTGTGTGTGTGTGTGCAAGGGAAGAGTAGCTGGGTTAGATGAGAAAGAAGGTACGCAAAAATATTTCGACTTCACATTTTACTGCCAACGTGAGTAGATGTATTCATGAAATGTAAAAAAAAACTGGGGGGCGAGAAAAAGATAGATATTTGTGGCGATAAACAGAATCAAATAAAAATAAGTCGTGGTGAGGTGAAAGAAGAATCGACAAACAAGCAAAAAAATAAAAATAAATAGAAATATTAAGACATCTTAGACAGATATAAAGAGACTCAAATAGATACGAATAGACCTGAGATAGTTTGTTTCTTGGCATATCAACTTTCGTAGGTTATTTAATGTAAAAGCCATCCCAATAGAAGAATAGCCGTGATACCATTTGATCTATAGCTGGGGTGGATAAGGAGGTTTATAACTTTCAAAAGGGTATTAGTCCGAAAGTGAACGTAATTGCCCGAATGGAGTTTGAACACGTTTACTTCTAGACTATTGTCGAGTACTTTAACCATTACACCACGATGTCAGAGATAGGTAAATATACAAATTGTGCAAACCAAACTAATTACTAATTGCTTTGCGAGACTTGAATGCGAACCATTAGAGAACGATGAGGTGTCCTCGTTATTTATCATGCTTAGTTGTGACAACAAACCAGAAGTATAGAACACCCTTTTAGAATCGAACCCACTACTAATGGCTTGGTGACCTTACTCGCAAGTTATTAAAGCACGCGAGTCGTCCAAAAGTTGTTCGAAGTTGCTTATTGCCATCAAAGTGATGGTTAGAGAGTGTTGCTGGACTATGACATCGTATTAAATGAGTTCAAATTTCAGTCGCACTATTGCGTTCACTTTTGGATTAATGCCCTTGAGAAAAGTATTAAGCTCTTTATTTTCCCATCTATGGGTTAAATAGTATCACTGCTATTCTTCAGTAAGGAGAGCTTTAGCATTAAATAACCCACGAAGGTTGATATGCCATTAAACAAAGAAACTAAACCAGACTAAGAGCTGAATAATTAGGCTCAGTGCAGTTTGATTTCAGCAATAGAACGAGAATCGATCAGCAATATCGATCGTCACTTGGAAAACAAAAAGTTCCGATTTTATCTGGTGCAATCGAAGAAATTCAACAGTAGATCAAATTAACGTCTGAACTAATTTCTGTACTAATTCAAAACCAGTTTACTTTATTACATATGAGTACTTTATAACAAGCATCACCGACCCGACACTATAAATTGGACCTTCAACTATCAATCCCCTTCTCTACAACTAAATAATATTAGCAAATGCAGTTGATATATTAATTATGTGCAATGGTTTCCAGTGTCTGTTTTTTGTTGGGTTTTTTTTTTGCTTGTTTTTTTTATTATTATTATTATGTTAGCAAAACCGGTTTTCTTTCTCGTTTTCAAAAAAGAAGTCGTTATGAACTTTTGCACACAATTAATATTTTGTAACGTCATTAAATTCAATAGATCGGCGCATGCGCTCTCTATCGGATAATGTATGTCAAGTCATTTATGTCCAACCAAGTTTTATAGATTTTGACTTTTATTTCTATTTTTATTTCTTGCGTTTTCTTTTATCATTTTCCTTATTAAAAAAGATCAATTAATTATTAATTTACTCAGATAAACCTCAGCTGAACTAAGTTCATGAATCAAGATCATTTATAACATAATTGTACGGAAATATCTCTGACTTGGGCTTCACTGTAATTTAGTAGTTAATGAAGTTGAATATATATGTATATATATATCATTATCATCATCATGTCGCGCTAACACCACGGATATCCCGAACCCTCTCCTGCCACCCCTCCCTATCGTCCATTGCTTCCGGCCGGTCCTCAGGGCTACATACCGTATTGGCACAGAGCTACTGTATGTAGGTTCGAGCTGGTCGTCCTGCTTTTGCTGGTCCATGTAAAGGTGTCCACAAGAGTACATCACTTATGAGCTGGTCCCTGCTTCTCCAGCAGTGTCCTGCATGTCTGCATCATCTAATTTTGATAGTTTTCGTGATGGGTGGTAGGTGGCCGTACAGCTGCTGCTTTATGGGGTGCTGTCTCCAGGACTTGTTCAATATTGCTCACAGCATTCTTGTGTAGTTGCCGTCAAGCTTTTTCTCCATACGTTTAGTTAGCGTCCATGTAGTGCATCCATATAGCAGTATCGACACTACCGCTGCTTGGAAGAAACTGCGCTTCATTTTATCGGTCAGGTCTGACTTCCATATGACCAATAGACTATCGATAGCTATCCATGCCTTTGCTAGTCGCGTGTCGATGTCTGTCGCGGTTGATGAGACACTGCTCCCTAGGTAGGTGAACTTGTCAACTATTTTCAGAGGGCTACCGTTTAGTATGGAGATGTCACCTGTTAGATTAAAGCACATATATTCCGTCTTGTGTGCATTGACATAGCGGTCGATGCCAGCAGTGGCTCCTTCCAGATTATGTAGCTGGGTTTCGGTTTGAACGGGTGCATTTGCCAGAAGCGCTATATCATCGGCGTAGTCGACGTCAGTAATTATTTTTGTGAGGTACCTTCTGCTTCTTTCTTTTATTAGCTTGAACTGTTTTCTTTGATTTTATTGATAGATGTTCTAAGCACGTAGTCTAGACAGATGATAAAGAGATATGGGGCTAATGTGTCTCCTTGCAGTACACCTGCTACAATGTCGAAGTAGTCCGTGTCTCCATCCGGAAAATGATCTTTATATATATATATATATATATATATATATATTGTAACAGTGTTGGTTTTCACTAATTCACTTTGTGGGTTTGTGACGAACCAAGTGCGATATAAACACAACTATAACCCACAAATACACACACACACAGAAGATAACGTTTTTAAATGAACCTAAGCTCATTCTTTTGCTCACTGTTAAATGTTTTCAAGTATTCCTATGTATCACTAACAATTCAATTAAACATCAGTCATTTGTTTACTCACAGTTAAATGATCAAACAGTTCTATTTTAAACAATTCAATTTAGCAAAAGTCAACGTTAAATGGTTCCAAATATTGCTATGTATCTCAAACAGTTATATTTGAACTTTAGATAGGACCCTATTAGGTGCTACTACTCCGGGCCTGAATGGAGCGGGGATCGATGACAATGAAGGGGTACTCTGCATTCCTCAAAACTCCAGCATTACTGGAACCTCACCATCAGATTATTTAATGTCACAACCAGGGCACTCGTTGTGAGATGGGGTCTTACCCCTCTGCAGAGATTCAGTCGGTGTATTCTACAGCCCCAGCCGACAGGACTTATATATATATATATATATATATATATATATATATATATATATATATATATAATGTATGTTCGTACAACTTATTTATGAATGTTTCCACCTAATATACGAGTGTCATATCTACGATGTAATTCATGATATCTTTCCATGGCAATGCAGGTTACTTGGTGGTGCCCATCCCTTCTCCAAGCATCCGGCGGCAGGTTGGGCTTGGTTACAAAGTAACATCACCATAGGGTATTTTAATTTGATGGAATCTGTGCAGTTTCTATCTACTTGCATTAAAGATTTCCGTCGGCAAAGGCTGTAGAATGCGGTGACTGCAACTTTGCACAGAAATAAGACACTAAACAATCTGATGGTGAAATCCAGTGATGCTGGGGCTTTGGGGACAGTGGAGCACCCCTTTATTGCCATCGCTCTGATAGGGCCCTATCTATGGTTTAAATAGAACTAACGGCATACTTATGCTAAACTGAATTGTTTGACTAAAGCGAATGGCTTGAAATAGAAATGTTTTTCACAATTAAACTGTACTTACATTTAAACTTAAATTACCGGACATTGGCTAGGGTGTTCGCCAGTAGTCCGGGAGACCTGGGTTCAATCCCAAGTCGAGTCATACCAAAGACTTAAAAAAATGGTACTTGATGCCTCCTTGCTTAACACTCAGCATTATAAGGTACGGATCAAAGGTAAAGTGGAGCAATCCAGGGAAAAGAGTAGCGCCCTCCCATACACCTTGGTGTAGTAGCTATCGAAAAGGGAGCCTTCGGGTCACCCTCGACTATGGTCGCCAACTTTACTTTTACTTACATTTAAACTGTGTGCTAATGCTAAATTGAATTGTTTGAAATGGAACTGCTTTTGACATGAAACTGTACTAACTCTAAACGGAATTGTTTAATATAAAACTGTTTTGACATTTAACTGTGTAAAAATCTGTACTCATACTAAACTGAATTAGGTGCATTAGAACTGTTTGAATAAATTAATAGCTTGAAATAGAATTGTTTTTGACAATTACAATGTGCTCATGCTAAACTAAATTGTTTGATTATTTGTATAAAAAATGGATTTGGCATTAAATAACCTACTAAGGTTGATATGCCATAAAACCCAAACAACCAACAACCAACTAAATCATCTGATGGTGAAGCTCTAGTCCTAGACATTTAGGGAAAGTGCAGCACCCGTTCATTACCAGTGCTTCTTGGTCCTGTCTTAACTGGCATGATAGTGCCTGTTAGGGTCCAATCCACGGGTCAAATAGAAATAGTTAATCCTTTACTATATTTGAAAGTATTTAACTGTCTGCCAAAAAATGATTTATATCAAATCGAATTATTTGTATTAGATAGCAATTCTTGGAATCTGTGCTAACGAATGATTAATATCAAATAGAAGTATTAGTGTTGAATAACAGTACTTGAATCATTAAACCGTGTGCAAAAAATGAGCACCAGCTGGTTTTTAAATAATTTTACCAATTAACTACCCGCTTACAAATCATATATATATATGTGTGGGTGTGTGGGTGTGTATGTGTGTGTGTCTGTGTGTGTGCGTGTGTGTGTGTGTGTGTGTGTATGTTTGGTTTGGCATTAAATAACTCACGAGAGTTGAGTTGATATGCCATAAAACACATCAAAACAAACGGGTCATGTTTCTTGATATTTATTAAGCTTACTTTAATACGACAGAAGGTTAAAAATAAATGAACGAGAGGATCGTTGTTATACCAATTATACAAATGACAAGGGCTTTTCTAGCCGAGAAAATCAGCATTGATATACATGCTTTGAGATGAATTAGAACGCATTCCACCTTTTCATCGTGCTTTTTGCAAATGAAACTTTTCATACTTTAACTTATTTGAACAAAAAAGAGCTTCCGTTTCCTTGATTACGAAATAACATTTTCTTATTCAATATCACAGAAAATTGTTTGATATTCAAAATTGTGTCAATTTGACTAATGATTTCACTTCATTTGGTATAATGGTCAGCAAGCTAGACAAGCGAGTTCGAATTCTCATTGGGTGCCCCATACATACGGCCTTGTGTCACGTCTAGTAAATTACTTGACTAATGTTTTTATTTTCATGAGTTTCCTAAATTCTGTGGGATCTCTTTTTCTCCTCAGCAGCTTTCTTATTTCTTCTCTTTTCTTCCATAATATATTTCTTCTTTTTTTTCCTTCTTCATTTTTTATCCTTTCTCTTCACTCTTTTCTCTCGATCTCGTCTCTCTTTTTTCTCTTTCTCTTCGTCTTAATTTCTTTATTCTCTGTTTTTTCTTTTATTCTTCATTCGTTCGCTTTCTTATTCATTTCTCTCGTTTATTTTCATTCGTTCACGTTCTTCGTCTATGTCTCTTTTTCCTTTCTCTTTACTGCTTTCTTCTTCTCTTTCTTCATCCACATCGGCTCTCTTGATAGATATATTATATATGTGTGTGTGGGTGTATGTGTGTTAATGTGGGCGCGCGCTCGCGCGTGTGTGTGTGTGCATTATCCCTCATAAATACATCATACCAATTCTTTATAAAATAAAATAAATGTTAGTTATCTTCTAACCCAAAGATACTAGGATTCTATTGTTTCCAGTGGACCAATCCAAACTGATGTTATTAGGTATTATCTATTACTAAACTCTACAGTATTGAAACTCTGTAATCAATGATATAACTGTATTAGTATCTATAAGTGGTATACTTATTTTTGTTTTAGTTTGGTTTGGTTTTATGGCGTATCCATATTTACCAACCCTTCCGCTCATGATGGATATGACACAAGGTCAGTTTTTACACAGAGTTTAACAGGTTTGAATTCAGAGTTTTCCTTCTCCTAGACTAGTTGCTTCACCAAGGCTGAAGAACTATTACCCTACTATTTACCCATAGCTGGAGGGAGAATAATTGGATTCATACCTTTCCCAAGGGGTATTAGTGCTATGTGAAATGCAATCAGCTTCTTCCAGGATTTGAACTCGTGTCACCGTGTCCATTTCCTACGACGATAACCATTACACCACGGGCACCTTTTATGGCATATCAACCATTGTAGGTTATTTAATGCCAAATACTTTTTATATGTATATATATTAAATATATGATTTGGTTTGGTTTGGTTTTATGGCATATCAACCATTGTAGGTTATTTAATGCCAAATACTTTTTATATGTATATATATTAGATATATGATTTCTAAACACATTTTATTGATAACATTTTTTAACGACCCTGAGCTCATTTTTTATACGTTTTAATGATTTCCTTTATTTCTATCCAAGATGAATAATTCTATTTACTATTAATCATTTGTTACCACACCATTTAATGTTTTCAAGTATTGCTATGTATCACTAACAATTCAATTAAATAGTCATTTATTTACACACAGTTAAGGGACCAAACAGTTCTATTTCTAACAATTCAGTTTAGCATATCAACCAAGTTAAATGATTCCAAGTATTGCTATGTATCAATAACAATTAAATTAAACATCACTCACTTGTTTCCACACAGTTAAATGATCAAAAAGTTGTTTCAAACAAATCAATTTAGAATAAGTACATTGTTTATATGTCAAACAGTTCTATTTGACCCATAGATAGGACCCTATCAGGTGCTACCGCTCTGAGCCAGAGTGGACCTGGGAGCGATGGCAATGAAGGGGTACTCCTCATTCCCTAAAACTCCAGCATTACTGGTACCTCACCATCAGATTGTTTAATGTTATATCTAGGATATTCGTAGGAGTGGGGAGCGGTTTCGCCCCTCTGCAGAGATTCAGTCGGTGTATTCTACAGCCTAAGTCAACTGGGTCACTTATTTTGGGTTTGGTTTGGTTTGGTTTCTTTGTTTTTCGTGGCATATCAACCTTCGTAGGTTATTTAATGCCAAAGTCATCCATGTTGAAGAACAATAAAGGTACTCTTTAACCTATAGTTTGGGGGATAAGGGGGTTCATGCCTTTCCCAATAGTAATTGTCCAAAAGTGAACATAATACTGCGACCTTTATTAGAACCTGCTTACTACTATGTCGTAGTCCAGAACGTTAGCCACTACGCCACTTTTTTTCCTACTATCACATAACATTAATCTCCCCATAAATAACTGTGCAAATAAATAACCTCTAACCTTGTTTTAAATAAGATTACCATTATAGAGTAACTGTTATAGGCGTTGGTTCCCTAATGCTTCTAAGGAAACAATCATCTGGAGGTTGCAGATTCAATCCTGACTGCAAGCGAGTAACAATACAGGAATACTTAACACTTGTACCCGGTTATGGCTAACGGAATCAGAACAGGCGACCCCCGTGGATTCAATAAAGGACGTAGTTCGAAGTTCTGTGAAGGTTCCTGAGTTCGACAAACACCTGAAGAAGGCCAGAGGACATATCGGCCGAAACGTTGTCGAAATAACAATAAAGGTCAAGACAATAGTCCGAAAACCCTTAGTGATAAAAATATAAGTATATGTCTAGCAATTTTGTATAAAAATATATATAAGTATTTCTCTAGCAATTTTGTATATATATATCGAGCAATTTTGTATAAAAAATATATAAGTATATCTCTAGCAATTTTGTATTAAAAAAACTTAATTTTAATCATTGTTTTTTTATTAATTTCATGATATTATTTAATTAATCTTAACAATCTAGTCGCGGGGAGAAACAATGTTTAAATCAATAACTTTCCACAAGTTCCACAAACTTAATCAATAACTTTCCACAAGTTCCACAAACTTAAATTTTAAAATTTCAATAAAAAAGAAATCTTTTACAGAAAAATACTAAACTTGATAAAGGAAATATGAAAAATATAATTGTTAACCGGTGATCTCTTGTCCAAGGCATTGTGACCGAGGATTAATAGTTGTTACTGTATACTATTTTCAAATCTGAAATAAAAAAAAGAACACAACATTATTAGTAGTAGAGCTATTAGCAGTCACATGGGTCCCATGTATATTGAGACACCCTATATTAGTAGAAGAGTTATTAGTAGTCACATGGGTCCCATGTATACTGAGACACCCTATATTAATAGTAGAGTTATTAGCAGTCATATTGGTCCCACGTAGATTGAAACACCCTGTATTTATATTTTTGGTTAAAGAGTTTTCGTATCTTTGTTTAATGGTATATAAACCTTCATCCGTAATTTAATGCGAAAGATATCCTTGTAAAAGAATAGTAGTGATACTATTTAATCCATGCCTGGTCGGGTGAGGATAAGACAGTTCATACCTTTCCCAAAATTATTTGTCCAAAAGTGAACATAATGACTGGAGCTCGAACACGCTTACTTCGAGGATTTAGTCTATCACTTTAGCCATAAAGCAACAGGGATTCTCTATTTGGTTAAAGAGTTTCATTGTTTAAGAATTTTATAAGATATCTAATATGTAAATATTTCTAATATCTAAAGATATCTAATATCTAATCTGTTTTAATTATATAATATTTTGCTAGAAATAATAATATCTTGGTATCTGATTTTGAAAAAAATATCTAAAAGATACCTAATGCTATCCGTGTTGATTATATAATGTTCTGCTAGAAATAATAATATCTTGATATCTGGGTTTTAAAAAAATATTTAAAGATATCTTATGATATCTGTGTTGATTAAATAATATCCCTTTAGAAATGATAATATCTTGGTATCTGATTTTGATTAATATATATATTTAAAAGATATTTAATGATATATATTTTGACTATATAATGTCCTGCTAGAAATAATAATTTCTTGGTATCTGATTTTGAAAAAGATTATTTAAAAAATATCTAATGATATCTGTTTTGATTATATAATGTCCCACAAGAAATAATAATATCTTGATATCTATTATTATTATTATGGAGGTGCCCGTGGTGTAATCGTTATCGTCGTAGGAAATGGACACGGCGACACGAGTTCAAATCCTGGAAGAAGCTGATTGCATTTCACATAGCACTAATACTCTTGGGAAAGGTATGAATCCAATTATTCTCCCTCCAACTATGTGTAAATAGTAGGACAGACTGTGTTCTTCAGCTTTGGTGAGGCAACTAATCTCGGAGAAGGAAAACTCTGAATTCAAACCTGTTAAACTCCGCTTAAAAACTGACCTTGTGTCATATCCTTCCCGAGCGGAGGGGTTGGTAAATATGATATCTTGATACCTGGTTTTGAAAAAAATCCTTTTTTTTTTTTAAATGTTGGGAAGGATTTTTATAGTTATTTACTAAGCACTGCTTAGTTGTGGCACAAAATATTGAACCATCCAGTGAAACTTGAACGTATTAACAATGGTTTACCAGCCTAAATCTTGAACCATTATACAACGCGAGGTGACCGAAAGTGTATTTATGGGTTATACTCTATACACACACAGACACACAGACACAGTCATATGTATGCATGTGCGTTCCTCTTTTTACTCTATTTATTTATTTATTTATTTATTCTTTGTCTAAGTTTTCCTTCTTTTTAACTTCTGAAAGCTTATATTTCATCAACCTAAAAGACAGAGCAACACTGACTAACAATAAAATGGCGCTAATATTGCTTTAGTCAGTTACACCTGTGTTCACATCTAGGGCACAGCTACCATGGCTACGAGACGAGGACAAACAGTCGTCAAATAAATAAATAAATAAATAAAGTCTGTTTGTTAACTTTGATCAAACAGGTTTTCGAAAGGCTGATTGGGGGGGGGGTCGATGTAAAACACTGACTCTTACTGAGTAAGGTATTTAAAAAGTATCTTTGAGTCGGTAATTGTGGTGAAGTGGTGCGTACTTCTGCTGTGGAAAGACCTACTTGAACCAACAATTAGGTTTCGATCCTGTTTACTTTCATTTTCTATTAAGGCCTTTTTGAAAAGGCATAAAACTAAATATTCCCACAACCCTGACTACCTTTAATCCCTTTATTGTTATTTTCCTTATTTCCTTATAACGTTTTCGAAAGTTTATTTTCATACTCTCCTTCAAACAACATTTTGTCCTGTGTAGAGCCACTTGTTTGTCTGGGAGATGTTGAACGAGGGTGCGTTGAAAAGTCCATAGACTGAAATATTCATATGACATCATACCTGCTGTCGATGGCTTTTATACCAATGGGATCCAAGTACTGCAACACCGATGGAAGAAATGTATGGACTGCTAATGTTGAAAAATAAATCAAATTTGGTCACAAGTAGTAAGTAAGTAAGTAAAGTTGGCGACCGTAGTCGAGGGCAACCCGAAGGCTCCCTTTTCAATAGCTACTGCACCGAGGTTTAGGGGAGGACGCTACTCCTTTCTCTGGATTGCTCCACTTTACATTTGATACATGCCTTATATTGCTGAGTGTTAAGCAAGGAGGTATCAAGTACCATTTTTAAAGTCTTTGATATGACACGACCTGAGACTGAACCCCGGTCTCCCGGACCATTGGCGAACACTCTACCCAGTAGACCAATGAGCTGGTTTCTCTTTGAGTATTAGTCAACCTATGACACTTTCTGCCGATCCTCGTATTGTAAAATATCGCAACCTCTCCGCGATGAGCAGGGTGTGACGCAAAATCAATTTTAACTTGTGTTTAAGATGGTTTGAATACTGAGTTTTTTGGTTTTTTTACTGTATTGGTCACCTAACCAAGGATAAAGGGCCTTATCAGACCTACTTTTTACCCATAGCTGAGAGAACATAAGGATTCATGTTTTTTCCATCGGCATCAGCACGAAGTGTGACACAAACAGACTCGACCTGGATTTGAACTCGTGTTATCGATTCCATTTCCTACGAAAATAATGTAATAATTACCGTCGTAAGAAATGAACAGGGCGACACGAGTTCAAGTCCTGGACGAGGTTGATTGCATTTCTAATACTCTTGGAAAAGGTATGAATCCAATGTGCTAAGAGCACCATTCTTTATAGCAAGTAACTATTTAATTTACAAAATTACATTCCTACCTATTACAATTTAATTTACTGGATCAGATTTTTACGTATTCCAATTTAATTTACTGGATTAGATTTCTACTTATTATAATTGAATTTACCAGATTAGATTCCTACTTATTCCGATTTAATTAACTGGATTAGATTCCTACTTATTACAATTCAATTTACTGGATTAGATTTCGACGTATTACAATTTAATTTATAAAATTAGATTTCTGCTTATTTCTATTTAATTTACTGAATTTGATTCCTACATATTACAATTTAATTTACTGGATTAGATTCCAACTTATTCCCATTCAATTTTATGGATTAAATTCATTCTTATTGCTTTTTTCAATTTACTGGATTTGATTTCAACTGATTCCTATTTAATTTACTACATTAGATTCTTACGTGTGGTACTCGTAATGTAATAATAACTATCGTAAGAAATAAACAGGGTGACACGAGTTCAAGTCCTGGACGAGGTTGATTGCATTTCTAATACTCATGGAAAAGGTATGAATCCAATTATTCTCTCTCCAGCTATAGGTAAATAGTAGGGCAGATTGGGTTCTCTAGCCGTGATTAGGCAACCAGTCTAGGAAAAGGAAAACTCTGAATTCAAATCTGTTAAACTCCGCTTAAAAAACCGACCTTGTGTCACATCTTGCCCGTGCGGGGTTGAGGTTGGTAAATACATGCTACATTAGATTCCTACTTATTTTTACGACGAGAGATTATATAAGGGTACAATAAATATGAGGACTAGCGCCTTACCTTGAAGTAGTGGTTGGTAATTTAGTCTCAATTCATTGCTACTGCATAGAGTTTGATTCTCGCCGAGTGCTCTAAAGTTTGTGTCCTTTTACTTGACAAAGTTAAAGTTAAGGAGGATGATTATAAAAATCCATTTAATATTAAGTCGCTCATCTCATAATTTCAGACAAAATTGATTGACTGGTTGATTTTAAAGGCATATCAACCCATATTGGTTTATTTTATGCCGAGAGGCTCGCTTATTGTATACATTGTACACTTATATTTACATTTTTGTGTAGTTTTTTAAGGGTTTTTTTTTATTGTTGTCTCTTTCTTTTTTTCTTTTTTTTTTTGTGCACATGGTTATACGAGGGGCCTACGATAAGTTTCCAGACTTTTTTCGTATGGGCATTTAAAATTGTCGTAGACTTGAAAATTCAATATGATATTGCTATACATCTTATGAGATGACTGAACAATTTTTATGATTTCAGGTTTAAATGAACAGCTACAGCAGGAATTGAAATACACCCTACTAAAGCCTGATTGTCACAGCTGGTGAATTTCTGACACTTTAGAAGAACGATATGCAATAAAATTCTGTTTTAAACTTGGAAAAAGGGCCATAGAAACGTATGGAATGCTTCAGACTGCTTTTCGACCATCTTGCATGAATCGAGCATCAGTTTTTGAGTGACATAAGAGATTCAAGGAAGGAAGGGAGTCTGTGAGGGATGATGAGAGGTGTGGGAGGAGTAAGGAAGTCAATACACCAGAGTCGATTGGCCAAAGGGTTAAGGTTAGGGTTACTATGTTGAGGTTTTAAGGGAGTTCAGGGAGAGATTCCGTCGTAAGAGGCCAGCACTCTTCAAATTGGCTCAGTGGCATTTCCACCAGGACAATAAACCAGTCCACAACTCCATCCTTGTCATAGACTATTTGAGCAAGATGGGCATCAAGACAGTTTTCACCCTCCCTATTGTCCAGACCTTGCTCCCTGTGACTTTTGCTTATTCCCTAAGCTCAGAGGCTGTTGTTATGAGACAATTGAGGAGATGAAAGAGGCTGTGAAAAAGGTCATTGACACCCTCACACAAGAGGACTTCGATGGGGATTTCCAGAAGTTGTTGGAATTGTACGACAAGTGCATTGCAGCCGGAGGAGATTACTTCGAAGGGGGCTAGAGTTTCATGTGTGTACTATCAATAAAAGTGCCCATACGAAAAAAGTCTGGAAACTTATCGTATGTACCTCGTATATCAAGTATTCCTATCTAATACAAATAATTCTTAAGCAGATCTATTTGCCCTGAGCGACTACCCTTGATATGACATTAAACAATCTGATGGCAGTCTCCAGCTTTGGAGATTTGGGAAATGTGGAGTACTTCTTCATCGTCATTCCTCCCAGGCCCACTCTGACTCGGAGTGGTATAATGCTTAAAGTGATGCACTGCGAAATCGTAGTAAGCGAGTTCGTACTCCAGTCGCGCTATTACGTTCACTTTCGGACAAATACCCTTGGGAAAGGTATGAACCCCCTTATCCTCTCTGCTATGGGTTAAATAATACCACTACTGTTCTTCTAGGAGAATAGCTTTGGCATTAAATAACTTACAAAGGTTGATATGCCATTAAAACAAAGAAACCAAACCTTATAATTTTTACCAATAATTAACGATTAGTTAAATTGGTCACAGATATCCATCATCATCATCATCATATCAAACCCTCAGCAAGGATATCCCTGACCTTCTCTCGCCACTCTTCCTATCATCCATCGCTTCCGGCTGGTCCACATGCCTTCATCTTGTATCTACACAGAGCTGCTGTATGTGTGTTCGAGCTGGTCGCCCCACCTTAGCACGCCCATGTAAAGGGGTCCACAAGAGTACATCACTTATGAGCTCGTCCTTACTTCCCCAGTAGTGTCCCGCATATCTGGTTCGTCTAACTTTGATAGTTTTCATGATGGGTGATAGGTGGCCCTACAGCTGCTACTTTGTGGGGTGTTGCCTCCAGGATTTGTTCAATATTGCTCGCAGTATTATTGTGTAGTTGCTGTCAAGCTTTTTCTCCATACGTTTTGTTCGCGTCCATGTAGTGCATCCATATAGCAATATCGATACGACCGCTGCTTGGAAAAAACTGCGTTTCATTTTATCGGTCAGGTCATATGGCCAGTCAAAGGATCAAAGGATACATCTCTCATATTTAGTATCATAATGAGATTAAAGGAAGCCACGTGACCAAGTAAATATTGTACACACCTTATTCTTTTTCTTGTTCTCATCAATCAGACCGGATCCTCTGGTCTTCTATCTGGGACTTCTTCGGATGGTCTTGGGTTTATCTTGGTCTCCATGCCCACTTCTGTTCTTATAGAAACAAATATTTTATTTGATTTTCGACATCTTTATTGGCCCAAATTCCCTCGTCAACCGTACGGCTGGAGAAACAGCCACTTTAGACGTCCGTGCGTTACCGCACCTGGGCTACTCTAATTAAATCTACCTAACTGACCCATTCTCATGACTGAACCAACCAATCAGAGAACTGCTAAAAAGGTCAGGCAGGAGTCGAGTCTTGTCTATCATAACACTGGTTATTTTCCATGACTCTTTTTCTAACGAATTCCGAGTTAACATTTGAATTCATATATTTGGAATCCAACACTTACTTTACAAAATTAATTGGTAACCTATTCATTATGTAGCATAATTATATTTTATGAATCAAGTAAACGTATAATTTACACGCTGTAAAACCGTAACTAAGTACACGTCATATGCTGATGTGGATTTTTCTCCTCCAGAGAACGCGTTCAAGTCCAATAAAACATTCGAAAAATCTATATCCAAACGAGCATTTATGCTCAAGTCCTATTTTTCTCCTCGTCTTATCCTTTTTTCTTTTTTTTTTTTTTTTCGTGCGGTCGAAAGTGGTCAGTTGATTTACAATAAGAAAATATGGTAACTTATTCTCTATTCGACAGGGTTCTTTTTTCATCATTTCTCAGACGCTAAACAACGAGTTGTGCTTTTCCCTGCGTGCGTGCGTGCGTGCGTGCGTGCGTGTGTGCGTGCATTTCCCCGACACATCCTTCTCCCAGACTGGTTGCCTAACCAAAGCTACAGAAATCAGTCTGATCTACTATGTACCTATTGCTGAGGGAATAACAGAAGGATTCATGTCTTTCCCACGAAGTGAAACGTATCAACCTCGACAAGTTAAGGGTGTGTATGTGTGTATGCATGTGTGTGTGTGTGATTTACTACTACTTCCACAACTGAAGATTATTGACCATTACAGGGGGTGTCCTCGTGGTGTAATAGTTAAAGCGATGGACTGCAGAATCGTAGTACGCGATTTCGTACTCCAGTCGCGCTATTACGTTCACTTTCGGACAAATACCCTTGGGAAAGGTAGGAACCCCCTTATCCTCCCAGCTATGGGTTAAATAGTACCACTACTGTTCTTTTAGGAGAATGGCTTCGGCATTAAATAACCTGAAAAGAGTTGATATGCCATTAAACAAAGAAACCAAACCAACCTGACCATTACAGTCAGTGGGTGGTGTGTGGCCATCAAAACTTCTTTTATTTCAATACATGTGTGTATGTATGCGTGTGTCGATGTGTGTGTGTGTGTGTGTGTGTGTGTGGGTGTCTTTTTGATAACAGAAATGTGCTATTGTCGATCCAACTTTCCAAATTCGTCATAAATTATGTAAATTGTTTTTAATCTCAAGCAACGACGGTCAGCCAAATGCCACAATTAACTTCATCCTGATAAACTTTTTTATTCATCAATAATTTTATTCTCAGTTGAAAAATAAAGCTGGGAACAAACTTTTCTCTTTCTTTTCTTTTACTTGTAATGTCTTTTTCTACAGTCACTGTATATTTTAGTGGTGAACTGGCACGAGTTGGTATATTGAACGATATAAGGAGATATAGTGGTTTCATTTATCACCGTTTCTCTCTGCAGTATCTATCAATAGTTTTAGAATCTTATCTTGCACTAATTAAAAGCAAGGTTTTTTTTTTCTTCCGAAGAGCCTTTATTATTATTATTATTAATTGACGATAACTTGAATTCCAACAATTTTACCTCGATTGTGCTAGAAGCAACAGCAATCATTTCATGCACCACTATCCATTGAGGTCTGCGTGTTTACAAGACCATAAAATTCACTTCACCGAAACGAACAAAAATCTCCATTACAAAGCATATATAGACAAAGAGATCATATGGATTTTTTATTGCAAGTTCTCTTCAGTTATCGATATTTTTATCTGTTTCAACCTATATCCACACACCCCAATCTTTATATCTTCCGTCTGCTATCCTGCATTTTGTAATTTCTTTCATTAACATTTTTTTACTTAAGCTTGAAATATTATGAAATAAATATCCGGATATTTTTCGAGGATTGTTTTGAATTTTTTCTTTCTTTTGTTCTTTTTTTTTTTTTTTTTTTGTGAGAAAGGGGCAATGAATGTTTTGGCTTTGCTTTTTTTTAGGGAGAAGTAGAATGACAGTTCGATAAAATCTTTCAGACTTGATCTTTTCTCTTTTTTTTTTTATACAAGAAACATTGATTTTTTTTTTCATAGATGAAAAATCGAGCAACTTTGTATGTGGTCAATGTGAATGTGTCTGTGTGTCTGTGTGAATGACTGTTAGTATGGGTGTGCTTATGTTGATATGAGTGAGTATGTAAGGGAATGTATGAGTGTGTGTATGACTGGGTATAGTCATATGTGTGTGTAAGTGTAAGTGTATGAGAAAGGATGTGTGAAAGTGAGAATACGTATAAGTGTATGTTTATGCGTTTGTCTATATGTCTGTAAGTGACTCTGATAGTATGTGTATGTGTATGTGTGCATGTGAGTGAATAAGTATATGTGAGTATATGTGTGACTGAGTATAGTCATATGTATGTGTAAGTATATGTGTCTGTGTAAGGATATGTGTGTGAGTGTCTATATGTGTGCCTGGATGCGTGTACGTATGTGTATTTGTGTGTAAGGGTATATACGTATGTGATAAAGAGAGAGAGAGAGAGAGAGAGAGAGAGAGAGTGTGTGTGTGTGTGTGTGTGTGTGTGTGTGTGTGTGTGTGTGTGTGTGTGTGTGTGTGTGTGTGTGTTGTGTATGTGTGTTTACAAGTATAGCATAGAAATGTTTTCAAATTGCAAATCATTTGCACAAGCTGCTAACGATTGAAAATTGAAAGACAACCAATTCGTCAAAGCATCTGTACCTCTGTGTGTGTGTGTGTGTGTGTGTGTGTGTGTGTGTGTGTGTGTGTGTGTGTGTGTGTGTGTGTGTGTGTGTGCACATCTGCTCGAGTGTCTATATCTGTTCATGGATTGCTACATAGATTTATCTACATGCGTGTGTTAAAATCTGTACGTGAATATGCGGAGAAAGAAAGAAACAAAGAAACAAAGAAAGAAACAAAGAAACAAAGAAAGAAATATATTTTCAACAACACACAACAGAAAAGAAAAGTAATAAAATCTCGGCACCATATTTATATGAAGAAATAACTGGTCGAAAAGCCAAAAATTAATTGATGTAATGAATGAAGAAGAAGAAGAAGAAGAAGAAGAAGAAGAAGAAGAAGAAGAAGAAGAAGAAGAAGAAGAAGAAGAAGAAGAAGGGATATTGAAAAATGTCCAGATTTATCAGTAATAAGAAAACAAATGAAATTTTAAAAACTAGTGAAAGATATTCATTTAGGTTTGCTTAGTCAAGCATACAAACATCAGGGTGTCTAGTGTGCTCGCCATTTCAGAACTGAATAAGTTCAATGCTTCTTCGGTGATTAGACAAAAAACGGTTCTTTCAGCGTCACTTGACCGTTATGTGTTCTGGGTATGACATGAAACTGTATCCGGTAGTTTTCGGAGCTCTAAGGATTGTGGAATCATCTTTTCGTTGGCATTACTCCCAGGTCCACTAGGACCCGGAGCGGTAATACCTGTTGAGGTCTAATCTATGATGGGTCTGTTGTGGTTACATTCCTTTCTTTCCATGATAGTACTTCTAATGGCCACGAGGTAGCATGGCCGAAGTAACATTATAAAATGCGTGACCAAGTCAAAACTCTCTCTCTCTCTCTCTCTCTCTCTCTCTCTCTCTCTCTCTCTCTCTCTGTTCCTCCTCGAAAACCAAAAAGCACGTACAAGTATGTGCATCTCCGGACTGAGGGACTCACGTCCCCACAAACCTCATGTCATACCACACACGGTACCACGTTTTGACGTAAATCTTCATGCAACGACTTACATTCTCTAAAGGAGCCTTCAACTACTAGAGAGGACTTTCTCTCCATAATGCATTTTTAATATTTCATGCAATTGCTGTCTCCTTTCTATTAAGTTTGCTCAGAGAATAAATGTTTTGTCGTTAATTCGTCGCGAATTGTTTTATATTGTTTGACACGAGGAAATGTTAAATCATAATAAGTTTTCTCTGCTTTCCAGTTGTTTTTCTCACGCTCAAATAATTGTGGTGGTAAGTTTTGGTACTCAGATACAACCAATATACGATGACCAATATATGATGACCAACCTTCAAGTCGTCAATAGCAAAGCTCGGTCAATCGTAGCCTACAGATCAAATAGGTCAGTTAGAAATTTTTTCCGTTTTTTTTTTATTTTTCTTCTTTTTTTTATTTTTCCTTTTTCTTTTTTTTTTCTTATTTTTCTTTTTTCATTCTTCTTTTCTTTTTCTTTTCATTATTTCTTTTTTCTTCTTTTTTCTTTTCTTTTCGTTTTTCTTCTTTTTTTCATCTTTACCTTTTCTTTTCATTTTTCCTTTTTTCCTTTTTCATTTTTCTTTTCATTTTTCTTTTTCTTTTCCTTCCGTTTTCGTTTTTTCTTTTCCTTTCTCTTCTTTTCTTTTTTTTTCATTTTTCTTTTTCTTTTCCTTCCTTTTTCGTTTTTTCTTTTCCTTTCTCTTCTTTTCTTTTTTTTCATTTTTCTTTTTCTTTTCCTTTTTTCCTTTTTCATTTTCTTTCTCTCTTTTCTTTCCCTTTTATCTCATTTTTATTTTTCTTCCTCTTATATTTTCCTTTTCCTTTTTTCTTCTTTTTTCATGTCTATTGGTCAAGCATATTTAAGATCAAATTTTATCTTTATCTATTAATAATTGCACAAAGATCATAATATTTTATTTAATAAAGCCAACATTATTACAAAACCAGAAGTATGAGGCACCCAGGGTTTGGTTTGGTTTTATGGTATATTAACCATTGTAGATTATTTGATGCCAAATCATGCCTAGACGTAGTATATATGATTTGTAAACGCATAGTTTGTAAATAACATTTTGAAAAAAGAAAGAGCTCATTTGTTTGCATACATTTAAATGGTTATACATATAATTTGTAAGTCGATAGTTTGTAGGTAATTTTATTTTTAAATGAAAACTAGTTTGCACACAAGTATTGCTCTTGTTTCTACACAGTTAAATGGTTTTAAATATTTCTATGTAATAGTAACAAATTGACATCATTCATTTGTTTGCATACATTTAAATGGATATACATATGATTTGTAAGTTGATAGTTTGTAAGTAATCTGATTTTTAATTGAATCAGATTTGGTTTTTGTTAGGTTTGGTTTGGTTAAGTTTTATTGCATATCAACCATTACTGGTTATGTTGTATAGTCATGAACAACTATCCATACACATATGCATGCAGAATCATAACGACGCAATGAAGACGAGCGGACATAGTTCTTTTAGAAAAATAAACATCTCACTTTATTTGAAAGGGTTCGAAAGGGTTACTAAAGGTTTTACAGTGTGAGAGGTGAGTTGGAGACTGAACAGAACTGCAACATATTGACCCCCACTCTTATGGCCATAACAGCGTTTCTTTCCCGTTCTCCTGGGCTGTGCAACCGGGAGCCTGGGGGCCCAGCCTCTCTGGGACATGGTCTTCATTCGAGCATCTTCTCTCCAACAGACTCGAACTTCCTGTGCACCGAGTTATATTATCGTTTTACGCCCACTCAATTCAACCTGTCGACAGTCAAGGTTATCCCCTTGAAACCTTCGACCGGATGCACCTGTTATTTACATAGGTGCATTTCCTATTTTGACAGCTCGGCCGGGGTCAATATGCAACAGTTATTTAATGCCAAATCCTGTTTTTACCTACTTGTATATATCAATATATGATTTGTAAACATATTTTGTAGATACACACAGTTAAATGATCAAACAGTTCAATTTCTAACAATTCAATTTAGCATAAGTGAACAAAGTTAAATGGTTCCAAGTATTGTTATGTATCACTGACAATTCAATTAAGTATCTGTCGTTTGTTTACACACAGTTAAATGATCAGTTCTATTTCTAATAATTCAATTTAGCGTAAGTCATTTGTTTGCTCTCAGTTTAAATGTCAAACAGTTCTATTTGACCCATAGATAGGACCCTATCAGGCGCTACCACTCCGCACCAGAGTGGACCTGGGAGCAATGGCTATGAAGGGGTACTCCTCATTCCCCAAAGCTCCAAGACTCAAGTCTCATCATCAGATTGTATTGAGTCAGACGCAGGACACTCGGTCTGAGGATAGGTTTTACTCCTCTGCAGAGATGCAGACGATGTATTCTTTAGCCGACTGGGCTGAGGTACCCAGGTAGAAGCGAACTTACTAGCAATAGTTTCGCTAACCATTACGTACATAACGCTACGAGACTTATATCAAAATGAAAGTAATTTCAATTACATTTAAAATGCTCTTTTTCTCATCTTTTTTCCGTTTCTAATTTAAAAAATTATTCGAACTCTGAATTAACAGAATTCTATCATTTATATTTTAGCAAACGAGAAAACAATTCTGTCCCTTTACTAGGATCAAAGACTTAGACATCAAGTAACATTTAAAGCACCGGCTTCCCGCTAGAAGACCGATGTACTTGCTCATTACTTAGATGGGTAACCACTCAGAAACAACAATTACTGTAAGCAATTTAAGACCTACATGCCTTACTAAGCGAAACTTGGTAAAATTCTAAGGATCATCTTAGTAAATTACTTATGCTAGGATTACAATCTTGGATCGTTTATTAGCTGATTCTTTATATTTATAAATAGTAAAGTTGGCGACTGTAGTCGAGGGTGACCCCAAGTCTCCCTTTTCGATAGCAACTACACCAAGATGTAAAGGAGGGCGCTACTCTTTTCCCTGGATTGCTCCACTTAACCCTTGATCCATACCTTATAATGGTGAGTGTTAAGCAAGGAGGCATCAAGTACCATTTTGGAGTCTTTGGTATGACTCGACCTGGGATTGAACCCAGGTCTCCCGTGCTATTGGCGAACACTCTTACCATCATGCCAATGTCCGGTAAGTACTTACTTTTTTATATTCATAGATACTATATCATAGATGTAGGTTCAGATAACAGATTTCAGCTTCATTCAGTTGATGCTCTTTTAATTTCCAATAGGAGAAACTATATCGTTCTCCAGTGGTTGTTGGGGGTCTTTCTATTTATTTCCTTAATGACATACAGGAGGGTATCTTTTCTAATTAAGCCCTGTCGGCTGGGGCTGTAGAAAACACCGACTGTATCTCTGCAGAGGGGTAGGACCCTTTCTAATAAGTGTCCTGGATATGACACAAAACAATCTGATGGGGAGGTACCAGTAATGCAGGTACTTAGGGGAATGCGGAGTACCTCTTCAATACCACCGCTCTCAGGTCTGCTCTGGCCCAGAGTGGTAGCAACTGATAGAGTCCTGTCTATAGGTCAAATAGAACTGTTTGACATTTAAACTAAGTGTGAACAAATGACTTATTCTAAATTGATTGGTTTGAAATAGAACTGTTTGATCATTTAATTGTGTGTATCAACAAAATAAGTTTACAAATCATATATCTAATATATATGTAAAAATAGGGTTTGGCATTAAATAACCAACGATGTTTGACACACAACCAAACCAAACTTTTTTTTATTTTTTAAATATGATTGATCTAAGAGAAATAACTACAAGTTGGTTCTACACTGCTATTCTAAAAGTAACTTTCAAACAAGAAAAAGTGTGTTAGAAATATGAGGCCTAAATGTAACTTTTTATGTCATAACCTCACAACAAAGTTAATGACCAACAAAACAGGTTGTAAAAAGAGTTTTGTAACTAGAATAAATGGAAATAAAACAGTACAAAATTAAGCAGGTAGCTGTAATACATTTTTTTTAAATTAAGCGAAAAGAAAGAAAGACTTAAGAGAAGTCGATGAAGAATTCATAGAAGGAAAGATTCTAGAAAATGAAAACACATTTTACAAGGAAGTAGATAGATATAGATACGAGAATCATTAAATAATTTTCCAGACTTTTTTCGTGTGGCCACTTTTATTGATAGTACACCTCAGATCTTTACAACTCTTCTAAATAATCTGGCCGATCTCAACTACGAGAATCATTAAATAAGTTTCCAGACTTTTTTCGTATGGACAATTTTATTGATAGTACACACATGAAACTCTAGTCCCCTTCGAAGTAATCTCCTCCGGCCGCAATGCACTTGTCGTGCCGTTCCAACAACTTCTGGAAGGCCCCATAGAAGTCCACTTGTGTCAGCATGTCAATGACCTTCGTCACAGCCTCTTTCATCTCCTTAATTGTCTCATAACGACAGCCTCTAAGCTTTAGGAATAACTAAAAGTCACAGGGAGCAAGGTCTGGACTATGGGAGGCTGAGGAACAGTCTTGATGCCCATCTTGGTCAAATAGTCTGTGACAAGGATGGAGTTGTGGACTGGTTTATTGTCCTGGTGGAAATGCCACCGATCCGATTTGAAGAGTGCTGGCCTCTTGCGACGGAATCTCTCCTTGAACTCCCTTAAAACCTCAACATAGTAACCCTAACCCTAACCCTTTGGCCCATGAACTCTGGTGTATTGACTTCCTTACTCCTCCCACACCTCTCATCATCCCTCACAGACTCCCTTCCTTCCTTGAATCTCTTATGTCACTCAAAAACTGATGCTCGATTCATGCAAGATGGTCGAAAAGCAGTCTGAAGCATTCCATACGTTTCTGTGGCCCTTTTTCCAATTTTAAAACAGAATTTTATTGCATATCGTTCTTCTAAAGTGTCAAATTGCATTTTTGAAATTCACCAGCTGTGATAATCAGGTTTTAGTAGGGTGTATTCCAATTCCTGCTGTAGCAGTTCATTTAAACCTGAAATTATAAAAATGGGTCAGTCATCTCATAAGATGTATAGCAATAAGACACTGAATTTTCAAGGGTCTACGACAATTTTAAAAGTCTGGAAACTTATTGAATGCACCACGTAGATAAAGAAAAGAAAAAACAGGACATGGAGGGGAGACTAATATGAAAGTTTTTTAGGATCAAATTGTTTGGAATGTAGAAATAAAAACACAATAGAAACTGTTTGGACGTTGTTCCTAAAAATCAAATTTCGTGAAATCGATCAGTTAGAATCGAAAAAGACTCGGTTTGATGATTGCATAGACGAAAAACTGATAGTTACCGGGCACCGTTGACTCTCTGTCTACGCTATCCTAACTTTTATATATATATATATATATATATATATATATATATATAAAGTAAGTAAAGTTGGCGACCGTAGTCAAGGACTACCCGAAAGCTGCCTTTTCAAAAAATAAAAACAAGGAATTTTTTCAAATCCAATTCCTGTCGGAAGCAATTTAAGAACACCCAAATAAACTCTTTCTTTTGTCTTCATCAGATGATGGTTTTACAACAAGAAATAAATTTATAATGACACCTAGGAAGTGAATTTTTTCTTTTTATTTTTATATAAAAAGATTTTTAGCTCTGCACGTTGAGTGTTGATGTATGATTAATTATGTGGTGGTGTTGTTTGGTAGATATACGCTCCCACAATTTATGTTGGCTCATTATTGAAAAGCAAACGAAGTACAAACAATATTAAATTTATACAGCAACAAATACATAAAAAGAAACATTACAAAACATTATGAATATTCTAATATTGTCAGTTAAATATTTCTCTGTGCGTGTGCGTGTGTGTATGTAACTAACACGAATATTATGGAAAAGGACTAAATATTAAAAGTGTCCAGTAGACTATAAAATGTATGTTAACAAAATATTTCATGCGAAGTATCAATATACAGAAATATAGCAATGTATTCTAGGAGGAACGTGTCTTCTCCCATGTTGGTTGTTTGTCTCTTTCGGGATTTGACGAAATGTCTGAGGCTGTGTTCGAGACTGGAACAAGTCTAACCGAAAAGGCAGGACATGTAAGAAAAAGGTCGCAGAGTGTATACGCACCCATGTTACGCGTATTGAGTTGAGTCTTACTAACTGGCAAGGTCAAGCTGTTTCTAGAAGTCGAAATGAAGAGAGAGAGAGAGAGAGAGAGAGTGCTGTCTCTGAAAGTCAAAATGTGAGAGAATGAGTTCTTGGAAGACGAGAGTATATATAGGCAATCCTTGTCATGTGGTCGGCTCCAAATGCACGGGATTAAATCAAAGGTGCGGACGTAGCTGTGAGCACAAATCACGTGATTTTCCAGACCAATAGGTTCTTGAGACTGATTAGTTTACCGACATCACCATCTTTGTTTCGGGAACAAGTGGTATCACGGCTATTTTAAAATATAGGAGTGTAAATCCTGTAATTATACATCGATAGCTGTTGACATTGAGCACTCCAATTGGATATTCCTACCCCTATGTTTTCCTCCTCGGAGTATATACATATTTATACACACAGCCATATATATATATATATATATATATATATATATATATATATATATATATATATCCGCACGTGCGGGCTCGCGTGTGTGTGTGTGTGTGTGTGTGTGTGTGTGTGTGTGTGTGTGTGTGCCATTTTCCCATCTCTATCTAGTGGACTTTTCTGATGAAGTAGTAGATGGATATGTGATTGTTTTTATTATTATATTTTCAGGCAGTGTTTTATCATTATTATTTTGAAGTTAAAGATTAAAATTATTGAATGATGACTTGACATAAATATTGTTTTAAAATTATCTCTCAAATTACGATTGACCCGAAAGCTAAAAAAAATTGTTGGAATTTAATTTTTTACATTAAAAATTAATTTCTGTTGTAGTTGTTTACATTCATAACATGTACACAAGGCAGAAGACGAACCGTTTTGTGAATCAACTTTTATTTTAGTGTGATAGTTAGGAATTATTAAAGAAGAAACTTTTAAGTAATTTTTAGGTTAGGTTTGGTTTGGTTTTATGACACCTCAGCCATTGTAGGTTATCAATGCCAAATCCATTTGTATACATATAAATAGTTCTGTTTTAAACAATTCAGTTTAGCGTAAATACACAATTTAATTCTATTTGATAAATAGATATGACCCTATCAGCTACTACCATTCCGGGACCAGAGCGGACCTGGGAACGACGGCAATGAAAGGGTACTCCGCATTCCCCAAAGCTCTAGCATTACTGGAACCTCACCATCAGATTGTTTAGGGTCATATCCAGGACACTTGTTGGTGAGGGGCTTACCCCTCGGCAGAGAAGCAGTCGGTGTATTCTATAGCGCCAGCCGACTGGATCAAATGGATTTTTAGGGTTTTTTTAATTTTGTAGAAGTAAGATAAAATTGCAAGATTAAATATTTCCGTCTTTTTTTGTCGTCACGAACAAACAAGAAGATTTAAAAGAAAGAAAAAAATCCTTAGAATAAGAAAAACAGATAAGGAAAATTTTTGTTTTTTCTCTCGCTTTTATTTTATTTTATTTTATTTAAACTTTTTTTTTCTAAAAAATGGTGAAGAGTAGGAGAATGGAAGAAGCTGAGCGGAAGAAGACAAAAAAAGAAAGGAAAATGATAAACGTGACAGGGAGTAACAAAAAAAACAGGAAATGAAATAAGTTAAAAAAGAAAGAAAAGATAAAATTTGAACAAAAAAAATCCAAAAAGCTGTTGCATTTTAAAATAAAATAAGAGAAAACGGAAAAGTTTTAAACTCAACTTGCTCTCATTATTATGTGAAAGAGGCGTGGCTTGTGAATTCACTTTTTCATTGGTTGTTCTTTGTGGTAACTTTAACGTCGATTGACACGAAGAATACCTACCTTTACAGTTTTTATGTGCAGATACCGTGAAGGAATGTCACGTATTCTGTAATATCTCTCTCTCTCTCTCTCTCTCTCTCTCTCTCTCTCTCTCTCTCTCTCTCTCTCTTTCTCTCTCTCTCTCTCTCGCTCTTTCTCTCTCTCTCTCTCTCTCTGTTATCATCTTCTTGTTCACTTTCTTAGTCAAATCTTACCGAAATCAGAAACTGACAGTGGTATCCAATGCATATTACTAGCACTTTCACTATACTCTTTATACCTCCTGTATACTCATCCCTCTCTCTCTCTCTATATATATATATATATATATGTGTGTGTGTGTGTGTGTGTAGACACACACCGGGCAATGCATTTCATGCAACAACAACACACTCTACGCTCCCTATACACATGTGCACTTAAGTGTTTCATTATGGAGCACTGATAGTGAAATAGTCTAACAGACCGTTTCCACTATTTAGTGAGTCTGATTCTCACCAGGTGTCCTATATTTATGGTCTTGGGCCAATCTCAGCTAAATTTAGTAAATACTTACACCTATATGCAATCTCTCTCTCTCTCTCTCTCTCTCTCTCTCTCTCACACACACACACACACACACACACACACACATACCATTTGGTACAGAAGAAATGGGAGTATATACGCCCACAATTTTCGTCGTATGATGTGAATCGTCATTTAATATTGAACTGACGTCATAAATCAAAGTGACACACACAATTTCTATTTTTGACTTGGTGGATAACACGCTGGCAAAATGAAAGCCGAGAAGTACAAATCGCTTCAATATGTCTTCGTGTTGTTTGAATTTAGTAACACTTTAGTATCGATGATATCTCTTCTAGCTGGGATATCCAATTTTTTTAAATTCTGAATTAGGTGATCAGTTAAAACTTGAAGATCTTCTGAAAAGTTTTCTTGTTTCACTTTGACAGATTTTGATTTTAATCATATAGCATTGATTTCTATGCTTAAATCTAAGTGGTTTGTACAGTTCCCAGTGGATCACCTTTCCCACACAGTCATTACAACTGTGGAGTCAGGCCGAGGTCAGGGCAAACTGTGTTACCGTTTTTTTTTTTGTTTTTTTTTTTTTATCTGACTCCATTCTGTGGTTAGTCTATTTTTACCCTACGTTGTCTTGTTGATGTAACTCCTTGAACAAGAAAGGCCCAAAAAGAATTTTACGAAAGAAGATAGCAACAGATAGGAGACGAAGACTTTTTTTTTCCTTTATTTCCTGGGTTCAACAACTATCCAATGGATGAGGGAATTTTTCCGTGAATACAAATGAAATGGTTGAATCTCCCAGTCAAGGTGTTTAAAATTACGTTAATTGTTTCTTGGTATATATATGTCCTCATTTGGTATTTTAAATGAGGGCATATATATACCAAGAAACAATTAACGTATTTTTAAACACCTTGACTGGGAGATTCAACCGTATTTTTTATATTATAAAACACTGGACTTGGACAAACTCCCAAAAGCGACTAACGCGTTGTTAAAGCTTTAAAATATCACCGTCACTTTCATCTTCCATGGTTTTTTTCCAGTTCTCTAGCAAGATCAAGATACTTATCTCTCTTTTCGCTTTCTTTCAAATTTACCCTGTTGTTTGCCGGGACTGCAAAGTCCTCACTTTGGCCGGTTCTTTCTTTTTATTTTCTTTCTTTTTTTTTTTTTTTGTTGTTGTTGTTGGCTATCACTAGGTCTGGTCGTCTGGTCGAGATTTGTATTTTGTATATCTCATTTCCAGGGAAGGAGTAGCGCCCTCCCCTACATCTTGTTGTAGTAGCTATCGAAAAGGGAGCCTTCAGGTTACCCTCGACTATGGTCGCCAACTTTACTTATATCTCATTTGATTATAATTCTTAGCAATTTATTCAAACCGATTTTAACTGGTGGTTTTTACACTGAAGTCTGAGTAACAACAAGTGTCCTTATGTCTCTAGGAGTCTTCTAAGTACTCAGGCTGATTTTAATAGTGCAGTGGTCTGGAATGGTGTCAATTTTTTCTCTGATCTTCAGTTCCCTTATTTTAATATTTATAGTTTTAATTTTCTTCACATTAACTGATTTTATTTACGGAATATGAAGAAAATATGAAGAAAATACTTATTGAAAATTCTTAGTGATAGGTTATTAGAATTAAGTAATAAAAACAATAATTTTATGAAAAGTTTTTTTTTATTCTTTTTTTAATATTATCATCATCATCATGTCGTGCTAGTAGCACGGATATCCCTGACCCTCTCTCGCCACTTTTCCCTATCGTTCATCGCCTCAGGCAGGTCTTCAGGACAACATCCTGTATCCTCACATAGTTGCTGAATGTATGTTCGTGCTGGTCGTCCTGCTTTTGCACGGCCATGTGTGGGGTCCATAAGAGTACATCACTTATAGTGACCTGCATTTTTTTTTTAATTAATTCGGACCATGTACGAATCATGCAATTTAGTAAACACTTACACTCAAGTCGATCAAAGTTACAGACGTATAGATCATCATAAGTATCATCATCAAGTCGGGCTGACAGCACAGATTTCCCTGACTTTCTCACTCTATCCGTCCCTATCATCCATCGCTCTCGGCAGGTTTTCCAAACTTCATCCAGTGTCCTTGCTGTCGGCCAACACTGGTACGTCCATGTGTAAGAGTTCAAAGAAGAACGTCACTTATGAGTTAACCTTTGCTTCTCCAGCAGTGTCCTGAATGTCTTGTTCGTTTCACATAGATGTTTTTTTTTTTAGATGGGAGGTAAGTGACCGTACATCTACTGTTTTATGAGGCGTTATTTCCAGGATTTGTTCAAAATAACATGTAGCATTCTTGTGTAGTTCTCATCAAGCTTTTTCTCCAGCGTTTTGTAAACGTCCATGCGATGCATCCATACAGTAGTATTGACACAGCCACAGCTTACCATGACCTATAGGTACAGCAATTAATTTACTCTCATTAAATGAAAATTAAAGAAACACAATTTCTGAGCTAGTTAATAAAAATTTATAAATCGAAAGAGTCTGCTCTTTTGTCCCTGTGTTGTAATTCAATACAAACCCTACTTTAATTTTGTCTGCAAACTGGACGCTAGTTGGGACTCCTAGGCCGGTAAGTGTTATTGCGATTCAGTAATTATCATCACAACATTTCAATTGGATAATGTTATACCGGAACTATACACTCAGTGACTCTTTTTAGTATGACACCGGTAAAGATATAAATGGACGGTGTCTGACTACTTCGGGAGAAAAGCGTTAATTGCTCTCCGATAGACTTGCTACTTCTTCGGCTTGTACCTGTGGAATACCGCTATTGAACCAACGATACAACAGATAATAAATAGGGAACATCGCAAGAAGGTAAATAAATAAAAGAAAATTACATACATTAGCCTGTAGCGAGACAATAAATAATTATCTCCCTTAGTTAATCGAAGTGTGTCCATTGGTCACGTCATGATCATATGATAATCCCAGAATCCATTTCTGTCTCTTTTTGCCTCAGTTCTTAGAACAGTAAAGACTTTTTCTTCTCTTACGGCGATGGACGTTGTCTCTAACTAAAGCGTAAAGACAAACAGCTATGACCTTTAAATTCAAGTAAACATTTTCTATTCTTGTATCTCTTTCATATACAGCATGTACATAAAACAATATGTGCACAATTATTTGTAACCATATCTTTGCTAAATGGCATATCAACCTTCGTGGCTTATTGATTGCCAAAGACATCCTTGCAGAAGAATAGTTGTGGTACCATTTAACCTCTAGCTGAGGGGAGATAAGGAGGTTCATACCTTTCCCAAGATTATTAATCTAAAATATCATGACTAGAGTTTGAACTCGCTTACTTTGAGGCCACAGTCCAGCACGTTAGCAATTACGCCATGGGAACTCCTCGCTGGGCAAGGAATGATCAGTTTTATTTTATCTTAACGAACCAAATGTAATATAAATAGATAAATGAACTGGTGATTCTCTTCTTAAAACTTTTTGTAGTTACAACAATCAAAAAATAAAAACTCAGACTTTTACCATAGTAATTGATAATTCCCGCTTAATTCGAATATAGAACTGAATCGATGAGAAGTTAAAGATTTTTTTAAATTTCTGTCAAATAAACTCAATTAATCGGAACATCTCCAATTACAAAGAAAAGAGGGTCTTATTTTATCTGACTCCTTACGCTTAACCTCCACTGTAGCTTGGTGGTCTCTATACGCAATTTCATGAGCAAAACCACATAATCTTGATATATACTTAAGTCACATGATTAGATTACGCTCATTCCCTTCGTTCAACTATATGTAATACTTGTGTGACCTTTTTAGACCATTTCTGTCGCCTTCTGTGTATAAGCTACGCACTTAAATATGTAACATAATATTTTATTTTTCAATAGTTGAATTTTATCCTCACGAACAGCAAAAAATGTTGTAAGGCACATAGGATCATGAAATAGTATCCTTCCTTGTAAGACACATACATAAAATAGTATAAATTCTTGTAAGGTTCGGGCCATTAGCTCATGGGTAGAGTGTTTGCCAATGATCTGGAAGACCGGGGTTCAACCCTAGGCTGAGTCATACCAAAGACTCAAAAAATGGTACTTTATGCCGTTTTGCTTAGCACTCAGCATTATAAGGTACGGATCAAGGGTAAAGTGGAGCAATCCTGGAAATGGAACAACACCTCGATGTAGTAGCTAATGAATAGGGAGCCTTCGGTTCACCCTCGACTAAGGTCGCCAACTTTACTTACTTAAATACATAAAATAGATCATTTCTTTTAAGAAACATACATCAAATAATGTCATTTCTTTCATGACACATACAGAAAATTATATTATATTATATTATATTATATTTCTTCTTTGGAGCATACATAAAATAGTATCGTTTCTTTTATGACACAGAAAATAGTATAATTTTGTGAAAGGTATATACATAAAATAATATCACTTCGTCTAAATAACCTACATAAAATAGTATAATTTAAGTCCCATACTTCTCCAAATAGTCCCATTACTTCCAAGGCACATGCATAAAGTATTGTTATTTTTAGTTTAATCATTTTGAGAAACTGAACAATTCTTTTTAAAACATTCCATTCATGCTTCACTGCCTCAAAAATTAATAAAGGCGAACATTTCATATCAAAGCCAAAGCTAGTTTTAAGTAAAGTAAATATAATACGAGGAAAATCCCACTTATAAGAAGATCACTGATGCCAAAAGTTATCGCAATAAACAATAACTCCCTGACGCATTAAATGGCGCTTTCAAAAAATATTTATATAAGAAATAATGAATACATTTCTCAAACACAGATCACTGACTTCATTATACATATATCTATAGGAAGACCTTTTTTATGGCCAACCTTTTACTTTTAAAAAACTCACTTTTTTTTTTAACTTGATCGTTCATGACGTGATTAAAGTTTCTCGTTTGAATGTATCCGATTGAGCTGGATGTAAGAAAATCTCTTTAAATTTTCTTTTCTTTAACTAAATCAAATGTTTTTGATACAGAAACATTATACAACTTCCATGTCAAATAATCCCGCATATCGACTGACGAAATACAAGAATAAATGATATTTAGCATACGAGTGAAAACGAATTAAAATATGCTTTGAAAAAAGGGGTTTTTTTGTAAAGAAAATCTCCGACAAGAAGATTGAATCTATTTGTCTGTACAGATATATAAAAGTAAAAATTAAAGATATAATTATCTGTCAATAGTCTAAATATTTTTAAGTTGAAAAATTGGTTGGTTGGTTAGTTGTTTGGGTTTTATGGCATATCAACCTTTGTAGGTTATTTAATGCCAAATCCATTTTTATGCAAATAGTCAGTTCTATTTCAAACAATTCAGTTTAGCATTAATACACAGTTTAATTGTCAAATACATTTCTATTTCAAGCTATTCAGCTTCGTCAAACACTTCTAATTCAGCTAATTCAGTTTAGTATGAGTACAGATTTTGTTTACACAGTTAAATGTCAAAACAGTTCTATATCAAACAATTCAGTTTAGTGTAAGTACAGTTTCAATGTCAAAAACAGTTCAATTTCAAAAAATTCAGTTTAGTATAAGCACGCAGTTTAAATGTAAGTATGGTTTAATTGTCAAAAACATTTCTATTTCAAGCTATTCACTTTAGTCAAACAATTCAGTTTAGCATAAGTATACTGTTAGTTCTATTTGTCCCATAGAGTCCTATCAGGTGCTACCACGCCGGGCCATGGTGGACCTGGGAGCAATAGCAATAAAGGGGTTCTCTGCATTCCCCAAAACTCCAGCATTACTGGAACCTCACCATCAGATTGTTTAGTGTCATATCTAGGACACTCGTTGGTAGGGTCTTACTCCTCTGCAGAGTTGCAGTCAGTGTATTCTACAGCCCCAGCCGACTGGGCAATTTGTTGAAAAAAGTTTTAACTATATATATATGTATCATAAAAGACGTCTTCGATTATCTGATGGAATTGATTGACTGATTGATTTTAACGACAGGTCAACACTTCTAGGGTTATTTTATGCATCGAGGTTTAGAAATCGTATTCATTGTACGTTCATATTTACATTTTTGTGTAGTTCTTTCGTAAGAGGAATTTTTTCACACGGCCCTATCGAATAGGGTTTGATTGATTTTTTTTCTGTTTGTCAATCCCTCTCGAGCAATGGTTCCCAGCCGATTTGGGGCTATCCCCACTTGGGTGTTTCTAAAATTCTGATATCCCCCGTAATATGTAATTCTTACATATTCAAAATTTCACTGCAATTCATGTGAAGGAAGCTCAAAAGGTCATTAGCTTGGTCTCTAAACAAGCCCCACCAAAATACTATATGCTCCACCGGTTGGGCACACACCCCACGTTGGGAATTACTACTGTAGGGTTATTTTATATCAAGAGATCTAGGAATCACATTCATTGTTCCTTCCTATTTACATGTTTGTGTAGTTGTTTCCTAAGAGCTTTTTTTCACACTTATCGAATACGAATAATTTCTAAACAGATCTATTTGATCCATAGATGGGACCTTAGCAGGTTTACTCCGGGTCAAAGTGAACCTGGGAGTAATGCCAATAAAAGGGGTACGGCACACTGTCCAGCTCTCCAGAATTGGAGCCTCACCACTAGATGTTGTTCAGTGTTATACCGTGGATACCCCTTTTTAGGGCGATTCTTACTCCTCAACAGAAGATACAGTTCACGTATTCTAAGCCACACTGACAGCTGAAGTGTAAGTGACTAAAAATAGAAACATCTGAAAACACACTCGATTGAAAAAGTTAAGTCTCACTGTTATATAACGAGAAACATTATAGATTGTTGTCAATATATTCTGTGTCATATTTTATAGATAACGTTATTCTTATCGTAACCAAATAAATTCTCAACATGAACATTTTCGACAGTGGAAGTCTTAAGAAATGACTGGCAGAGAAATTATAATTGATTTAATATTGTTTCCTTGTACGAAATAAATACAAGAACAAAAATACCGGATTAACAACATATTTTACCTCCTAGGCAAACTAAATAGAAAAATTATATCATGAAATGAGCTACAAAAAGAATACGCAAAGAAGTGTATGAAAAATTTCTTTAGTGTAAGTACGTGTATATAAATTCTAAAAGAAATGGAATTTTGTAAGAAAGATTAACATATTCAAGAAGTTTTATTTTGTTGTTGTGTGGATTGTGGGTTGTGTTTTATGGCATATCAGCCTTTGGAGGTTATTTAATGCTATATTCAGTTTATACATATATATATTAAATATATATGATTTTTAATGAATAGTTGTTGTAAAACCTCTACTCTTCCTCTCTTCGGGTCGAAATTTCACTGGTTTTATAATATTCTGGACGCCCACACAAATTCTCGTGGTCACATCTCCAGCCTGCCGCCTACACAATGCACTTGATCACGCTTCCCCCAGGCATGCCACCCATACAATTTTCAGGGCATTTCCGCGGAGAACACCAGCGTCCTGTTTACTCTAGGTACCAGTTACATTTCCTATTATTTGTTCGCTGTGTCCGACTTCCACAGCTGCATCGACAGATACCAAAGTGGGTTTTCAAGTCAATATCCAACAAATGTATATTCAATTAACAACAACTGTTTTAAATAATCAATAACATTTAATGACAGATAAGCAAGGAATCAGTTTTTACATGCAACACCAAGCATACAAATATGATAATTTACATACAGCTGAGTGACAGAGAATTCTAAAACAATAATACAATGTTGTCATGAAATGATGAAAATGGAAAGCTTCCGAAATACAAAGTAAAGAAATAATTCGGCTTAATAGAATAAACTGTCGAGCCAGGTTCAACATGTAATATTAAAAAGGAAGCTTTGGACTTGCAATGAGAAATTGATATAAAACTGCGATGTGGCTCTAGTTTCTCACTCAATAAACACAAGATTGAGAGAAATATTTTAAAACACTGTTACGCAACATTGGCCTCACTCATACCACCAGATAAGGTAACGAAGGGCATTGTGCCTCTTCTTTATGTACGAAAGAGTTTGTAGCAGAAAGAATTTCGCATTTTTGTTTGGCGCGTAATCTAATTCGACCGTTATGGTCGACGCATAATTTCACCCAATCAGGATGACTTATCCTATTCATGTCGGATCATCTTTCTGGGCAGCACAAATTGGGGAAGCGGTCAAAAACCCTCTTTGGCTGAACAACTTCGTTCAGTGCAGACGTCTTACTGTCTGCTTGTCAATAGCAGCAGCAGCATGGACACAATGAGGGAAGCAGTCTAATTTATGGATCCCTTGCGTCTATTTCTCTTAGACCAAGGGTTCCCGGTTGAATATGAATTAGATGAATTCAATACGCCACACACGGGAACAACTTTACGTCACCCCCAAAATTGGCTATGTCGACTCCGATGCAAAATATCGCTCCGACACCTTGCTACTTCTTCACTAGGCAACATTTTCTGGAGACATTCACGCTTCTCCCCGAAACAAACTCACGGTGACTTCAACGTTTCTCTCCTCAAACAGCAAACACAACTTTTGCTACACTATGGTGAACATATCTCCCTCGCACATCCAACAATGCCTTAACCTAACAATGCACTTTTCGCTCAGGCATTTAGCTGCTAAAATGCTTTCTCCACTCTCTCATAACTTCATTTCGTTTCCTTACTTCTTTCCTTCCTACGAGACTTGCAGCATAAACGTAAACTCTTTATTCCATGCCGCCATTAAAAACCTTCATATAAATGATAACGGCATCTTCGTCTTCTTCATTCTCCTTTATTTTACAACAACACTTAGCGTTGGAATAACACACATACGCAAGAACACATTTCTTCGCTAAAAATGGTAACAAACATTCCTATCGCTAAAAGTTGACTATTCCGGCCTAACATCCGGTTCATACATTTTTGTCAACTAGCTCGGAACTCATTTATTTATTATTTTCGCTCTTGGCTTGTTTTTCACACCAGTTGTAACTGGTGGTTCTTCACTGAAGTCTGAGTGAACACGTCTCCTCATGTTGCCAGGACTCTTCAAAGTATTCTAGCCGATGTTGAGAGTGCTATGGTCTAGATTGTTTCAATTCTTTCTCTGGTTTACAGTTCTCCAAGTGTCTTTTCTAGGTTCTTGAGGCCGTTCCAAGGGCATCAACTACAATGGGATCACCGTTACTTTTATGTCCCATAGTTTGTTTTTTGTTTTGCCTTGTTTTAGTTTGATTTGGTTTTTTGTTTCATGTTGTTTTGGGGTTTGTTTGTTTGTTTTTTTGTTTGTTTGTTTGTTGTTTTGTTTTTGTTTTTTTTGTTTTTTCTTTTTGTTTTTTTGCTCTTTGCTAAGATCCGAGTATTTGTCTATCTTTTCACTTTCTTTTAGTTTCATTCAAAGGTCCGCTGGGGCGGTAAAATCAACTAAATGACAATTTTTTCTCTTCTCGTTGATTAACCTTAGGTCTGACCTGATCGGGATTTGGTGATCCGTCTATATCTCAAAGGACCAGTGATTTTTATGCGTCTCATTTTATAGAGCAGATTCTGCTTTAAAAGAATGCTAATAACAAAATTTACAATATAAAAGAATTATGCAGTGAAATGCCATTAATGCAATATAAGGGGATAATGTTTTTAGAAGGCTTTAATGCGTAACCGTAAGTTCCGCAGTTTTCTAGTTTGAATACTGATTCAAAAAGATAATACAAATGACTAAGTTTTAGAAACAAATTTTATACAAAAGAAACAAGAAAGAAAAGATGGAAAGGATAAAGCGTCGCAAATTTTGGTGTAATTTTCAGGAGTTATCAGAGAAAGAGAGAGAGTGTGTGTCCGGAAAACAAAGTTATTTGAATATAAGTAGTTTTTGTTTTTTGGGTTGTTTTTTGTTTTGTTATGTTTTTTGTATTTTGTATTTTGTTTTTTGTTTTGTGGAGGTGGAATAAATTTAGTTATTTCAGTGGATATGCATGTGAATGAGTTTTCCGTTCGTATTTTACAGGTATTGCTCTCAATATTATTTCCACCACAAATACAACACAAAATTTTACAATCACGTAAAAGAAATGGAATAGAACACAACGAACATTAAATAACAAACAATTTAATATACATAAAATAAAATGTGAAAACAAATAATAAACATGATGTGTAAATGGCCTTTTGGAAAATAAAGTTTGGCAAGTTAGAAGAAAATAAATTTGTTTACACGTGTGTGTATGTTTAGATGTTAACAGAGTCTGTAAATAAGTAATTCTTACTTACATTAAGTTCATATCGTGTTTTATGATTGTGGCGACAGCGTGCCGCGTTGATGAAAGAAAGTTTGTCGGTTTTTTCTTTTGATCATGATTCACGGTCATCTGTAGCTAGGTCATGAACTTTGGATGTAGAAGAAAAGGAATTTGTCGGACAGAGTATCAGCAACTGCTTTACTGACTACGTGAATAACTTCTGACTTAGTGTTACTTATACCCTAATAGTGTATCAAAGAATCGTCCTAAGATTTTGGCGCGTAGACATTTATTGACCAATCAGATTTGTATTTTACTATTTTATTTTAGAGCCTAAATATTTTCTGTTAATTGACTTCCGATCCTATTTTTCTAGAATGTTCTTATTCAATGTTTTAGCTGATTGGTTGAAAAATATAAAAATGTAACTTAAATGCTAATGCAGTTTTGATCCTAAATTTCTAGAATGTTCTTAAGTATGTTTTTATTGCTTATTTTAAGACTAGAAAAAATGTGTATCCCATAGTTTCGTTGAAGAGTTTCAGCGTTCTTTTGATTTTAATTGAATCTCCTTTAAAATTGTCTTTCAGCAGAAATCCAGGGTTAAATTTTCATCTTTTGTTTAAGTTAGTAGAATTTCAGTAAAGTTGTCTTTATGTTGACATTTGGTTGAATTTCTAGAAAACCTTCTAGGCTGTTTGAATACTTATCGGCTTTTCAAGAAGCAAGTGGCGAAACCTTTCTGCTACCCATTTTTCCTGCCTTAACAGTCTGGCTCCCAGATTCGCACAGAAAGCTTAGTAGTAGCAGGTGACGAAATGGTTGTAGCTCCAACAAAAGGTTAGAGGCAGCTTTTAGTGTCATTGTCCGGGGTTACTTCTCCTTTTTCCACTCTGGCCAAAATTAAGTGCTACACGTGGTTGGTTTGTTTTCTTGTTAGAAATAAATTTTTATAGGTTTGCACATTTATCCCTTGTCAGCATGGTCAAATTTTAATTTCTTTCAAAATCCTCGTAGGCATAGCTGGGTGGGAAAGGTAATTCTTATCCTTTTGTACCAGTGTGCAGCATTCGCTTATTAGATGATTAACTGTTTCATCTCGGTCACTATATCATCATCACCTCGCGCTGCTAGCATGGATTTCCCTGACTATTTATTTCTCTCCCTCTCTCTCTCTCTCTCTCTGTCCGTCCCGATCATCCCTTGCTCCCGACAGGTTTTCCAAAATACATGCTGTATCTACACAAAACTGATGTAGATAAATTCTTCCTGGTTGACCAACACAGGCACGTCCATGTGTAGAAGTCCAAAGAAGATCGTCCATGTGTAAGGATCCAAAGAACGTCACTTATGAATCCGTCCTTGCTTCTCTAGTAGTGTCCCGCACATCTTGTTTGCCTTACTTGGATGGTTTTCAGTATGGGAGGTAAGTGGCCATAGAGCTGTTGTTTCTTGAAGTGTTGCTTCCAAGATTTGCTCAATATAGTTCGTAGCATTCTTGTGCAGTTCCCATAGGGCTAAACGTCATTAACTTTGGTAGATTCATTCCACAACGTTTTTTTTTAACTGTGCAAATCTCGCTGATTATTGAATTGTGGTATTCATACACGGCGTGAAAACATTCTAAACTTTTACAAAAATTACATTATTATACAATCGTAATTTAAATAAGATCCTCCGCCTGGTTGCCTTTTATGACATTACGTGACCTTAGAAGGCTCTTAACAGTCAGGACATCAAAGATTTATTTGTTATTATAAAACTTTTAAAATGTCAAACTGGTCTTATTCGGTTGAAGACTTTAACGAATTAAAATTGGGAGAAAAACGAGAAAAACCCGTTATCATGGATATAAATTATAAGCAGCAAATTTCTTTGAAAATTGTCTCTATAGCAACAGCCGGCCAATCAAATCTATCTTAACAAATACAAAAAAATCTATTTTCTCATAAAAAGAAGATGAACAAGTGACCGCTGTGTAAAAATTTAATAGTTCAAATAGTTTGCTCTCTGTTGCAGCACTTTTATTATATACTACGTAAGTAAACGTCAGGGATTTTTAAGCATTATGCCTTAACTTCAACAACACAAGTTTTCGTGTCTCAACATTTTAGGATGTTTAGACTCTGTACTTGAAAACAGGTCATTGCAACTTTGTTCGACTTTTAAACAAGTTGCACAAAATGCAAACCAAATACAGTTATTTAAAATTCATCCGAGCATTCATTATATTAAACAACCATTACACAAAGACATTTTTAAGGATAATTTGTCCAACTGTGATTGAGCTCAACCACACATTCATGTATTTTAAGAAAAATTGGAAAAAAAACTCTCAAAGAAAGGGGTGGTGCATAATTTCTCTATGGCAAGCGGAAATCAATAAGTTTGATGACCGAGGATCCATACCCCAAGCAGTCCCTCCCATAGCACTAAAATAAACAGGGTTAGCACTAGACCCTCACATCTGCAGCAATAGTCGATAGAACCGTGCCATTTTAGGATTATGGATCATAAATTGTTGACTTTGAGTCACATGTAATATCAGGTGAGTATATAACCTAACATTATATAATAAATCTTTAAAAAGCCCCCATTTTGCCTTCAGAAAACAGCAAATAAAAATACGCTAAAAATTGAAAAAAATCTGAGCCAAAGTTTTACTCAAACTTAGAAAAAATCCAACAGTAAAGTTGATACTGGTATCAGCTAAGTATAAACACAAACCAAACATAGCCATTCACAGAGAGTTATGAGGTGTCTCACGATTTTAGCCATTTACTTAAGTTAAAAATACTCCTACTAAACATCTAAGTGAAATATATTTGACTGCTAGGCATAAGTCTATATAATACACATCAGAACGAGATATAATCTAATAAAAATAAAACACATGATCAGGTCAATAGAATTTAAGTATATGTGTAATTGTTTTGCTAATGAGTGCATATAAAAAAAGCATATCCAGCTAATTGATATGCTGTGGACTCAGAGATTCAAAGAATTGATCAAGAGGATTAAACATTCAACCTTTTCGGTTGACAACAATAATCGTTAAGCCAAAGATGAACAATATTTAATCATATGAGGTTTATGCCTAAAGTTAGCAAAAATTGGAGAGTCGGATTTTTTCATATTCTTTGTTTTCAAATATTAACGAAAAGGAGTTCGTTATCATGGTAGGAAATGGACGTGTGACCCAAGTTCTAATTCTGGAGCCTGTCTGCAGTTCATGTTGTAGGATTTTAGCAAAAGTATGAATCTAACGATTCTCCCTCCAGCTAGGGGGAAATAGTAGGGCAGACTAGGGATCTTTAATCTTGGTATGGCCACCAGTCTAGACGAAGGAAAAACTCTGAATAAAAACCTGTTAAAAATTGATCTTGTACCATATCGTGCTCGAAGCAGAGGGATTGGATATATACTTTGCTGATCTTTGTATATAACAATTACTCACAAGTTTTCAGAGATGGTTGGGACATGTTTCTTGCATGTCACCCAATTAATTACCTAGCCCAGCTGAACACCCTAAGAAAAAATAGGGGTGAGCAAAATACAACAAGAAGTGCAAAAAATTCTTCCTCAAAATGACCTTCAGCACTAAAAGAAGACACGAAAATTCTTCACTTTCTCACCCCCAAGTACTATGTTTTCTATGTTTTAAGCTTTGAAATTTTCTGAAACAAGTTTTCTTAGAGAAATAATCTTACAAAGATGATGTGAAGAAACAAGAAAATATTAAAATTTTCTTTTTGTTAATAAAATAACGATTCCCTATAGGCCCTTTCCCTGGGTTATTTTGATTTGATTTGGTTTACACCCAGTTAAATGATCAAACAGTTCTATTTCAAACAATTCAGTTTAGCATGTCAACAAAGTTAAATGATTTCAAGTATTGCTATGTATCACTAACAACTCAATTGAACATCAGTCATTTGTTTACACACTATTAAATGATCTAACAGTTCTATTTCAAACAATTCAGTTTAGCATAAATCATTTGTTTGCACTCAGTTTAAATGTTATACAATTCTCTTTGTCCCATAGATAGGACCCTATCAGGTGCTACAACTCTGGGCCAAAGTTGACATGGGAGCAATGGAAATAAAGGGGCACTCCACATTCCCCAAAGCTCTAACATTACTGCAGCCTCACCATCAGATTGGTTAGTGTCGTATTCAGGGCACTTGTTGGGGGGATCTTACCCCTCTGCAGAGATGCAGTCTGTGTATTCTTTTTTTTTTTTTTTTTTTAAACACACTACCTCCATGATTCCTTGGATATCCCTAAGTGTACACCTAGATTACCATGAAAACCTCGGCTTTTAGGAATTAATATGTCAGTTCAAAGCCATATTTTACAAGATTAACTCTTTGAATGTGAGCAACCAGTATTTCAGCAGTTAATTAGAAATAAATAAACCCATGCAGCCGGAATTTCAGATGAAGATTTCCCACATCTACATAAAGTGATGAAATTCTATATTTTATATACGATTTTATTATTCTTTAATATATTTTAAATTGTTGATAGAATGTTGTAGTGTGTTGTTTAATATCTTGTAAAGCATTAAAAAAAAAAAAAAAACAGATTACAATATTTTAGATATGCAGCAATTTTTCAAGCCAGAAGCACCCCCAGAGTGAAAGGCCTACAGTGATGGGGTTCTTGGAGTTTTAATGGTTAAAAACTACAATGAAATTAAATAAAGTTATTCTTATTTCACTATCATATAAACCACTGCAAAAATGTTTTTTAAATTTTAGTTCATGCTATTTTCTTTTTATTCCTGTCTTATTGGGAAGCTATTATTTTAATCCATTCTGAAAAGTCTCCTTATGAAAGAAGCAGAGAGATTCTTTAATTTTGCCAAAAATCCTGTATTTTTATAAAAACCATTTCATTGATAATAATACAAGAAAATAAAGAAATCAATGAAAGATATTTTTGCATAGAAAAATAAATTTATTCCACAACCAATCAGTAAGAATTTGTTTCTTTTTTCATTAAAGCATTTTATAAAAATAGGACAAATTTGATTTCCAAAAATCAATTTTCTTTTAAAATAAAAAAAAAATGACAAAAAATGCATTGTTTATAATCAGCCTCAAGAAAGAAAAAAAGATAGTATAGCAAAAATCATGCAAAGCAGTTGATTTTTATTTTGGTTATTAGAGATTTTACAAGTAAATGGTTTTTACTAAAGATATATATAAAAAAAAAATAAAAAATAAAAAAAAAAACACTGAATGACTGAAAGATTTCTTCTCTCTTGGGCTCAAAACCAAATTATTTCAAATAATCAATGTTTTCAAGCAAAACTGCCACAATACCCACAAAAATATAAAGAAAACCAAAAAAGGATTATTTAGGAAGTAGTACTATAATATTACAGAAGACTGATGTTCAAACATTGCCATATTGTAGAAAGGCTTTTTTGACACTTTAAGAAAAAAAGAGACACTTATTTTTTCATTAAAAGCTTCAATAACCTATATTAAAACAAATAAAAAATGTTAAAATCTTTTAAGATGTTTTTTTTTACTAGAAAGAAAATAATCCCAGATTTCTGTCTAAAAACAAAAAAAGAAAGAAAACCAAAACTGTTTTTTTAATTGGTCAGTTTCTATGTTTTATTTACATTACTTCAGCAATTCAAATTCATTGGTTGATGCAGATATTACATGACCTTAACTTGCAGAAGTATGAAGATTGTAAGAGTAATAATATTACTTGCAATTTGAGTCATTTTTTAGAATTATACTTTTTAAAAATTATCTTCTGAATTAATCTTTTTAAAAAAGTAAGTATTTCTTGCAAAAAAAAATTTTTTAAAGAAATAAAAGCTTGAAGAAATGTACACAATTTTTTTGCAGCAGACAATACTCATTTCTGCTCAGTCAGTTTCATAAATAATTGAAAAAGATTTATTGCCCAAAAATATCATCAAATGAAAAATCCCATATGAAAAAATAAAAATTTATAAAAATATTTGCACCAAATATTTTTTCAAAATTTTTACACTTAAATTACAAAATTGCTGTCTGGTACAGGCAATGATGGATGTTTTTTTATAGTCAATTTAGCAAACATCTTTAGAAATAAAGTGGTATGAATCATGTTTACTTTTTTTACTGACTATATTCCCACTAATTTTTTTTAAATAAATATTGAAAATGCATTAAAAAAAAACAATGTTTACTTTAATTTTCTCGTTTTAAAGTCCCAAAATGTAAGGCTTCTATTTAAAAAGTACCATTTTATTTTTAATAAAAAATATACTATTACACACCATTAATTAAAAAGATTATTTGAATTAACTAAAAGCAAGTGGTTGATACATAAAAAAGATATATTGACTCCAAAATTTTGTATGGAAACTTCTGTTAAAATAATTTATTTTTTTTTTTTTTTTACTTAATTACCAAACATCTTATTAAAATCTAACAACTAGCCAATTATCAATGAACTTTTAAAAATAGGCATCTGAACAGGTGCAAGTCTTTGTTCATACCTAAAAATAAATAAAACTAACTTTCCATTTAATATCAAAAGGTTGAAACATTTTAATTAGGATTTATATCAATCATAAAAACTATTAGTCTTCCAACAGCAAAACATGAGATCAAATCTGAAAATGTATTAAGTTGGCAAAATAATGTATTTTTAAACATTTTGTCATTAACTTGAAATTTAATGTTATCCAGTATTCATAGCTTCATTCTATGTGTTTTGTATCTCTAGCAAATTGCATAAATGCCTTTTTAACACACCAATTATTTCACTGTGAACTTATGATAATTCCACTGTACTTTTTATTGTTTACATAGAAAAGTGTTTTCTTTTAAAATCAAAACCTAGAAATGAGGTACAATAATTGAAAACAATGTCTTTAGAGTTTGTTGTAATTCAAAATAAAAGAAAAATACCTCAATATAGAAACATTTCTATTCAGCAAAGTTTTAATTTTGTTGATTTATTGATGCAAGATCTTCTTAGCCATCCAATTAGTTGAAAAATCAAACTCAAATATTTGTACAAAAAAAATAATCAACTTTTATAAAAGTTGAAATGGCCACATATAAAACGAAATGGCAATCAACAAGCTTTAAACAAAAAAATATGTCTGCATGTGATATTTCATAAATGTTACCTGGATGTCTTTTAGTTAAAGATGGAGAAGAAACTTTTACATTAGAACTTTTTTGAGAGTGGGAGAACCAAAATATTTATAAAGCAAAGTACCATTAAGGAAAACACTAGAACAAATCACTTTTGTCTCAATAAAAAAAAAGATAAAAATATTTAGAAACATTATCCCTAGCAGATCATCTAATAAACTGAATGCTTTTGCTGCATCTGAAAAGCAACACTATATTTGAATTATTTGTATCAATTTTGTATTAGATGAAGTAGATGAAGCGCATTATTGACTAATTTCCCAAGATTCAATGATATTTTGAAACACAATAGACACCAGGGGAAGGTTAGACGTAACATAACGTAAACTTTGAGATAAAAAATAAATAAATTTTTTTAAAAAAAGACTGGGATATGTCAGACCTAATCACATCCAATGATATAGGTCTAATTATTTCCCTTTAATAAAAGATTTATATAGAGAGTTACTTCCCTTTAATTCGCTGAAACTGCTTGTAAACATTCTCGGAAATTTAAAAATATATATATAATCTTTGTATCATTTTTCTCTCGAGTATCAGTCTCAGAGCTTTCTCAGAGTCATTTAAACATCATCAAATACTATTCATTTTTCATTGATATATATTTCATATAATTTTTGCTATTTCTTTAAGCATGAACCAGAAATAATATTAAGGTTGCTGATCCATGATGTTTGCTAACAATGGGAAAATGAGAGTGTGATAAGTTGTGATCAAAAGAAATTGAAATTAAGATAAAATAAATACTACTTACAGTCTACGACACCATTGAGGCCATTTTTCTAACAATATAATGGTTTAAACTAGCAGTAAAAACTTACTGAGTAAAACATAAAATAAGCCTCAATATTTTCACAGACTGTAAAAAATATCAATAATAGTAGATAAGAGTTAATTAGAAAGACACTTGAAGATTTCTTTGTAGGACATAGAACTGTGGCCACATCACATCAGTGATGGTGCAGCAATTTCTGTAACAAGTAGTGTTCTACAGGGTGGAGTTGCTAATCCACTCACACACTGATTTTGAATTTGGGTTTTTCTTTCTCCTAGACTGTTTTGCCTCTATGCAAGGCTAGAGATCCCAGTCTTCCCAACTATTAATTCATAACTGGTGAGAGAAGTGGAGTCATGCCTTTCTGAAGGGCATAAACAGAAAATGAAATGCAAACAATCTCATTAGCAATTAGTTTGTCAAGTCCATTCCCTACAATAATAATAAATACACCATCCACACCTTCTCACAACTGATAATTCTTCAGCAGATATTATACTTTTCTTCCCTAGAAACATTTTCATGTCTATTGGAAGATATTTTTGAGATGAAATAAGCTAAAATCTCACGAGGTTGAGAAAAGCAGCTCTATATATTTTTCTATAAGCTAAGATCAAAACATCAGTTGCTAAAATATTGATAGCACACAGTATTTTCCAATATCAAAATAAGTGTATATACTATGAATTGATTCTTGAAAATGCATTTATATGATACATAAATATTCAGACATACATGAAGTTTTGTTTTTGTTTTTTTAGTCTAAGAATTGAAACTAGTCAATCAACAAGAGTCAATGAAACACTGATTCAGGAGAAGTTGCTTGCCCAGATGCTTCATCAATGGAAGTGGATTTCTGTTCAGATGTTTGCAAACAGGACAAAATTTGATTGACAATTGTATCAACTGCAGCCATAGCACCCATGCCTGGAAAAAATAAAAACAATCTTTTTAATTTTTTAACTTAAAAAAAAATAAATTTTGTAGAGTAAATCAAAAGTTTTGCAATATTTTGGTAACATAAAGAACAATTTAGCAGGTCTGAATGCTCCTGTTGAGGTCATGAAGGTCACAAACCACACTGGTTTATGACCACATGCTGAGTTCGCCTGATACTCTCCAAGTGCTACTGGCCAGATTTACTGATGTTGTGAAGATGACAAACCACACTGGACTGTATGATGCCAACTCGCCTGATACTCTCCAAATGCTACTCGCTAGATTTGCCAATGTCATGAAGGTGACAAACCACACTGGACTGTATGATGCTAAACTCGCCTGATACCCTCCGAGTGCTACTTGCCAAATTTGGCTATGTTGTGAAGGCAACAAACCACACTGGACTCTATGATGCCAAGCTCGAGTGCTATTCATCAGATTTGCTTCTGTGACTTGGAACAAAGCCTCAGAATCCATGGTTTTAGGCCTACTTAACCTTGCTAGATCATCAAGGTTCTTGCAACCCAAGTAAAATTTCTTTACTCATCTGGTTACTGTACTGTGATCAAATGCACCTTCATCTTTTGCACAACAAATGATTTTCATTACTTCCATGGTGTTAAAAAACCAAAATGGCTTCCGAAGAAATAGATCCACGACCTCACAAATATTAACCATCCGCAGAATCCTTGAAGGTGTACAGGCAAAGAACCTACAAGCGACATTAATATTTGTCGACTTTACCAAGGCTTTCGACTCCATTCACAGAGGAAAGATGGAACAAATCCTACTAGCGTACGGCATACCTAAAGAAACCGTAGCGGCAATAACGATTCTCTATAGAAACACTAAAGTAAAAGTACGATCACCGGATGGAGACACAGAATACTTTGACATTGTAGCTGGAGTACTACAAGGGGACACACTGGCCCCGTACCTCTTTATCATTTGTCTAGACTACATACTTAGAACATCGATTGACAAAATCAAAGAGAATGGCTTCGAACTGACGTAGAGAAGAAGCAGAAGATACCCCGCAACAACAATTACCGACGCTGACTACGCCGATGACATAGCGATACTGGCAAATACACCTGACCAAGCCGAAACACTTCTGCATAGTTTGGAACGAGCAGCAGCAAGCATAGGCCTCCATGTTAATCCACACAAAACGGAATATATGTGCTATAACCAAACGGGGGACATCTCCACTCTAGAAGGAACCCCACTTAAACTAGTAGACAAATTCACGTACCTAGGAAGCAGCGTCGAATCAACCGAAAAGGACATCGAAACGAGGTTAACGAAAGCATGGACAGCTATCAATAGGCTATCGATTATATGGAAATCAGACCTAACCGATAAAATGAAATGCAGTTTCTTCCAGGCAGCGGTCACATCGATACTGCTATATGGATGCACTACATGGACGCTAACAAAACGGCTGGAGAAGAAACTAGATGGCAATTACACAAGAATGCTGTGTGCAATCCTGAACAAGTCCTGGCAGCAACACCCCACAAGACACCAACTGTACGGCCACCTGCCCCCTATCACGAAAACTATTCAAGTTAGACGAACCAGACATGCAGGACACTGCTGGAGAAGCAGAGATGAACTCATAAGAGATGTACTCTTATGGATCCCCACACATGGCCGCGCAAAAGCAGGACGACCAGCTCGAACGTACATTCAGCAGCTATGTGAGGATACGGGTTGTTGTCCTGAAGACCTACCTAGGGCGATGAACGATAGGGAGGAGTGGCGAGAGAGGGTCAGGGATATCCGTGCTGCCAGCACGATATGATGATGATGATGATAGTCCAGTTCAAACTTATGCTTTATAAGTTCACAAATTAGACTACATTGCTCATTTACCTGAGTAGCTTGCAAATCACACACAGAATGAAGCCATATACATGTTAGTACACTAACTACCATGATACTACCAACAACAGCAGATACTTTTTATCAACTTGAACTTCTTCAGTCACATGATATACACACCATAAACTAGTATGTGCCAAAATATTGCAAAAAATTTGACTCACCCTATTTAAAAAAAAAACGATTATTAAAAGATTTCTACCTGTTTCTTTGTAAATTGTAAAAAATTCTTAAACCACTTTCAGGACTTACTCATAACCCCAATGATGGGTGGTGAATGCTTAATATTCACTTTACACATTTCCAGGCCAAATCCATCTGGCAATATGTATTTAACTGTCACAATATCATTTTAAAATCTTACCAAATACAAGAAATATGTCCTTTTATTACAAGTATGTCTTTCAGGATTACTTTTATCATTTATGATTTAATAAAATCTGATAAACAATATGCCAGATTTTCTTACCAATATCATTACAAGCCAATTTCTTTGCAACACAAGGGATTTCAATGTATCCAAAACTGGTTAAAGTATCTATATGCTTTTTGGTGAGGACATGTTCCCACATCATTGTATTCATTGCAGGAGCAAAAAGTAGAGGGCGCTTCAAATCCCAGGCACGAACAATGGAAGTCTAAGAAAAGACAAGAAAAAAAAAATAGAAAACACTTTGAATCAAATGAATTACAATTTTCACTCAAATAATATGAGGGGTGCTCAAAAAGTATCAAGACTGAAGATGTATTAACCCAAACAGAAATGAACAATGAATAAAACATTAATTTTCTTCAAAATAGTCTTGTTCTAGCAAATTTTTCACTGATCAAAACACCTCTGAAAACTCCTCTTCTAATATTGTGTGAAGCTGCACCATCGTATTTCTTTTAATGTTCTTCATGTTCTCATATCTCTTAGTTTGAAATGACTTTTCAGGTTAGAAAACTTGCATGGAGCTGTCCAGTAAGTAGGAAAAGTTCAGCACTTACATAATCCTGGATTTCACAAAAAACTGCCGGAGAAATAGAGCAGAATATGCAAGTGAATCTGTCAATGATCCATTGACAGCATATCTGGCCATCTATAATTCACAGCATCACAGAGACCATGCAAGACTTCCAAGCAATACTGTTTGGTGACAATTTGATCTTCAGAAATATATTCATGGTGAATTACAAACTGTCAAAAAAGACTGTTTGCAACACTTTAGTCTTCTTGTTCTAGACTTGATGAGCTTTCTTTGGCTTTGAGTTGGTTTCTATGTTTAATGGCATATCAAAATGAGTTATTTAATGTCAAAGCCATCTTTGTAAAAAACCAGTAGTGGAACTATTTAACCCAAAGCTGGAGGGGGATAACGGAATTCATCATACCTTTCTCAAAGGCATTAGTCTGAAAGTGAATGTAGTACTGCAATTGGAGTGTGAACTCACTATGATGTTGTAAATCAGCATGTTAACCACTACGCCACAGGGATTCCACTGACTTTGGTTTTGAGGATTGATGGAGACTTCCACACAGATGACTGAACACTAGTTTCAGGATTATAACCCTGTATACCTACAGTTTATTATCTGTTATGATAGTTTTTAAGAAATCGTATTTTATATACAAATATATACATCAGAGCAAAGAGTGTTGAGAAATCTCTTTATCACATGTTCCCCATGTCTATTATAAAGTAATCATTGATTCACCCAACAAGCAGTAAAAGCAAATCTTAGCAAGTTAAATGAATTTGTGCATAGCTTGCAAATTGGATTTTGGATTAATTTCAACATTTAGACAAATGAAAACATGGTGCGATAGACAACAACAATGGAAGGCAGTAATTACTGGGGATATGGTTACAAGACTCAGCATTCCTATCCAAGGTCGCGGTTAATCACCTGAAGAAGGCCAGAGGTGACATTTGGCCAAAACGTAGTGTAAAGAAGAAACAACACAAAAACTACCAAGATGAGGACAAAAAGTCCGCAATAAATAAAAAAAATTTTTTTAAATTAATTCTCACATAAATGAAAGAGTAATTCCTTTGATGTTTTAGTGCATAAATTACTAATACAGGGTGACTCATAAAAGCCAGCCTCATGAAATTGTTCAAATTGTAAATCTGTCAATTAACTAGTAAAACTATTATTTTACTTTATTGCTTCACACTGTAAATTGACTTTTTCCATTTTCTAAGATTATTTATGATATCTGACAAATAATATAAAAAATCAAATTAAAATTAAGATAGTTGGGACTTTTTAAAATGAGTCAATTTTTGTGGGCCACCCTGTTCAGCATATAAATGAAAGACTGTCATGCACTATCGTAAAGAGATTAAAGACTTAGGCTATGGCACCTTGCTGTCAAGATCTGTGTCCAAAAAACAAAAAAAGAAATTGAAAAAGAAAAAAAAGAAATTGAAAATTTACTTTAAATTTTGCAATCAAGATGTCAGTAAGCACTTTTTATTACGAAAACTAGAAAACAGCTAAAAAGTTACTCTTCAGCAGTTTCTGCACACTGAAGAAAATTAGTACTTGTGCTGGTCTAAAATTTTTCTTCTGGCAAAAACTTTGTTGCAACTCATCTCATCTCCAAATATTTATTAAAAATGGTTTGACATGACACAACAGAAATTCTTACCTCTTTAAAATTCTCTCTGATAGTCAATCTTCATTTTTCCTTCACCAAACTTCACATCTCCTCAACCATTTCAGCATTTCTGCTAGTACAAAGCCTCTAAATTTAATTTAAATAAAGATATGTGTACAGCTGAGCACACTTCTTATTTCAAATAATTTCAAAATAGATCAAGTTGACTCAGAGATTGGAACTTAAACAGTATTCCCACTCCAGGTCAGAATGGACCTGAGAGTATTGGCAATGAAAGGAGTACTCCCTATTCCCCAAATGTCAAGAACTGAAGCTTCAACATCAGATGGTTTAGTGTCATATCCAGGAAAACCCATTTTGGGGAGGTCTTACCCCTCTCTGCAGGGGGATACAGTCAGCATATTCTGAATCATGTCAACAGGGCAATTTTATGAAAAGAAATTACTTTTAATTTTTATTAGCATTTAACTCACTTGCCATAGTACCCATTCCTTGCCATCACTCCCAGGTCCACTTTGACCCAGAGTGATAGCAGTTGATAGAGTCCTATCTATTAGGTCAAATAGAACTAAACTGTATAATTACACTAAACTGAATTGTTTGAAATTAACTGTTTTGACATTTAACTGTGTGTTTAAACTGCATATTTGTGCTAAACTGAATTGTTTGAAATAGAACTGTTTTGACATGTAACTGTATATAAACAAAAAACTATACTTTTACTAAACTGAACTGTTTGAAACTTATCAAAATGACTTAATTCAGCATTAAATGACCCGAAAGGGGTTGATACGCCATAAAACAAAATAAACAACCAACTCACTTGCTACAATAATAAATTGTTGATATCAAGATATCTAGACATTGTGAAGGTGAGTTAGTGCAACGTTCAGAGAAAATCATGAGCCAGTTTTAATATTTTTTTTAACACACCTCATATACAAAGTTATATAATGATATTAGAAATAGTTTATAACTATTCATTGGGTTAACCAAAAAATTTGTGTTGGTTTTGTCACTAAAATATAATTAGAGAATGGAATCAGGCTTAATGTAAAATAGGAAATAGACTTGACAAGATCAAATCTTGGCTGTTGTTTATGGCATATCAACTTTTGTAGGTTATTTAATGCCAAATCTTGCTTATGCATATATATTAAAAACATATATAGTTTGTAAATGAATAGTTTGTAGGTAACATTTTTAAATTTATTTGCACACAGTTATATGGTTCCAAGACTTGCTATGTAATACTTATAATTCAATTTAACATCAGTAATTTGTTTCCACACAGGTAAATAGTTTCAAGTTTAGAAAATCATTACATATTTCTGTTTGACTCATAGATGGGATCCTAACAGGTACTATCACTCTGGGTCATAGTGGACCTGAAAGTAATAGCAATCAAGGGGTATTCCACATTCCCCAAAACTACAGAATTGGAGTCTTACTATCAGATGGTTCATCTAGGACACTCGTTAGGCAGAGGAGGGGATTTACCCCTCTGTAGAGATGCAATCAGCATATTCTATAGCTCCTGCCGATTAGGTTATTGGTTTCTTTGTTTAATGTTATTTCAACCTTGTAGAAGAACAGTGGTAGTACTATTTAACTCATTGCTAGGGGAATAAGAGGGTTCATACTTTTCCCAAAGGGATTAGTCCGAAAGTAAGCAGACTGGGCTTTTGGCTTTGGTAAAGCAAGCAGTCTGGAAGAAGGAAAAACTTAATTAAAAACCAGAAATGTGTTGTTTAGAGAATCTGTAGCACACTGATACACCATTCTTCTTATCAGCTCATTCAAAAAAATGGCTCTAAGAACAAAATCACTTTAACTGGCATTGATACATTGTGAGCAATGGGGTAGTCAGGGGGGTTGGGGAGGGGGTTAAAAAACCAATACTTTTAAGTAACTTAATTTGATTTGGTTTCTTTGTTTTAATGGCATATCAAACCTTAGTGGGTTATTTAATACCAAAAACAGCCTTGTTAAAGAACAGTAGCAGTACTATTTAACCAATAGCTGGAGGAATAAGGGTGTTCATGCCTTTCATAAGAATATTAGCCTGAAAGTGAATGTAATAGCATGACTGGAGTTCAAACTCACACACTATGATGTCAGAGTCTTGCACGTTAACCACTACACCATGAGGACTCCCCTTTTAAGTAACTTAATTAAGAATAATCCCTTTTGATGTATTATGACAGCAGTCATGTCAGCATTCATTTTCTAATAGTTAAAACTGGCATAACTTTATTTATTAATTCTAACAGTGAAGTTGAAGGAAAATAAGTAACTTTTTTAGCATATAATTCTTTTTTATTTTAAAAGAAGTAAACATTCAACTCAATGAAAATCCTTAAAATGTAGCAATTCAAACTCCTCATTACAAATGATTGAGACTCTTAATCACAAATAATCTGTATATGGAAAATTTCTTAAAACATACTAAAAGAAGAATTAATTCAGATTTTGGATGTTGGAGATTTATGAGTAATTTTTGCTTTTGAAGAAAAACATCCACGTAAAAGAACATTTTTTTAAATTAGCCTCATCCCCTAACTGGACAGTGTTGTAGTCTTCCTTTTTACAGTGGGGTTATTAGTGCTATAAAAATACAGTGGCCATCTTTATTTGGTGTCTTTCACCAGTCACTGAATGTGAAAAAAAAGTTACAACTCTTGATAAAATTGTTTGAGTTTTGTCTGAACCATATGTATGGTTAACCCAGTGACCTTAGATTAAGATTAATTTGGTTGGGTTTTATGACATATTGTTATGGTACCTACCTTACAGATTATAATGAACTCTTCCTATTACTATGAATACCAGGAGAATATTCATCTAGGTGTTAAATTAACTCCAGCCGTTTTGGACTGTGTTTAATTTTCTACAGAAAAGTAAGTCAATATTGTTAAAAAATTATTGTTATTGTTGAAAATTATTGTTATCGTTGTATTATAGTTATTGTTTCGTGACCCCCCTCAAACAATTGTTATTGTTGTTTGTGTGTGAGGAGGGTCAAACCTCGACTCGACTTCATTGTTTTACTAAAACAAAACAAAACGACCGCCATTTTTTTTCATCGAACATTTATTTCACTCGTTGAAGTCCATTCGCATTTTAAACACCATTCCCCCTAGTTGCCCTTTTAAAACGCAACTATGGGGGAAACATCTCGGATTCCAAACGAGATGAACTTATCACAGGACATATTTATTAACACGGAACCCTCCCCGAAGCCAGAAGACTTATCATTATCTTCATCGGCCATACAACCAGCGCAAAAACCACCGGCAACGCCAGTCTCCTGGTCGTCGCAATTACAAAAAAAGAAGAAAACACCAGAAGACTACGAGAACGACAGAGTCAGGAAATACGCAAAGTATTTCAAAGAAAACGAAATTTTACCCATACCTGAATTGGTAGAGGCTGTTGAGCCTAAGACTCTGTCGTTCGTAGTGACAGATTTAAGGACCAGGAGACTGGCTGGCCTCAAAAAGGAATCATTTGAGGAATTGCTCCAAACTGCAGGCATCCCAGGTAAGTATTTTTACCGAAGGAGTTTTGCAACCTGGGATGTTTTGCTCCCATCCGAAGAAATCGCCAAGAAACTGGCCACACAAAATATAACCACAAAGTACTTCCGGCTTCAGCCAGAATACAGAGGAAAAAGAAGAATAAAAGTCACCGTATGCAACGTGTCGATGCAACTTAATGGAGACGTCATCGCCGCCTATCTAAGTTCATACGGCGGCGTAGAAGACTATATGCAAATCAAATCAGCGCATGGCACGGCATACGGTGATTTTTTATTCACCATGATACTAGATAGGGGAGGGTTCAATACAATACCTCATATCATATCGAACAGAGACACAACAATGACAGTCATCGTAGAGGGCAGGAAACCGCTTTGCTGGTATTGCAAGCAATTAGGACACTTCTCGCGGTCCTGCCCTCAGAAAGCCACCATCGCCACAAACAAAACGACTACCACCGCCAACGATACAACGAATACCACCACGAAAACAACCACGACTACTACTACTACAGCAGCCAAGAATAATACCAACACGGAAACAGGGGTCCAACCCGATAAAGAAGAAGGGTGGACTCTAGTAAAAGGGGGCAAAAAGAAAAAAACATCCCCAACAAAAACAACAGAAACTACTAAAATATCAGCAGCAGCACCAGCAACAACAGAGACACCAATAAAAAACAAAAACAAAAACCAACCAGAAGAGATGGAAACATCGTATAATTTAAAAAGGAGAAGAGACAGTGGGGATTCAGACAAGGATGGGGAGAAAAAACAATGTACACCAAAACCAAGGAAACAACAACCACAAATAGAAAAACAAAAACCACAACAACCCATGCCCACTCAACCCCAGAAACCCACAGAAAAAATCCAAGGACCATCACCAATCATACAAAATAACCCACAACGCCCAGCGCAAATCCTCCACTTCCCAGCTCAACATATACAAAAAGAACCCCCCCTCCTACCAATTCTTCCTTCTCTCTCTCCAATCACCACTCCCAAAATGTTCTCCCGATCCAGATCAGTCAACAGAAGTGGACAATCACCATCACCGTCACCCACACAGACAAGGACTCATTCAGCCACAAATGAAGTCCGAAAACCATTAATTGAAATCACCCTTTGTTCAGAACCAGACCCATCTAAAATCACAGATCATCAATTAAAGACAATTCTGAAACCACTATTTTCATTCAAATCCATCAATGAAAAATCCATAGCAAACCCATACTTGTTTAGGGATGCAGCCAAGGTGACCACCTTTGTTCGTGCAGCTGGTACCCGTACAAGGGAGCTGTGGCGCTTCATTCAGGAAGCCAGCTGTGCAAATTTAAGGCTGGCGGAATTGGAGCATTCCTCCCTCAAAAAAATGCTTCCTTTTTGCTCGGGCAGGGTCCCGATTTTAGTTTACCCATCATTTTATAGGTCCCTAAAACTGAGGTATCCCATGGATGTCGGAGGAATTAGCAGGGACGACCGAGTGAGTACTGAGCTCGGCACCGGTTCCCTGCGTCAGGCCGTCGGCATCCTCACCCCGAAGGATTTCCGGCCCGTAGTCGACACTGAGTAAGGTAAGTTGGATTGATGGCTTTAAACCTTGCCAGTTTGAATGTGAGGGGACTGAGGGATTCAAGCAAGTGTACGCGCTTGCTTGCTGAACTCAAGAACCTCAGAGTGGATGTTGCTGCAGTGCAGGAGACTCACTTCACTTGCGGTGCCAACTGTCGGGTGCTGGAAAGCGACTTTAACGTTTTCTCAGCATACGGCAGCCGCACCAGCGCTGGGGTCTCTTTGCTAGTTGGACGCAGCCTTGATGCTGATGTTGATGTTGTTTTTGCAGGTGACGAGGGCCGGCTGGTTGTGGCCGATGTTGCCGTGAAAAGTTTCAAGTTTCGTCTGGTTGCGGTTTATGCGCCCAATATCGCTGCGGAGAGGGTTTCCTTTTTTCGTCGGTTGGCGTCGTTCCTGGACGATACGAAGCGGCTAGTCTTAATGGGTGATTGGAATGCGATCCTTGATCCCAAGATAGATAAGGTCGGTCGGGGAGCTAGTAGTGCGGGAAGGTGTGAGAGCAGCCTTGTCGGCTTCGTGACTCGTCACGGTCTCGTCGACAGGTTTCGTCTTGATCACCCAGGGCGGGAGATGTGGACGTGGCTAGATAGCTCGCCCTCTGCCAAAGTAGGTTCCTACTTAGACAGAGTGTTAGTGAGAAGAGCTGACATTGATTTTGTTAGTTGTCCCACGTTCCACTTGATAGTGTGGACTGACCATAAACTCATTAGAGTCAGTCTGCGGTTAGTTAATAGACCTAGTCTAGCCGGCTACTGGAAGTTCAATACCTCCTTACTGGAGATACGGGACTTCCGGGACCGGCTGGAATCCCTAATTCAGCGGGCGTTAGTGGGGGCGGTTACCGGGAATAGGTGGTGGGTTTCTCTTAAGCATAGGATTAGAGATTTCGCCACCAAGTACGGTCGACAGCTCAACTTAGATAGGACCGCGGAGGCGAAATCTATAGATGATAGACTTACCCAGGCGGTGGCTGGGGGGGACTCCCTAGGTGTAGAGCTAGCTAGGAGGGACCTTGAGCGTGAGAGTAGCGAGCGCTACAAGGGATCAGTAGTTAGATCTAGGCTAAAAAGAGTTCTCAACGAAGCTGTGAAATCGAACGCGACTGCGCGTGAAGAAGAAGTGCGAAGGTTCCCCGATCGGTACATCGCATCTGTCAAGACCCCGGATGGGCGTCTGCTGCGATCAGGTCGTGAGATATGTGACGCCTTTCGGGCGCACTTTCGGGATTGCTTTGCCCGCTGCACTGATCTCCCGCTCCGGGAGTTTCGTAGCTATCTGGCCGACTTCCCCCGTCTTGGGGCGGCTGAAGCGGCTAGCTGCGAGGGTGTGGTTACTGAATGCGAAGTCCGTGATGCTTTGAAGCAGGTCGGCCTCAACAAGTCGCCGGGACTAGATGGTTTGCCCTACGAAGTGTACTTGAGGATGTCGCACATGTTTGTGCCTATTCTGACGGATATGTTCAACCATTGGTTCGCCCAGGGAGCCATCCCTAGTAGCGTTACCAAGGGCGTGATCACATTGCTGAAGAAAGGTGGCAGGCATGTTTGGGAGGGTTTAGACGATTACAGGCCCATAACTCTGCTTAACACAGAGTTAAAGATTTTGGCCCGGGTCTTAGCGAATCGTTTACAGCTTGTCATTAGTGATCTGATCGGCCCCGAACAGACCTTTGCTGTGAAGGGAAGATCGATCCAGGACAACCTGCACTTGATTCGCGAGGTCCTAGAGGGGATAAAAGACGACACCGAATCCGCGCTGATCAGTTTAGATCAGTCCAAGGCCTTCGATAGGGTAGACCATCGGTTCTTGGCGTCTGTTTTGGAGACTGCCGGATTCAAACCGGAGTTCCGCAGATGGATTAGCATGATGTACCACAACCCTCAGGCAGTGGTGCAGGTGAACGGAAGGCGTTCGGGGGTGATCGCGATCGAGCGATCGGTCCGGCAGGGCTGCCCCCTGTCTCCTCTTCTCTAAGTCCTCGCGTTGGAGCCCCTCCTGCGCAGGCTTAGGGATGAGGGAACAAGTCCGGCACTGCGCGGTATCCCATTCATTGGCCGCCTTGCGGCTAGGGTTTCCGCGTTCGCTGATGACGTCACAGTTTTCGTATCCCGCCTCCGGGATATAGAGGCTGTGAAAGAGGCGGTTGTCGAGTATGAGCGGATTGCAGGGGCCAAGGTCAATTTTGACAAAAGCGAAGGTTTGCGGCTTGGTGCTTGGAGGGGTAGCAATACTCTTCCAGGGCCCTTCCGCTGGAGTGACGGACCCATCCGCATCCTCGGGGTGTGGTTTGGGCCCGACCTCCAACTGGAGCGAAATTGGTTGGAAGTACATGCTAAGGTGAATGCTCAGGTGGGAATCTGGCTTTCAAGGAGGTTGTCCTTAAAGGGCAGGGCGGAGGCGTGCGCCGCGTACGTCTTCCCCTTGATCCTTTACCGATTGGCTGTACTCCCTCTGCCTAAGGCACATCGGTTGGCGCTGCAACGATCCCTCTCCAGACTTGTCTGGGGAGGTGCAAGGCCGATGGTCCGTAGACAGGTCTGTATCCAACGTACACGCAACGGGGGTCTGGGTATGCCTGATCTGGAGAGCCACTGGCTTGCTGAAAGACTTGCATATCTGGGCCGTGTCTTGACGGGGGACTCAGTGTGGAGATGAAAGGCGAGTCGGACTTTTCCTCGCCTCAAGTCAGACCCAAAGGCTGAAGGTCGACGTAGGCCTTTGGGCGAAGCACTGTTTGTCCGCGAGTGCCGAAAGGCCCTTCGTAACCTTCTTGGGTCCAGTGACCTTTCATGGCCTCGGAAGGAGCTGTATCGGGAATTAGTGGTGGGTTCCGCTTCTGATCCTCTCAGCGAGCGGCGCGGCTGGACGGCGGAGGAGATCCGCTCTCACTGGAATTGGGCGCCAGGATCGAGCTTCTTGAACAACTCCGAGTTCTCGCTCACCTGGCGACTTGTTCGGAATGCGTTACCCCTTCACGGCTTGAACTTCAGAGCGGGCCTGGCAGACATGCCTGATTGCCCTCGCTGCAGCAGTGGCTTGGAAGAAACGGCTGAGCACGCCTTCTACTACTGCGAGCGAGTCCGCCCGTTTTGGGATCACGTCGGGGAGTGGACGGCTCGCATCGAACCCAAACAGCTCGTGCTGCTCGACGTTGGTTTCGTCGTAGACAACGTTCTTCCTCCGTATCACGGTGAGAAGCGTGTGGTGTTTCTCGCGTTCCTAGCTGTAGCCCGAATGGTGATTTGGACGACGCGAAACAAGGGATTGTATGACGATGCAAACTTTTCTCATCGTGATCTGGTTTTGTATTTTCGGCATCAGCTGAGGGTCAAAATCAGATGCGATAGAAAACGCTTGGATCGCATAACATTCAGCAAAAGGTGGGTGACTGCAGCGAGCCTGGTCGTACGAAAGGGGGCAATGTTGGAGTCATCCTTCCCTCCTCTGCCGGCCCATGGCGTCTACGGTACGGGTCCTTAGGGACCCCATCCCTGGTAAGTAGAATTGTTTTTTCCCTTGTAACCTAGTTAGTAGTATGTTGTGAGTCATTGTCCCCATCATCTAGTCGTTAGTTTCTCAAGATCTTCCCCCTCCCTATTATTTTTGTACCCCAACCTGAATTCCAGCCCGCTTTTATTGAAGATCTTGAACATTCATATATAAAAAATCATATTACCTACTTCTATCGACCCATACCGCGCCCGACCCTTTATTTCTTTTATCTCTGTAGATTAGTATTCCCGCCCCACCTAGGGCAGGTCCGGCTTGTTTCCGGTTTCTTTCGACCCGGAAAACAGTCGGCCTCCAATTTTATAGACGGGGGGATGGGAGGGAAACCAAACGGGGAATTTTTCTTTGTTTCTCTTGTATATATAATTTTTCGGGGTTTTTTCTCCCATTCCCATCATTTCATTGTACATAAACCATATTTTGTAAATAAAAATCATATACCACCTTTGGGTTTTAAGTAGGTTTTCTTCATAGAGCAAATGCGGTATTTTGGTAACTGCTGCGCGCATGATGAAGGATGAATGGTTATATATTGTACTGTTGAATGGGTCGGCGAATGTGGCTAGCTAGGTCCCTTTAGAATATATAGAAAAGCAAGACCGCTCCCTTCCCCTCCCCAAAAACCTTAAGGCCTCGTGCCTTCTTTGTACTTACAAAGAAATAAAGTTAAGTTAACTCCAGCCTAACACAATTGATGTTACGTTTTCTTTGAATTCTAAGTGACAACAAGCAAGTGAATCTTTGGACTTCTTGGCAAGACTTGTTATTCCCGGTAAGACTGACTATTTTTCATAAGACTTGTTTTTGTCTTACTTTATTCTAATTTATTTTCTGTCGTCTTATCGGAATATTTCTTGCAAGTGACTTTTTTCAATTCTTTATTTTGACTTGTTTCTAATTTATTTTTGTCATTGACTAGTCTAATTTCCGTCACTTATTCCTTGTCCAAATTTGCTTAAACGTTGGACTTGCCTATTTTTAGCTTTTTTTTATTTGGGGTTCTACCATTCGATTTTCTACGTTGAACTTTTTTCATCTTGTTTATGTAGAAAGTAGAACCCCCCTCAATTCTTGCTACAGTTCGAGTTTTTTAAATTACCCTCCTGGCTGCTATTTCTATTGCAGCTATGGAGGGTTCTACGGCTTCTTCTCCTACTTCACAACCCTCTAGCCTGTCTCGCCACAATATTCTACCAAAACCAAAGACTGACAAACCAGAAAAAAAGGCCCTCCCGACGCAGTCGGAAGAAACTCAAGGAACACAAGTAACGAGCCTTATTGGCTCTAACTGGCCATCTCTTCCTTCAGAGTCAGGGAGCCCTATTCCACCAGGACAGAAGACCAAGCCAGAAAGTTCGTCGCCGTCGCCGTTGCCATGGAAGATTCAACAGAAAAATCCAGAAGATTATGAAAAGGACCGGGTGGGCAAATATGCCGACTACTTCAAAGGCAATGAGATTTTGTCCATCCCGGAAATCCTTCAAAAAATTGAACCAAGGATCGTTTCACTGGTAGTGACAGATTTAAAGTCAAGGCAGCTTGTCGGACTAAAAAAGGAGGGGTTCGAAGATTTACTATGGAAAGCGGACGTCCCATGCCAATACTTCTGCAGAAAGAGTTTCACCACATGGGACGTCCTGCTCCCTTCCAGTGACAAAACGGCAAAGGTTGCCTCAAGCAACATAAATACAAAATTCTTCCGACTCCAGCCGGAATATTTAGGGACCCGTAGGATTCAGGTCACTGTCTGTAACGTCCCGGCGTTTATAACAGGTGAAGTGCTGGCCGCGTTCCTCAGCACATATGGACGCGTTGAAGAGATCAACCTGCTTAGGTCGGCAGCCGGGATGGCCTACAGTGACTACATATTCCGGATGTGCCTAACTCGGGAGGGTTTTCAGGCAATTCCTGAAACCATTGTCAGCAGAGACAGGCAGATGATGATGATTGTGGAAGGCAGACGCCCACGCTGTTGGAGCTGTAAGCAGTTGGGGCATATATCGAAGTTTTGCCCCCAAAAGGATCCACCAAAAACTCCAGCTGCTGCAGCTGCTACAGTCACCACAGAAACCGCAGCATCAACAGTTTCCACAGTCACCATCAGCGATGCTACACCTGAAAAGGAGCCAGACCAAGTGGTGGGTTTCGCCTCGGATCCTCTAGTAGATCGGCTCGGCTGGTTGGTGGAGGAGATTCGCTCCCAGTGGAATTGGGCGCCAGGTTCAGGCTTCTTGAACAACTCCGAGTTCTCACTCACCTGGCGGCTAGCTCGAAACGCGTTGGCCCTCAACGACTGGGCTTACAGAGCGTGCTTAGCAGATATGCCTGACTGCACCCACTGCGCCAGTGGACTAGAGGAAACGGCTTTGTACGCCTTCTACTACTGCAAGCGGGTTCGCCCATTCTGGAGCCACGTCGAGGAGTGGACGGCTCGCATCAGTCCCAGAGAGCTTGTGCCGCTCGACGTTGGTTACATCGTGGACAATGTTAGCGCTCCGTTTCAGGGTGAGAAACGTGTGGTGTTTCTCGTGATCCTAGCCGTGGCTAGAATGGTGATTTGGCAGACGCGAAACAAGGGATTGTATGACGGTGCAAACTTTTCTTATCGTGATCTGATCTTGTTCTTCAGGCATCAGCTTAGGGTCAAGATTAGATGCGATAGAAAATGCTTGGACCGCATAACATTCAGCAAAAGGTGGGTGCATGCAGCAAGCTTGGTCGTATGCAAGGGAGCAATGTTGGAGTCATCCTTCCCTCCTCTGCCTGCTCATGGCGACGATGGTCCGGGTCCTTCGGGACCCCACCCCAGGTAAGTAGGAAGTTTACAAATTTCTTAGAATCTCTTGACCCCCTAGCTAGTTGAGTGATGTGTGTCATTGTCCCCGATATTTAGATGTTAGTTTTACTCAAGATCCTCCCCATTCCCAGTTTCTTTTTCTCACCTTTCAACCACTTGTGAGTCCCGGCCCCTTTTTTGAGGATCTTGGTCACATATTTCTGTATTTCATGTTCACCCCCCTTTCCTTTTCCGTTTCTTTCTTTTTATCCCGTTTAGACATAGGTTTTGTCCCCTATAGGGAGAGTTTTGGCTTGTTTTTGGACCTTATCCAGGTACCAGAAAACAGTCAACTCTCCACAGCATAGAAGGGGGGATGGGAGGGAAACCAACCGGGTTTATGTTTTGTTTACCTTGGGGCTTTTTTCTCCAATCCCTCATCATCTTTAACTCGCTGTATATGAGTCATTTCATTTTATCGAATTTTAAGTAGGACTTTCATGGAGCGAATGAAGATATTTTGGTGAATGTAGCGTGGTTGGTGGATGAATGAATTTATTGTATAGAATGAGAGGAAAAAAACAAAAACAAAAAAACTGATTAAATGATGATTGTTGGCGATAAGTGAGACTAGCTAGGGCTTCATAGGAAAATACAGTTTTTGTCCCTTTCCCTTTCCCCCCCCCCAATTTGGGCCTTGTGCTCACTGAGAGTTGTATCTCTTCGGAAATAAAAACTCCAGCCTAACACTTTGGCAGTCAGACTGACGTTCAACACTCTTTTACCTATGCTGTATTTATACTTTCGTTCAATATACTTGTTTCACGTAATCCCGAGTTCGTGTCTTTCTTCCAGACCTTTAACTGGTTCACAACACACATCAACCTTTGTAGTTTATTTAATGCCAAATCCAGTTTATACGTATATATTAGATATATATAATTTGTAAACACATTTTGTTGATAACATTTTTAAAGAAGCCTGAGCTGATTTATTCGGCACACCTAAATGGTTTCAAGTATTGCTATATAACAGTCACATTTTAACATCAGTCATTTGTTTGCACACAGTTTGTAGAGAATTTCATTTTTAAATGAGTTATAACTAATTTGTTTGCACACTGTTGTTGGTATTATTTCTACACAGTTAAACGGTTTCAATTAAAGATATCTAACACTAATACTTCAACATTAATCATTTGTTTGCAGACAGTGATGCATTGCTAGTTAACACTAATAATTCTATTCAACATTACTCATTCATTTGCACACAGTTAAATGGTTCCAAGTATTGCTATATATCACTAACAATTCAATTAAACATCAGTGATTTGTTTACACACAGTTAAATAATCAAACAGTTCTATTTCTAACAATTTGATTTAGCATAAATCATTTCTTTGCCCACAGTTTAAATGCCAACCAGTTCTATTTGACCCATAGATAGGATCCTATTAGGTGCTACCATGCCAGGTCAGAGCAGACCTGGGAGCAATGGCAATGAAGAGGTACTCCACATTGCCCAGAGCTCCAAGACTGAAGCCTATCCATCAGATTGCATAGTGTCATATCGAGGACACTCATTGGGAAGTTCTTACCCCTCTGTAGAGATGCAGTAAATGTATTCTACAGCCCCAGTTGACTGCATTGGATTAAGGTTGAAGTTGTTTACAATGAGCAAATAAATAAAAAGGACAAAAAAAACAAGTGACATTAAATACTTTCAAAACTGCTTCACTAAGGTTGTTTTGTGAATCAACTGAGAAAGTTGCTAAATATTTACTGCTGATAAAATTTAAAAAAGAAAAAATTACACAAGAAAGAATAAATCTTACTCACCAATAAATTATCACAAAGTCCATTGGCTATTTTAGCCAGTGTGTTGGCATCTAATGGAGAAATGACCATCAGATCAGCCCATCTCCGAAGTTCAATATGAAGAACAGGGTCTTTAATTTTCTGCCACTACAAAATAAAGAATGTAACAATGTGGAAAACTCAATTTTTTTTATTATCATCTTTATTATTATTCGTTTGTTTTCCTCCTTGGGCATCTCATCTTTTTACTATCCTCTTATATCAACCTTAGAAAAAAAATGAATCTTTGCATAGAACATATACATTATTAATACAATATCTATATAAAGATAAAATTCTGTTAAGTAATTCCAATAATAGTTTCCAAAAATGCCCTCTTAAATTCTTTTTCTTACCGTTATTTCGGAAATAGTCCAATTCAATCTAAATCTTCTTTCTTTCCCTTTATTGCTATTTAGACAATTTATTCCAAAAATATATTACTCGATTGGAAAAAAAAATCCAACTTAGATTTTGAAATCTGCTATCACAGTAAATTTCTAATTCAAGGAAAAATATTTTTAAAATATCTACCATAATTAGAAATTCCATTAATTATTTTGAAAGTTTTAATTAAATTACCTCTCATTCTTCTTTCTAGTTAAGTAGCAAATCCTATCTTCTCCTATCCCTCCCTGTAAATGTAATCTTTTACTCTTTTTATTGGATTTGTCATTCTTCTTCATATGCACCCCAATCTCAGTATTACACTCAAATTTCCATGTCTCATCACTGGAGCCCAGGCCTGAGTAAAATGTTCTGTAAGAGGTCTTATTAGGGTTTTATAAATTTTTAAAACAACATTTTATAGTAAATCATGATATTTAAATAAAAAAGAAATTTTTTTGAATTCAGCAAATCTATACAAAATATTTTCTACAATTTTCATAAACTACTGGGAAGTAGACATTACAATCTTTTCACTAGATTATTGAAGTGATTTAAAAATACAATTATGTATAATGCTTACTATTTATCTTTTAAGAAAAATATAAAGTTAATTTTTTTACAGATTAAAAGTTAATCATAAAGAAACGATAAATTTGGTCAGTACAAAAAATATGATAAACGTTTAACTTAAATAATAAATACTGTTCTCGAAATGTTCACAAAAAGGTTTTCTTAAGCTCGCAATATTAAGGGAAGTAACCGTTATTAATCTATGCTAATTTACCTCCCTTTATAAACCATTATTTTTGTAAAAGGAATAATTTTGTAATTTCTGAACGCAATGATCAAATTAGTTTGTATATTCAAATAATGACAATCCTTCCTCTAATAAATTGCGACAACTTCAATACATAATTTTCTTTTTAATTTTTTGAAAAGTCTATATTTCATATCATTATTGCTATTTTTTTTAATTGCATTATTCACATTATCAAGAGCTAATAATTTTCTTGCTTTTTCAGCAATTTATTTTTCCTTGGTCACAGCATTATTTATTGAGATATTTTTAAAGATTTGTTTGCAGTTTTTTTTTTTTTTTTTTTTTTTTTACTGTAAGCTGAAACTGAAATCAAATCTTGTTGAATGTGATAAGACGTAGCTCTATAGCTTGATTCATATTTGTTTAGTTACTTAATACCCATGGTAAAATTGAAGCACAACAGAAGTCAAAAAGACTTCCAAGATTATGGGATGCAAATATTGGAGGCTATTACTTTTTCAGGTCAAAGAATGTACAGTAAACTAAGAGCTGTCCATATAAGATACACATTTTTTTAATACAAATCTTAAACTCTGTGGTTTGGTTAGGTTTTATGGCACATCAACCATTGTAGGTTATTAATGCTAAATCCATTTTTATACATATAAACAGTTCTATTTTGAACAATTCAGTTAAGCATAAGTACAGTCTTTGTTTACACACAGTTAAATTTCAAAACAGTTTTATTTCAAACAATTCAGTTTAGCATAAGTACAAAGTTTCAATGTCAAAAAACAGTTTTATTTCAAACAATTTTGTTTCACAGAAGTACAGTTTAGTTCTATTTGACCCATACATAGGACCCTACCAGTTGCTACTACTCCAAGACGGAACAATGGCAATGAAGGGGTACTCCACATTCCCCAAAGCTCCAGTATTACTGGAACTTTACCATCAGAATGTTTAGTGTCATATCCAGGACACTCATTGGGAGGTTCTTACCCCTCTGCAGAGAAGCAGTCGGTATATTCTACAGCCCCAGCCAACTGGGCAAGAGCTGGTTTTGTTTAGTTGGGTTTTATGGCATATTAACCATTGTAGGTTATTTAATGCCAAATCTTATTTATACATATATATTAGATATATATATGATTTGTAAACACATTTTGTTGATAACATTCTTAAACAAGTCTGAGCTCTTTTTTGCACACAGTTAAATGGTTTCAAGCATTGCTATAAAACATCCACAATTTAACAGCAGTCATTTGTTTGCATGGAGTTTATTCTATTTGACCCATAGATAGCAACCTAACAGATGCTACCACTCTGAGTCAGAGCAGACCTGGGAGTAATAGCAATCAAAGGGTACTCCACATTCCCCAAATCTGGAGCCTCACCATAAGATGGTTTAGTGTCATATCCAGAACATTCGTTGGTAGGGGGTGTCTTATACCTCTGCAGAGATACAATCAGTATATTCTACAGCTGACTGGGCTAGCAGTGAGCTGGTATTATAGATAGAAGATCATCTTATCAAAGCTCAAAATAGACAAACTGATAATACTCTTGTAAACAATGTTATAAGGCCAGCAAATATGATAAATGGATAGCTATGGAGCTTAGATAAGTTTTGTAAATAGTAGACCCTCTAATACTCTTGTAAATCACATTTCATAATAGGGCCAATAAATATGACATACATTTACCAATCAAGGCACGATCAAGGTGGAAGCATAAGTGACATTGTGATAGAAAATGAACTTAGAGGTTCAGGTTCAAATCTTGGAAAATGCTGTTTGCATTTCACTTTATATTAATGCCCTTAGGAATCAATCTCTTCTCTCCCAAGCTATGGATGAAATAGTAGGGCTGTTTAGCCTTAATCTAAGACCAGCCTAAGAAAAGGAAAATTCTGAATTCAAAACCAGCTGTACTCCACTTTAGAATTGACTGTGTCACATTCTGCATGAGGAAAGAAGCATTTTTTATACAACAAACACATTTATTTTTCAACATAATCTCCTTCCTTGTCAATATATTTAATTTGATTGCGAATAACAATCATATATGTATTTTCCAACCCCCTCTATTTTTTTTAATATCAATGTTATGTTTTTATGTACAAATAATTCAAGAACACTGAATGAAAACATGGGCCCAGGTGCTGGGAATTTAACAAGGGTTTATTTAAAGTAGGGTAGAGAAATGCTTCTACCCAAAAAACAGTCACTTAGCTCAAGTCTTGTTATAACCAAATGATGTCAATGTATCTTCACTGCATATATCATGACTGCCAAACCTTTTCTAGTGTTGTCCCCAGAAAAAGGAACTGCCAAGGAAAGTAACTGTTCCTTCACAATTCGAAGGGAAGCAACTCTATATTTTTGTTCATTAGGCTGTTCCTAACAATCAATAATATAGATCAAACATGATAAACCAAAGATTTCATGTCAAAATCCAGCTAATAACAACATCAGACTATGGAGTTATTGGTTTTGATTTGGTTTCTTTGTTTAATGGCATATCAACCTTTGTGGGTTATATAATGTTAAAGTCATCCTTGTAGAAGAATAATAGTCATACTATTTAACACAAAGCTGGGAGGTTAAAGGGGTACATATTCAATAATTTTGTGATTCTTTGGTCTTCCAAGATAATAAGAACATTACTTTTTTAAAAGAATGAAAGAGTGTAAATTTTTTTTATTATATATTAACAGAGTTGACAGATGTTGAAATCAGCACAAGAATAATATTATGAATATCTTCCTCATTTGGGGTATTATGCTAGAGTAACTAAAAGAAAATCACTTTTAAAAGAAGTCAATATTCAAATAGAGAAAGCAATTGGCATTTAAGATAGTGGACAGACCCTTACAGTCCTTCAGATTAGTACTGGTTGGTTCAATAATTCTGTTCGAACCATTAGCACTTCACAAATAAATATGGTAGATTTTCAGTTAGGATGAATTTGAAGCACAGGTCATTCAAAATTTCTGCAGTTCACAGAGAATATTATTTCATAAAATATCCATTCTTTAAGAGAGACTTCATCTAATATTTTTACAGATGGTAATTTTAATTTTTTTTTTCTTATTTAAGAAGAGAACTGACATCATTTTCATATACAACAAAGCTTTACATCATACAATAAAAAAGATTCTTAAAAGGTATAAAAATATATAAAATGATTCTCAAAATAAAATCTCCTGATATAAATCCTATTGAATATGTCAACTTAAGTTATTTGAAGTTCTTTGATGAAGCATCATCATTTTAATGTTATTTTTATTGCAAAATTCAAGTAATTTACATCCTACGACAATTAAGTAAACAGTATCAAATGAAAATAAAGAATTAGTTTCTAGTAAGACAAGAGACATTTTCAAAAAACAACATGGAAAAATCTTTCTACAAAATGAAGCTTGGTCAGAAAGATCTCATAAATTTGATGCCCAAGGAAAAATGATTAAAATTTGATAATCTGTTAATCACATCATTAAATTTAAATTTGCATGATATTCTTCAATTGTTTAAGCTGTAGAAAAAAGGATCTTTTATGAAAAAAGTGATGTCGATTTTCATTATGTCTGTTCTATGTGCATATACCAATCAACTGAATATATTAGGTGTGCAAACTACTTTTTAATATGAATAAATCATGAGAGATTGAAATTCATTTAAAGAAATTTCAAAAATATTCATTGTATCAACTTGATTAATGTTATTTTTTAGTGAGCTAGAAAGATCTTACAACATTAAAAGTTGCATCACATGAAATAAACTTTTCTTTTTTTCATCAGATTTGATAAGCGGTAGGATGCTTGATTATTTTGTTTAATAGCATATTAACCTTTCTGGGTTATTCAATGTAAAATTTTGTTTGGGTTTTTTGTATGATTTTTAAACAAATAGCTTGTAGGTAAATATTTTAATTATTAAATGAACTGTTAGAACATGAGACAAAAGTTAATAAACAATTATGCATCACAGGCTTTGTTGATAGTCTTGTTTTACAAAATGTAACTTATAATTATATATATATATATATATATATATATATATATACACTAATCTGAAGTTTTCATTTATGTAGTCAATTTCAATACCCATAATTTCTACACTCTCAGATCTATTTAGGGTTTTGATTTTACTGTTTTGTTCCTTGGGAGTTACATTTTTTGTTTGTTTGTATGGTCTTGTTTAATATTTGGTTTTTCGTTAGTTTTTTAGGGTGATTTTGTTCTTGATGTAGAGAGATCTCCAGATTGAAATGATGTGGAGTTTAATAGGTTCAAGTTGTTGGTTGGGTATGATTTATTTTGGAATAGGGGGAAGATATGTAAATGATAAGGTGGTCATACATTACACCAATTCAGTGAAATGGAATATTCTGTTTTTTTACAAATAACTTTCCTATTTCTTACTCAAATTTGTTCAAAATTAGACAGTTTATTCAAAACAATATATTAATTTGATATATAAAAATAATCTGTCATTTCTTACCTTAATTAAACTTTATTGAATGATTTACATCTGAGCTAATTTAATGAGTATGCTCAGTGTCAGACAATTGGTATAAAAAATGAAATCTTCGGTGTTAAGCATATTATCATCCAATATCATAAATGGCAAAAATTAAGGATATATCAGAGACACAAAACGCCATCATTCATGCATTGTAGAAAGCTGGCAAAACTCAAAATAATATAACTGTCCAAGTGAGATACTCTTGATCTGTCATCTCGAAGATAACGAGAACTTGTTCAGAACAGTCCAAATGCAGTTCCAAACATAAGACAACAGCTAGAGATGAATGTTAGCTGAATAGAATCCTTATTTCTAACATTTAAACAGAAATGAAAGCATTCAATATAAACTAGAGATCATCAAAATTGGTCAGTTAATCAATGGAACCAGGTCATCTACCAGAACGAATGAAAGAAATAGTAAATGCAAAAAGTCCTATAACAAAGTATTAAGTGTACTAATAAAGTTCTTCAAAAGTGTGTTTAGGAATAAATACTTTTTGGTAAAAAACAGCTTTTTTTTGTCATTTTGTTACCAGATATAACAATCTTTAATTTTTTTGGCATTTCAAAGAAAACCTGGTTTGACAATGAAATACAACCAGATTATTTTCATATATCAAATTGATATACTGTTAAGAATAAACTGTCAAAATTCAAACAAATTCAGATAAGAAATATGAAAGTTATTTGCAAAAAAATGAATATTCTATTTCTCCTAATTGGTGTAGTAAATGATAAATATACAAGAGTTGTTTAAAAGGTTTTAAGCCTCACCCAGAAAGAGGAGCATAGCGAAAAGATTTTATTGTATCTGTACATAACCAATTTTTATAAAACTAGAAAAACCCAAATTAGCTTTTCTAGTTTTATAAGAAGTGGTAGTGTGTTGCCACAACAAAAATGTTCAGCTATTGCTCTTCATTCTGGAGATGTCTTAAAACTTTTCAAACGATAATTGTACAAAAGCTTTTTTGTGAATAAATAATTTCTCTTGGCTCTGTACCTTCCATTCATCTTCATCTTGGAAAACTTCAACAGGAACAGATTCTACATCAAAAAAGTGCAGGGAATTTTGTGTCACAACAAGTCGAATTTCAATCTAAAAAAAAAAAAAAAAAAAAAAAAAAAAAAAAAAAGAAATGAATGGGTTAAACATTAACTCCAGAAATCATCATACATTATCATAAGATGAAATTAAAAGAAAACAATTATCTTTTTTAATCATTAAGGGTTTTCGGACTATTGTCTTCATCTTTATTGTTAGACACATAGCGTAATGATTATAGGCATTGGTTCCCTAAGCTTCTAAGGAGACAATCATCTGGAGGTTGCAGATTCAATCCTGACTGCAGGCGAGTAACAATACAGGAATACTTAACACTTGTACCCGGTTATGGCTAACGGAATCAGAACAGGTGACCCCCATGGATTCAATAAAGGACATAGTTCGAAGTTCCATGAAGGTTCCCGAATTCGACAAACACCTGAAAAGGCTGGAGAACATATCAGCCAAAATGTAGTGGAAATAACAATAAAGATGAAGACAATAGAGTTAGTTGGTGAGGCCCATCTCCTCCAGAAATAACTAGCCCAGTCAATGGGGCTTAGAATATGCTAATCATATTTCCTGTAGATAGGTAAAAACATCCTTAAAAAAAGGATGTTCTAGATATGACAATCAACTGCATCTGTTACATAACCTTTGACAAGCCATGTTAGTAGTGGATTTCAAAACAGGATATGCACCTGTGTTTTAAGGAAAACAAAAGACAGCAGAAATGCTATGTGAATTGTGTGGGTGAATCACATGAATGGCGCCAGAAAGAAAAATATGTTGGTGTCTAGAAAATATACAATGACAGAAGTTTTCAGCTCCAGGGTCAGTAGGGGAAAGCAGTCAGCAGAGTAGACAGTCAGCTATTTTGGGCGGTGCCCCCTTGGTTGAAAACTTCTCTGTATCAGGTTCCCGTGAATAAAAACGAAAAAGCAAGACTGAATATGTGTCTCGCAACATAGTGTCAATCATAGTACTCTCTCTCTCTCTCAGGCAACCATTTCAACCCTTTCGTAGTAATGAAGAAGAGTTATATCTTTATAAAAAAAGGAAAGTTGGCGACCTTAGTCAATGGTTACCTGAAGGCTCCCTTTTTCAATAGCGACTACACCGAAGTGTAGGGGAAGGCACTACTCCATTCCCTAGATTGCTCTACTTTATCCTTGATCCTTACCATATAATGCTGAATGTTAAGCAAGGCGGCATCAAGTACTATTTTTTGCGTTTTTGGTATGACTCAACCGGGGATTGAACCCCAGTCTCCCAGACCATTGGAGAACACTCTACTCATCAGGCTAATGGCCCAATAGCTCTTTATTAACTTTAAAACGTATCTAATGGTGAGGCTCCATTTTTGGAGATCTTGAGAGTCTGGGGTACCACTTCATTACCATTACTCTTAAGTCTACTCTCACTAAGAGAGGTGGTGCCTTTTAGAGTCTCATCTAGAAGTCAAATAGATCTGTTTGAAAATTATTCATAATCAATAGGAATACCTGATGCCTTATAATTGTAAATTGTATTAAGAATATTTAAATGAAGCTATAATTATTTACTAAGGATTATTATTAGTAACTTGAAACCATATAACTGTGTGCACACAAATGACTATTATTAAATAGAAATAGTTATGTTTCTTCCAGGCAGTGGTCGTATCGATACTGCTATATGGATGCACTACTTGGACGCTAACTAAACAGCTGGAGAAGAAGCTAGACGGCAATTACACAAGAATGCTGCGAGCAATATTGAACAAGTCCTGGTGGCAACACCCCTCAAGGCACCAACTATACAGCCACCTGCCTTCCAACATGAAAACTATCCAAGTTAGATGAACCAGACATGCAGGACACTGCTTGAGAAGCAGGGACGAGCTCATAAGTGATGTATTCCTATGGACCCCCACATATGGCCAGGCAAAAGCAAGATGACCAGCTCGAACATACATACAGCAGCTATGTGAGGATACGGGATGTAGCCCTGAAGACCTGCCAGAGGCGATGAACGATGGGGAGAAGTGGGAGAGAGGGTCAGGGATATCCGTGCCAGTGGCACGACATGATGATGATGATTAGTATTAGATGGGAAAACTTGAAACCACACAACTGTGCATAAATTATTTGTATTAGATAGAAATACCTGATATCATATAACTGTGCAAAAAGCATTTAAGAAACAAAAAATGTAAATATAAATGTACATAGAATAATCCTGAACAGGTTGACATGCCATTAAAATCAATAAATCTCTGAGTAACATGGTACCAGTAGCAAAGAACCTCTCATCTAACCTATCAAATTAATCTTGAACTGATGACTTAATTACTTTTAAGAATAAATTTTTTTCTAATGATTTATTAGTCGAAACTCTACTTTCTAAAACCTGTGGAACTGGTTGACGATATATACTGCAAAAAATTTCTTTATTCAGGGTAGCAGTAAAAATATCTCGTCTCTTATTTACCAATGCTGAATATCTTTGCTTCCATGCATTGGTAAAAAATCAGTGGCAAAAAAAGCCTGCCTGCTGTATGTGTCTTTAATGAAACTACCATAGTATTATTCATAGTTTGACGTATCATGTTGCCTATCATGATCTGGTATGCAAAGGATGCAGAGCATGGTTTTCAGCCTGCACACCTAGTCATATGAGGTACATTTGACACCTGAACACTTGTGGGTAAAGGGTTAATTATGCTGTACAGGAAATAGTGCAACTTTTGTCTCAATAACAAATACTAGTTTTACATATTTTCACACAGGTGGCAATATTTTTGTTTATCACTGGTAAATACAATATTGAAAGTATCTACAAAACAACATTCTGACCTTTAAAATGGTTGTAACCAGTGCTGAATAAAGGATGAGTGATTTGTTCTATCATAGGCAGCCGCTATACTGACAAGGACAAGAGGTAAAGTTTTCATATGACTGCTGATTATTGTGAGCAGTGATGATGATGATGAACATCTTAGTGGTCAAAAAAGAAACAAAGAGAAAATAACAGCCATTTTAAATGCAGGATCTTCTGTTGTTTATTCACTCAGTATAAAGGTCATGGAAATATGGAAGTTTGCAAAGTATGGTCAGTTGTTGCTGCAGCCGTTATTTGGTGAACACGAACTGATTCATCCTATCTTAGATTGTTCACAGTGAAAGTTTGTTGTAACTCATATATTTGAGTTAACAGAGAAAAAAAAACACATCAAGTAGTTTAATAAGAAAATAGGTTCTACTACATAAGATACCATTTGCCCAGTTGGCTGGGGCTGTAAAATACACCGACTGCACCTCTGCAGAGAGGTAAGACCCCCACTCCAATAAGTGTCCAAGATATTGCACTAATCAATCTGATGGTGAGTTTCCAGTAATGCTGGAGCTTAGGGGAATGTGAAGTACCCCTTCATTGCCATTACTCCCAGGTCCACTCTGGCCCGGAATGGTAGCACCTGATAGGGCCCTATCTATGGGTTAAATAGAACTAAACTGCATACTTATGCTAAACTGAATTTGTTTGAATTAGAACTGTTTGACTAAACTAAATTGCTTGAAATAGAAATGTTTTTGACAAATAAACTTTGTACTTACATTTAAACTGTGTGCTTATGCTAAACTGAATAGTTTGAAATGGAACTGTTTTTGACATTGAAACTCTACTTACACTAAACTGAATTGTTTAATATAGAACAGTTTTGACATTTAACTGTGTGTAAACAAAATATGTATCTATACTAAAATAAATTAGCTGAATTAGAACTGTTTGAATAAACTGAATAGTTTGAAATAGAAATGTTTTTGACAATTAAACTGTGTACTCATGCTAAACTGAATTGTTTTAAGTAGAACTGATTATTTGCATAAAAATGGATTTGGCATTAAATAACCTAAAAAAGGTTGATATGTCATAAAACCCAACAAACCAAACCTAACCATAAGATACCATGAACAAACAATAAGTATTTGACAGGGGACATTCACAAGTGCTCATTTCCTTATATTGTGCAATGGTTGGCTATTCATAGAAAACAGAAGATTCCATTATCCTGCCTTTAGGTAGTATATGACAACGTTTTGACAGACCCTTTGAATCCCTATAAGTTTGATCCACCACTTTTCAGGCCAAATGACAATCTGAGTCTCTGACACTATGCCTCAGTTTTACACAAGCATATATACATCTGGTTGGCCCAGACACATGAACCATTGTTTATGCTATAATAGAGAACAAGGCTTTTGAAATATCATCAGATAAACACAGCTCACTTGTGCTGGAAACCAGCCCTGACATTTGGAGTAATCAATCTGTACACACTAATCATAGTCCCACCTGTGAATGATAAACAGACTTGGCAATATCCATAACAAAACTGACCAGTTCATCAGGATAATTTTGATAAGCTGCGACATTTAACAAATAGAGAGTGAAATAGATTAGTAAAAAATCTTCTCAGTTAAGATGTAACTACTACTACTGTTCTTCCACAAGGATGGCTTTGACATTAAATAAACCATGAAAGTTGATGTACCATTAAACAAAGAAATCAAACTAAGATGTAACAGTTTTTGTCTAGTCTCCAAATAAACATATTAACCAAACATTTTCCTGATATAAAATTACACCCTTTCTATAGATTAATACTAGACACTTTTGAGTGCTAATTATCTTGAATTGGTCTAATTAGGACCAATGCTTGTTCAAATCAATCACATGTTTTACTAGAGGAATTATTTCCAATCCCTTGAAGCAATGCAGTATTTTGGTACAATCGAACTTAATTTATGACTTTCAAGTTAATGTTATCATGCTGACATAGTAGATATGTGATTTACTTGCTCATATCCAGGATGGACATTTGTATCAGGAATCACTGAAGGTATTCACAGAATTCAGGAAATGGAATAAAATTACATAATATCTAACCATCAACTGGTTTAAACATTTTATAGCAGGTGAACTGTCTTAATTGGTTAGGTTTGTTTAAGAGCATATTAAACTTTGTGGCTAATTTAATACCAAAGTCAATCTTGTAAAATAACAGTAGTGGTATTATTTAACCCACAGCTGGAGGGATAAGGGAATTCATACCTTTCTCAAAGCTATAAGTCCAAAGTGAACAACTGGAGTATGAACTTGCTTAAGCCCTAAATATAGACAGCATGCCTCTAGGTGTAATGGTTATAGTGCTGAAATGTAGCCTCAAAGTGAATGAATTCGAGCTTCAGGTAGGCTATTATGTTCATTTACAGATAATTACCCAAGGGAATACTATGAACCCTTTTATCATTCTAGCTGTTCTTCTACAAGGATGGATTTGGCATTGAATAACTCACAAAGGTTGATATGCCATTAACCAAAGAAACCAAACTAAATAGAGATGATTATCTGTTGTTGATTGATGATACTTTTAAATGCAAATGTGAAAAGCAGTTGAGTGAGAATTATTAAAGATAACTTATACAGACCATAACATAAGCTTTAAAAAAACATACAGGAAAATGAAAGAGGTTGCCAGTCAATTTAAAGAAAAAAATGAAAATGTTTTTCATAAATGTTAATAGTTCTACAATCAATAATAATTAGTAGAACCCATTGAAATTCAAAGATTTAATTAGAAAAATCCCCAATCATTAAAAACAAATATGAGATTATATTTATGAGTTACAAATGTATACAATACTTCATAACATAAATATATATATATATATATATATACACACACACACACACACACACAATCAACATTACATTACCATGTCATGCTGTTAGCACAGATTTCCCTAACTATTTCTCTCTCGCCACTCGTCCCTATCTTTCATCGCTTCTGGAAGGTCTTCTAGACTACATCCTGTGTCTGTACAGAGCTGTTGCAGATAGGTTCTAACTGGTCATCCAAAACTCGCTTATCTGTGTGAAGGGATCCATAGGAGAATGCCACTTATAAGTGTATCCTTACTTCTCCAGCAGAGTCCTGTATGTTTTGTTCTTATAATTTGTATGGTTTTTGAGATGGGAGGTAGGTGGTCATACATCTGCTGTTTTGTAAGATGTTGCTTCCAGGATTTGTTCAATATAGCTCATAGCATTCTTGTGAAATTTCCATCAACCTAAACGCTTTATTAGCATCCATATGGTGCATCCATATAGTAGTATGGACATAACACAAAAATTTTTTCAGCAGGAGGTTATTTTATCTGATAAATCTGACTTCTATATGACCAAAAACCTATCAATAGCTGTCCATGCCTTTGCTAGTTGCGTATTGATCTCATTTTCTGTTGATAAGACGGTGCTACGAGGTAGGAGAACTTATCCACCAGTTTCAGAGAAGCATCACTTAGTATGGAGATATCACTTCTTATATATATATATATATATATATATATATACATACACACACACACACACACACACAATTCTAAGTATATATAAATACATATTTTTTTTAAATAAGTAGGTCCACAAAGAGATTTGTAATTTTTAATTTATTTATTCATTTTGTTCTTACATACATGTATGTTTCCAGCTTGTTGCTTTCGTCAGAGAACATATATGGCACAAGGCTTTGTTAATGGGGTACCCAATGAGACTTGAACTCACTGGTGTTTGCAGTTTAAATGATTTTCAGTTGGTTATGGGTTTATATAGAGGTCTTCCTCTCTTTTTCTAAGTGTGTGTTTTTCTTAGTCTGCTTTTCCCTTCCTTTGATATTTGATTGTGTGTGTGTGTGTGTGTGTGTGTGTGTGTGTGTGTGTGTGTGTGTGTGTGTGTGTGCATTGGAGTGCTTTTGGATTTCACTAAAAGTTATTTTTCCTCTGTGCGAGTGTGTGTCTTGGGTTTTTTTTGTGTGTATGTGTGGTAGTGTGGTTTGAAATTTACTGGTAACTTTTCTTCTAATAGTTTTTGTCTAACCAAATCACAAACCAAAAAAAAAAAGACTTCTTAACAAACTATATCTCTATAACCAGTAACTTCTACAAACTACCAAAAATTCACAAGTCCAAACAAATAAAAAAACACTGTAGAAACACAAAAATCCAAATATATAAAAAATCCAAATCCCAGTGCCCTCAAATCTAGACCCATTGTAGCAGGCCCATCGTGCCCTAAAAGCAGACTTACCAAACTAATAAACATTTTACTACAACCTATCCTAAATAAAATAAAAAGCTATATTTAGG